>JAXIVH010000023.1:5248493-5303493 GCA_036785325.1 Urophycis tenuis | reverse complement strand
GCCTGTCGGCCCCTGATCGATGACCCCCCTCCCCCCCCCCCCTCCCCCCCTCCCTCCCCCTCCCCTCAGTCCTCTTCCTCCCCCTCCTTCTCAGGGTAACAGGGTGAGGAATTAGGAAATGGGAGACTGACAGAGAGAGAGAGAGAGAGAGAGGAGAGAGAGAGAGAGAGAGAGAGAGAGAGAGAGAGAGAGAGAGAGAGAGAGAGAGAGAGAGAGAGAGAGAGAGAGAGAGAGAGAGAGAGAGAGAGAGAGAGAGAGAGGAGAGTGAGAGGAGAGAGAGAGAGAGAGAGAGAGAGAGAGAGAGAGAGAGTGAGAGATTTAGCCTTGAGATAATAGAAGTTAGGAAAACACTGAGCCGAGCTGAGGAGCTGCACTTAACGCCCCCCGTTAGTCCTCCTACATGTGGAATAGACCCCTAGTAGGACTACACACACATGCACACACACACACTCCCCCCCTTACAGACACACACTCACACACACCCCAACAGCCCTCACTTGTAGCCACCCAGACCACCCAGTTCTGGACCACACTTACACTGAGAGACGGACTAAGCTTCAGCGACGCTTTCTGTCCGAGTTCCTTCAAAGCCCCTTCCCTTTCTTTAACACTTTCAGCGATCAGCTGTTGTCCTGCCTGGGCACCACAGCAACAGCAGTGCCCGCACATTCTCCCCCCCCTCTCCCGTCCAAGAGGGCTGTCCAAGTCTCGTTGTCTGAATAAGTGTCCCCGCCTGCAGTGTGCAGCCAGCCTTCTACCAGACTTCCTACTTATCTAGGTTTCTGATCGCCACCCGCCACCTCGTCACTCACCCTCCCCCCACCCCTGCCCTCCGCCCTGCCCTCCGCCCCTGCCCTCCACCCTGCCCCTCCACCCTACCCCTCTCCCTGTGTCCCTGCCTGCCCACTGGTTCCCGCGGTGGGGGGGGGTGGGGGCGTGGCCGCTGAAACACAAATATTTACCCAGACTCCTTTTGGCTCACCTGTGCTCCATCTGTCAGTGCTATTGGTGTGGCGGGTGTAAACCCACACGCTGGGCAGGATGCCAAAACCACTCCACGGGGCATTCGTTGTTCACCGATCCAGTTTCATACACGCGAGGGGGCGGAAAATGAATGAACGAGCATGTGATTTGTTTGATTGATATGTTGATGTGTTTGAATTGGAACCATGTGGATTGAAATGAGTGGGATGTGTTTCTCTTCCCTAAGAAGTGTGTGTGTGTGTGTGTGTGTGTGTGTATGTGTGTGTGTGTGTGTGTGTGTGTGTCTCTCTGAGCACGCGTGTGTGACGTCGTTTGCTGTTTGTTTGTTCTGCGCCGTCAGCCCTCCTGACACTGGATTAGTGTGGTAAATGAGGGGCCAATCAGTTTCCTTCAAACAAGCCCTCTGATCTTCTTGTGCCCATCCCCCCCCCCCACCACCACCCCCGTCATAGAGACCTGGAACCCATCACAACAGGGTTGATGTTGACCAGGAATTTGGGATTCAACAGGGAACATCACTGTTACACGCACACACACACACACACACACACACACACACACACAGAGAGAGAGAGAGAGAGAGAGAGAGGAGAGAGAGAGAGAGAGAGAGGAGAGAGAGAGAGAGAGAGAGAGAGAGAGAGGAGAGAGAGAGAGAGAGAGAGAGAGAGAGAGAGAGAGAGTGAGAGAGAGAGAGAGAGAGAGAGAGAGAGAGAGAGAGAGATGAGAGAGAGAGAGAGAGAGAGAGAGAGAGAGACTAATGGGATCTGGATGTTTGGACTCGCTATTGTGTGCGCCGAACGTACTCTATATCGGGAAACGTCGGAAGAATCAGAGCCAAGTGTGTGTACTTAAGATGGCTAATGTTTAACACCTTCAAGCCCTTTTTTTACGATTCCACATTGTGTCTGATGCCTTGTGTGTGTGTGTGTGCAATCGGGTACAGGTGTAAACTAAGCTTATTTTCGAATTGCACGCGGATGTGTTTTTATCTTGTGTGTGTTTCGAGGGCGTTTAAACAACACATACCTGCCGAGGCGTGTGTGTGTTTTGCTCGCGTCACCTGAACGTTGCCCCGTCCGTGTTCCTGCAGCCCTGAGTGGAGCGCAGGGGTCAGGTCAGGTCAGGCCAGGTCAGGTCAGGTCAGGCCGCTGACCCGCAGCAATGAACCGTCATGTCACACGTTTGCCTGTCGAGCGGACCGCCACCCCGACCCCCCTCACCGTCGTGACCTCACCCCCCCCACCCCCCCCCCACCCCACCCGGCGTTACCCTCCGAACCCTGCCTTGCCCCGTGGGCCGAGCTTCCCAAAAGGCTGCTGCACTTGAACCGAAACCCCCTGGCCCGTGCCCTTTACAACCCTTTACATTCTCCAGGACGGGAATAGGTTATCCCTTTTTCTGTCCTAGTGAATTCCTGATGACTTGTTTGTATGATACACTCTCTCTGTCTCTCTCTCTCTCTCCTCTCTCTCTCTCTCTCTCTCTCTCTCTCTCTCTCTCCCTTGCGAACGCCAACCCCATCACCAGTCAAAGGGGGATGGACTTTAAACAAACAGGACTTTATAACGAACTTATAATGACTAGGCAAACACAGGAAAAAGACAAGGCACACTGGGGCTGGGCAGGGGATAGGGAGAGGCAGAGTTTAATTCTTCATTTGTGTGTGTGTGGTGTGTGTCTCTCTCTCTCTCATCTCTCTCTCCTCTCTCTCTCTCTCATCCTCTCTCTCTCGCTCTCTCTCCTCTCTCTCTCTCTCTCTCTCTCTCTCTCTCTCTCTCTCTCTCTCTCTCTCTTCTCTCTCTCTCTCTTCTCTCTCTCTCTCTCTCTCTCTCTCTCTCTCTCTCTCTCTCTCTCTAGAACGGGGGGGGGGTGTATATGTGTCTGTACGTGTCCAGCCATGTACTCTACACTCAAGTTTCAGACCAGAAACCAGACCAGTCAGAACCACTGTGCTGCTGGTAGCTAGCTACCTGGATACAGCGCCCCAGAAGCGTTTTGTTGTCTTGTTGTGTGTCTGTGTTTTTTGCATGTCTGTGCGTGCGCCGGGCGTGCAAACGTTTTTAACGCGCGCAGGGCGTGGCGCATTCGCATCACGCCCTCCGAAGCCATGCTCGTTTGGGCTGAACCCGTGTTGGCAGCTTTTAAAGCTGCCTGCAACAATACCGTAGATGCTATCAGTACTTGGCCCATCTGTCAGGACAGACAACTACTGATACTTTAATTAGTTTGCTTTTCCTGACGCTGAAACAAGAGAGAGGACGTATAAAACAGTGCGTGCATTTCTGCAGCTGTACCAAAAAGACACTTTTGATCGGCAAATGAAAAATAATCAATCGATTTATCAACATTGTGTGACATGCATTTTGGTCTTCAGCACAAACAAACGGTGGTGGAGTGGAGAGGGGGCCCGTCGGTCGAGGACTGCATGACCGATGCAGATCCCTCAGTGTTCTCCGCTAGCCGGCAGGCCCAAGAGACACCAGTTGTCATGACAAATGGCTCAGATGAAAGCGGTAATAAGGGGGACAGCTGAGCTGAGAGAGAGAGAGAGAGAGAGCCGAGCCCTTGTGTCTATTGTCATGCTGAGCGGACATACTGCTGACGAATGAAAAGTACTTTGCGTAGACCTAATTATAGTTAATGGAGGAAAACAATCACAAATTTAGCTTAAACAGCTTTTTTGAATTTAAAGCAGACGCATAATGGGCCGTAATTAAAGGTAAATTACTTTGACTAGGGACCATTTTGTACAATGGCCTTGAAACGTGTGTGTGTGTGTGTGTGTGTGTGTGTGTGTGTGTGTGTGTGTGTGTGTGTGTGTGTGTGTGTGTGTGTGTGTGTGTGTGTGTGTGTGTGTGTGTGTGTGTGTGTGTGTGTGTGTGTGTGTGTGATGCAGGCATACAGTTGCTTTTGCACGAGCCCCTCAGCACATTTTGATGTCTACCATTCTGACCCTCTCTCTCTCTTTCTCTCTCTGTGCTTTTGATTATAGGACTACCTGGAGTGTATCAGTAACCAGTCTCGCCTGGCTTTGAGTGCTGAGGATAAAGGCTCTCTGTTTGGAAACATCCGGGACATCTACCACTTTAACAGGTACATTACCACGACGCACAGAAACGTCTTAAAGGTACAATATGCACAATGATTTAGTTTGAAATCTACTCTTAAACGCATTCTTTCATGTCGGCACAAACTTTAAAACTATAACAACTTTAACACCCCTCACACTTTTGTTGGTGGGAGGGGTTGACTGGAGCTCGCTTGAAATTGCAAACCTTGAATATTGTACCTTTTAACTAAACTGTCAAAAGAACAGAGAGAAAATGGTTGCCTTACACAATGCAACTCTGTGTGTTCAGTCCATGTTCTCTGAGAGAGGCTAGATTTGCAGAGATTATGCTCCGCGGGCAGAACCAAACTCTGTCACACACACACACACACACACACACACACCATCCACTGTTTATTCTTCAGTCATCACATGGCTCATCACAAAGTTCTGTTTTTATAGTTCAATCTATTCAAGTCCTGTGTGTGTGTGTGTGTGTGTGTGTGTGTGTGTGTGTGCGTGTGCATGTGCATGCGTACGTGCGTCCATCCATGTACTTACAGGGACCTTCTTCACGACCTGGAAAGGTGTAACACAGACCCCGTGGCCATCGCCGAATGCTTTGTGGCAAAGGTGAGGGTGAATACACACACATGCACACAAGCCCTTCACGCCTTTCACCGTTTACCTGACTTTCACTCAAGCGTGAACATCGGGAACGCGCTGAAACGTGCCCAAACAGCTGGTTCAAACCGAAAAATCTAAAGCCAGGCACAATAGCGGACAAGCACACAGGTACCAGCGCGGAGGACGGCAAATGAAGGCAGGCGGTTGTTGCTGCGAAGCTGAACATGTGTCCGTGTTCCCTGAGTGAAATGGCAGTATTGAGTCGTAGTCATATTTCTAATGAGTCGGGACCGGCCACGCGCCCAGGTTCAGAGGTTCAGCAGCCAATCAGAGGCGGTCAGGTTGTTGTTGTACTTAACGAGCCGTTGAGACATGGCTCAGTGGAATGTCAGTCTGGGCCGCTGGGAGAGCAGAACGTTAGGGCCGGGAGGGGAGTCTGAGCGCAATTTAAGGACTATGTGACCGTAAAAAAGCATACTTTTTTCTTTTTTTTTTAACGTTTTTACGTAAGCTGCAGGGTAGTTTATAGCTCCAACAACAGGGACAGAAATACGTCCCAACAGCATCACTGCGGCCTGTGCATTGTTTGTGTCTGCATGCACTCGCACACACACACACACACACACACACAGATCCCTTCAACCCCTTTAAAAACAGAAGGATGTGGTGTGTCTCTTGATTACATGCTGGTATTTCCGTTGAGGTGCATTCTGCTGCCCCTGTGCACCATGGATGCACAGGGGCAGCAGTGTGACAGACAGACGGACAGACAGACAGTGTTGCTCCGCTACCTCCATGTCTAACAATGACAACCACAGTCCCCCTCTCCGAAATACAGTAGCCACTGTCGAGACTCGAGTACCCGCAACATAACGCAACCGTGTGCATTGTCTGAAATCAGACCGGGACATACTGTGGACTGTGGGTTTGTGATTGGCAGAATTTCAGCCAATTGCAGCTTCTGTTCGCCTGGACAAGATTCCAACAGCTAATTTACAGCCTATCAAGAACACCGGAGAGCCAGCTACTCTATCTCACTTGTTACATATCTAAGTACGTTTCTGCATTCAAATATCTAAAAACGTTTTTGTATTTACGCCACAGTCTGTTACATTTGGTCACATGTCAAAACGTGATGTACCACATGCCAACACCTAATTTATTTAAATTATATTTCAATATCGGTCAAGTTTACTTGACCAATATTGATGTACTACTTTGAAAAATGGCTCAGGCCAGCCATCAAGCTAAATTAGTATTTCCCACACATAGACTGCATTTTCTATTTATTTTTATCTCGAAAGAACAATGCATTGACTTTTTTTTCTTCAATTTGAAATAGTTAGAATCTTATTTCATTGTAGAACTGTGCACAACACATTGGTTTGCTCTGTCTGTCTGTCTGTCTGTCTGTCTGTCTGTCTGTCTGTTGTCTCTCTGTCTCTCTGGCTGTCTCTCTCTCCTTCAACATATTGACAACAGCTCATTTGTGAAAATCCCCTCAAACGTCTTTTGTTATTGTTTTGACCAAGAACCCCCCTAGTGGCAGAAATTACACATTATACCTTTAACTGCAAATACATCTGTTGTCTGCTGATCTGTGAGTGAACAAATGAATCAAAATCAAATTAAAGAAAGACTTTGCAGTACGCGAGTGGGAGAGCAGTGCGTGTGTGCGTGTGCGTGTGTGTGTGTGCGCGTGTGTCTGTGTGTGCGCGCGTGTGTCTGTGTGTGCCTGTGCGCGCGCGTGTGTGCGTGTGCACGTGTTTCACGCACCCCACATGAAAATGTCTCATTTAGCTCTGAGACGGTCAATCACCCGCCGCCCCGGCCAGTGCCTGGAAACAGTTAGTCATCGCTGGACATCATGTGGTCTCCATGGAGGCAGGCGTCCAGTGGGAGAGCCATGGATGTGGACTAATGTGTGCGTGTGTGTGTGTGTGTGTGCATGCACTCGAGAGAGGCGTAGTTCTCTAAGATGCTTCTATTAATGTCTTTTATCAGTGTGACTTCTGCTAAAGAGCAGATTCAGCTCCAATAGGGACCAGAAGAAGTCTAAACGCCTGACTGAAGCATTAGTCACGGTCAGTCAGAAAAACCACAAAGCCGCGGCTTGTTGCTTTAAAACACATGACCGTGCACCTAAAAACACACGCACACGTACACACAGCTGGAGCGCCTGCATGCGCTGAATTACAACCTCTGGAACGCGTTCAAAGGAAAGAAAAATAATACATCTTTCTCCTTCTTTCTTTATCTCTTCCCTCTGTTTTTCTCTCTCTTTCTCCTTTTACTATTGGGAATCCATGCTGATGTCCCTTTCCTTCTAAATTGGCCAGTGAAATCAATTGAGGAAGCAGTTGAGGCATCTCACTGCATTGCTCTGGACCACTGGGAGCCGGTTGGAGCAACGAGATCAGAATGTTCCACTTGCTCCCCCAGATATCAATCGTCATACCAACACGCCCATGGTCGCTGTGTCCGGGCCAGTTCGGCTCTTCACAGAGTCCTACGTTGCATAGACCACTGCAGAATGTCCCCCCCCCCCCCGCCCATTAACCTCGGACCGGGTCGCAGAGGACAGTGACGCAGCAGTACGGGACCTCCGTCTAGTTTAATTGATTTCAATACTTTACTGCAATAATTGTACAACCTCCCACACCTACACGTATGTAAGGCCACCCATAGCAATACAAGTGTAAATCGTAAAAGAAACCTAACAATTGCCTTTTCTTTTCTTTAACGCTTTGTTGCCCGATAGTTGACCTTGATCAGCCCGCAGATGCGGCCCGTCGACCATGTTTGAGCGTTCCCATGCCGCATTTAGCATGTACACATTTAATTCCCATATAGTTTTGATATGGATTTGGATCTGGAAGGACCACTTATTATATATATGGGTATATTTCAAAGACTGCTGGTTATTTCAAACTGTGTGTGTGTGCTCGCCATTTTGTGCACACGTTTGCCAGCATACCACTTACTAATTTGTGTGTTCCTATACGGGGGCTGTGTGTGTGTGTGTGTGTGTGTGTGTGTGTGTGTGTGTGTGTGTGTGTGTGTGTGTGTGTCTTTTGTGGTTTGAAGGCTGCGAGTGTGCGTGCATGCTGCCTTGGGCTATTGGGAGTGTGTGTGTGTGTGTGTGGGCGTGCGTGTCATCAGAAATCAATGGTGGCACATCTGGTTTAGCTTAGCCGCCGGTCTGCGGCCGCAGACTGCTGGAGACGCGCGGCGTCGTGCTCTTCAATTTACAGGGGTTCCCACGGAGCACCGCGGGCCGGCCCCGCTCCCTGTTCCTGTGCAGCGCTGCTGTCTGTGTGTTTTCACAGCGGAGAGGCCTGCCTGGTGTACTGCCTTTTGGTTCCATTATGCGTCGCTTTGCCCCTGTAAAAGGACGTGTATGTTGACATGGCGGCGAAAGCATAACATACATGCACGTCCGTGCAAACACTCGGCCCGACACACAGCACATGTGTGTGTGTGTGTGTGTGTGTGTGTGTGACAACAACCCCCATTCTGGAGGTTGTTGTACTGGCCTGTGTGTTTATGGTGGCCCATCCTGTGATAGCAATTCAACTTCCTGTGTCCGACCCTACACATCGTATTTATAGCCACCACACGAGTTTAATTAGACTCCCCGAGTTACGCAACTGTCTGTGTGCATGTGTGTGTGTGTGTGTGTGTGTGTAATGGAGAGAGAGAGGAGGAGGGTCATGATGAGGCGAGTCAGAAGCTTGGGAGGAGGGAGCAGGGGGTGGGGTGGGGGGGGAGGCCCGAGCTCGATGGAGAAATGAAGACAGGGAAAGACTCGGGGAGATGCAGACGACGAGGGGCCTTGGAACTGAAACGGGCTGAAGAGATGAAGGGTGCGTTCCAGAGGAACGGCACAGAGTCACTGACACAGACGGAGAGCGGGAGACGCTCATTCCTTCTTTGATAAGTCATGCTGCCACTGATGTCTTTGAAGTACAGAGGGGCTGGTGAGGTGGAAAGGACCTAAATTAAAGGGGCGTTGAACTTTGTGTCTGTGTGTGTGTGTGTGGGGGGGGGGGGGGAATGGTTTCATCTGAACTCCCAAGAATAGGCAGAAACTTACAGGCGGTCATATACACGCTCATCATAAGACTCGGGTCGGCTTTCAGTTTGCGGTAAACGGTGTGGACCAAGAGTCTTTGTCTGTGGGCACAGGCAGACAGACAGACAGACAGACAGACAGGCAGGCAGACAGGCAGGCAGACAGACAGGCAGGCAGGCAGGCGGCAGGCAGGCAGGCAGACAGACAGACAGGCAGATGAACAGACAGACAGACAGGTAGGCAGACAGGTAGGCAGGCAGACAGGCAGGCAGACAGGCAGGCAGACAGATGGACGGATGGACGGACGGACAGATAGACAGACAGGCAGACACAGACAGACAGACTAGAGTTCATTCTGAATACCTGGCCCCTGGCCTAATCTATACTGTCCCACTGGACACACCAACCATTACACACACACCACAGACTGGCCTCACTTTGTCGTGCTGCTGCTGAAGGCACTTCAGCAGCTTTGCAATGTCTGGATTTGCCGATTTTGTATAAATGACAGCCAAGTTAAAACTCCTAATGTGTGTGTTATTTTTCCTCCTCTCAGAGTGAAGAATTCCACATCTACACCCAGTACTGCACGAACTACCCACGGTAAGATGAAGCGCATCCTGTGTGTGTGTGCGTGCACACATGTGTGTGAGTGTGTGTGAATGTGTGTGTGTGTGCGTGTTTGTGTGTGTGTGCGCGCGCTTGCACGAACACGAGCTCCTCTCGCGCCGCCCCGCCGTTTCCTCGCGACGGTTTCCACACAACGCCAGACGCCAGCATGAATTCAACCGTGTCGGCCCCGATTGTATCGCAGGCCCTCCGAGTTAATATAATGAGAACCATTTCTTCCCCGGCTCCCATTGTCCTCGGCGCTTCCACCTCCGCATGCCTCGCTTCCCAGCGTCTCACGTAGGCCCCATTGTGCCCGTCAATTAAAGCCAACGTGGCCGCGTCGCGGGGAAGGAGAAGTCAAAGTGTCTCCTGTCTTGTTAGGCCTTGAGCTGTCTTTTTCTCGCCCCTCTTTCTTTCTCTCTCTTTCTCTCTCACCCTCTCTCTGTCTCTCTCTCTCTCTCTTTCAGGGTGTTTATGTGGAGCGTGTTGACAGAGTTACAGCTCGCACACTGACAGATGGGTGTTATCGTCGAACCCCTCTGCGATACTTAACTGCTGTGATGTTTTATTCCCAGACTGCTTGAGTGCACGCCGCCTCGCGGGACACCTGTGTGGCGGGCATGAAGCGTGTGTCTGTCTGTCTGTCTGTCTGTGTGTGTGTGTGTGTGTGTGTGTGTGTGTGTGTGCGCCAGCCATGATTGGTGAAGCTGGGTACACACTACGGGGCAGTAAGCCAGATTGTGTGCCCGATTTCCCTCTGACTCCGGTCAGCAAAAGCCCTGAATGTCTCGATGGTTCTCACTGTTCCTTTGCCAGAGTCACCTGTGGTGTGCATTGTGTGTGTGTCAAGAGTGAGTTTTACTTTTCGATAAAAAATGGCCACTATGAAACGTCTTCAATCTTGATGATATCCTGTGGGGGGGGCGGGACGGACAGCCGAGTACACAGCATGTGGGTCGGCGTGCAGGAAAAGACGAGGGCCAATCAGGAGCCACGCTGACCGGTATTCACAGCAGAAGCTATAGGGGGGGGGGGGGGGGGGTCTCCTGCTCCGCGACATACAGTCCATTTTCACACCGTCGCCGTGGACACCGTCTCCTACACCATCTGTAGTTCTTGAGGATGTCCAGATGTCCGTTGGTGTACATTCAGTTGAAAACAAGGACTGGGCTTTTGGGGAATGGAATGGGTTAGTTAACGCTATGTGTTTAACGGCAGGTTAAAGAGGCTGTGCTTCAAGCTGATATATTCACTATTAACTGCCTTCCCCCTCAGCCTACTTGAAAGTCGGTTTCCTCTAATGCCGTCATGAGACACTCTGAAGAAATGATTTATGAGTCAATAATCAGTAATTGAGCGCTGATTTAGTGTGTGCGAGTGTGTGCTCTTGTGTGTGTGTGTGTGTACGTGTGTGTGTGCATGGATGTGAAGGGGGGTATTGTCAGCTGTTTGAGATGGACCCTCTCTCTCTCACACCCTCACACAGCTGGTGACCCCAGCCAAGGTCACACACGACGCACACACACGCAGACAGTGGAAATGGAGGCTGCAGATGTATCTTGGTTTAACTGTGCTCTGAGGTCGGGTTTCCGTTGAAACAATGTAAGGCCTGTGTAGAGTCGAACTGGAATTTAGACACGCTCGTGCGCGCACGCACACACACACACACGCAATACGCACACACACACACACACACACACACACGCAATACACACAGAGACACATTCTTCAATACCGAGTCTGAAATGTCTACATTTGCAAACGGCTCACATTCAGTTTCTTCATGCTATTAGTGCACAGATGTGCACACACACACACACACACACACACACGCAACACATGCATAATCAGGTGCATGCACACACACACTCACACACACACACACACACACACACACACACACGCAACACATGCATACTCAGGTGCATGCACACACACACACAAACACACACGCACAACCCCACATAATTGTAAAATCATAAATGTGTGGGAAAATCCTTTGACACTCATGCATGGATCCAGGCCCCCCCCCAAATGGCGTCCTGTTAATTTACCTGTGTGCTCTCCCGCCCGCAGGTCGGTGGCCGTGCTCACCGAGTGCATGAGGAACAAGGTGTTGGCCAAGTTTTTCCGCGAGCGCCAGGAATCTCTGAGACACGCCCTGCCCCTGGGCTCCTACCTGCTCAAGCCAGTGCAGAGAATCCTCAAGTACCACCTACTGCTGCATGTACGTCTGCCTGACTGTCTTTCTCTTAGTCTCTCTCTCTCTCTCTCTCTCTCTCTCTCTCTGTCTCACACTCACAGACACGCGAGTGCACAAACAGAGCACAATTATATAATTACACACTTACTCAATCACTCACTAGCTCACTCGCTCACACCCAGTTACCAAATAGTTTTTTTTTTCCTACGCACCCCCATAGTAATACAAGCAGAGGCGAGACGATTGGGCTCTCGTGGGGTCAGACAGTTAGTTAAACAGCGTAGTCCCTTTCAGGTAACACTAGTGCCTATGTGTGGTTTGTCGTGTTTGTGTCTGCAGACACGCACTTTGATGGATGCCCTAATTTATTCACGCAAGTTGTTATAATGCTGTAATCACAGTCATTACATCATTTCAAATCCCCAGGGGGGTGACTCGTTTTTCATGGTCTCGATTGAGTCAATAGCAGTGGTTTCCACGGGTGCTAATAAAATGCTAATTTGTTCATGGTTCTGATTTAACATGCCTATAAATACATTTTATTTGTTTGGCAATTGACTTCAACCAATCAGATTTTGGCACTCTTCAAGCTAGGTCCAATTAGCTTCGCGTGTCAGCCATTCAATCCAAACGTGTGAATGACACATGCATGTGTGTGTGTGTGTGTGTGTGTGTGTGCGCCGTGCAGGAGATAGCCAACCACATGGAGAAGGACACGGAGACCTACGAGGTGGTGCAGGAGGCCATAGACACCATGCAGAGGGTGGCGTGGCACATCAACGACATGAAGAGGAAGCACGAGCATGCGGTCAGGCTGCAGGTACGCACACACACACACACCCGCACGCACACATGCACACAGAGCACTCTGTGAGATCCAGATACTCCTGAGAGATGAACTCACGTGTGAGAGTGAAGGAAGCTTTAAGAGGGGTTTTTTGATCAATGTTTGTCTACAGTGGCCTGTCTACATAGTGTATAGGGGGGCGGCAGTAGCTCAGTGGGTAGAGCGGGTGGACAGAGCGGGCCGTCCACTAACCGTAGGGTCGGCGGTTCCATCCCCTTGATCCCCCTCCTCCAACTGTCCACATGTCGAACCCCACAAATGTACTGATTGTAAGTCGCTTTGGACTAATGCGTCTGCTAAATGCCCCCTTTACCCTTTAGTGCTGATTTGAAACTTTTAAAGGCATTTTTTCCCCCACTGGAAAAGTTCATTGCTGGCCAAGTTTGTGTTTTGCTTTAGATTATTAAATTAACTTTTTTTTAGACGAGGCTGAATGAATCCAACTGATGAGTGGAACATTAATACAGAAATAAATTACAAACTTAACTAAATTAAACGAAGTAGCAGCGTTTAAGCAGGTATAAGTTGCTGCCAGTTATGATGTCTTCCTAATGATAGGGGTGGCCCGTGCTGAACGAAAAAAATAAAAATATGCAGCCACATCAGCACATACACACAAAAAAATACACTCATAAATACTAGTGTGACCAAATTCCTGCAGGACTGAAACTCAAGTGGAACAAGCCCTATTTCGTTGAAAAGAAAACTGCTGCTTTTGGTGGTCGCAGGATCTCGGGCCTTGAGAGCGATTCAGTCATCTAAGCGCTGTGGTCTCTCAATCATTCCTGTTATTAAAAGGGACATTTTTACATTTTTAGACCCCCTTTTCAGTTGTTGTTTTTTTGTACTGAGTCTGCAGAACGCGTTATGCGCTTGCCAGGTTTGAATTATCCCCCTTTTTGAACCACCACTCCCCCCTCCCTTGGTTTTACCCAACAGCATGTTGCCTTTTTCAACTGGGCCGAGGAAACTCAGCCCCGTTGTTTTAATCAACAGGGAGACAGACGATTGAGTGCAGGAATGTGTGTGTTTGTGTGTGTCTGTGTGTGTCTCTGTGTGTGTGGATGGAATAATTTCTCTTGGCTCATGGGTCCGGAGTCAGCGGCAGCCTCCGGTGTTTTCCTTGTAACTGCTTGGTGTTCCGTGTAGCGTTGCATAACAACACAGACCCCGCCGGTCCCCTCTACTGTTTCATCTTAGCTAGAACTCACTCGTGCTTTTTATTTGAGCCGTGTAAAACCTTAGCCCAAAGCACGCCTGCCAATGCTGGCGCAGACTCTACTAAATACTGTTTTGGGACTTTAGCCCCCCAGAGTGCACTCGGGTCCTGTACGTGAAGGAGTGGAAAACACAGCCCGCGACAAGCGCGCCTCCGCGTGCCTCACTCCGTGACAACAATACCATGCTATTTGTTTTTTGGGGGGGCGCTCTATGAAGGCAAACTGAAAGTTGTGCTGCAGTCGGGTGGCAGTGGCTCAGTGGGTACAGCGGCTGGACAGAGCGGCTCGTCCGCTAACCGTAGGGTCAGCGGTTCGATCCCCTTGATCCCCCCTCCTCCTCCAACTGTCCACATGTCGAACCCTGATTGTACCGAACCCTGATTGTACCTAGTGATTATAAGTTGCTTTGGACAAAAGCGTCTGCTAGATGCCCCCTTTACCCTTTACCCTCTGTGTGCTCTGGGATTCATAAGGATGTTCTGGTTTGTTATCATGGTGTGTGCAGCGTTCCTATGTCAACTAGTAAGTCCCGAATGATTAGAAAGGAATGGCAGCTTGGTGACAATCAATAATAATCACACATGCAGGGGATTGACGTCGGCCGAGCAGAGCGGAAGACACCACGGGGGGGGTCACCCCCGTTTGAAAGCTTAACCCCCTTAACACTCGTCCGCCACCCCCCTGCAGGAGATCCAGAGCCTGCTGACCAACTGGAAGGGACCCGACCTGATCGGCTACGGAGAGCTGGTCCTGGAGGGCACCTTCCGGCTGCAGCGCGCCAAGAACGAGAGGACCCTGTTCCTGTTCGACAAGCTGCTCCTGGTCACCAAGAAGCGGGAGGAGACGTACACGTACAAGGCACACATCCTGGTGAGTCCAAAGTCAGAAGTCTAGGGCTGTAATGTCAATTCCTTCACATGACGAGACATACAAAGGAGTCGAGAGGGCGTTTCTCACTCTCCCACGGTGAAACGGATAGAGTAGACACAGGCACAACAGACAGGACAAGACATTCCTGATACTAAAAGTAAACATAGAATTTCAAACAGATAAGATAAAAAGACAATAAAGATCAATATGCGATGTCGGAATCTACTATTGTATGAAGTAGGAGTAGCAGCATAGTAAAAGTTAGTGCAAAAAGGCAATTGTAATGGTAATGGACCAAGGGGCAAGTGTAGCTTCACACACACACACACACACACACACACTTCCACGTACATGCATATGCATCAGTGTGTCTCTACTCAAGTGACGGTAATGGAGTCATTTAAACTGCATTCAGTAGACCCTTGAGTTATGATATTTTTCGACAGGACTTGGACATTTCTTGTACTATGTTATCTTGTCTCCCATGCACTGTAACACTTGTTCCAACGTGAACAAAGTTTCAAGCGGAAGAATAAAGTTTGAAGTGAATTTGATATACTGTAGTCGTCTGATGGCTCTCTCTCTCTCTCTCTCTCTCTCTCTCTCTCTCTCCACTGCTAGTGCTGTAACCTGATGCTGGTGGAGATCATTCCCAAGGAGCCCCTGAGCTTCAGCGTGTTCCACTACAAGAACCCCAAACTCCAACACACCGTGCAGGTACAGCAGCGCGCGTTGTGAACTTGTGGAACGGTGCACTTTACTCAGCTATCACAACTTGACTTTGTAGGCCCTGCTTTAAATGATGTCAGATCAGATTGTGTGCGCCCATGATCACCTATTGCATTCCTACATCGTCCCAACGGGGGTCTCTCGGAAAGGTTCCTTATTATAGACTTGGTTTGATAGCTTGATTGACAGGGCGTGTGGTCGAGTTACATTTCAGGGTCAGATGAAGTGGTTGCATTGATTGATCCCGTCTGTTGTGTATTGTTTTAAACCGTAAAACCCAAAGTCACCCTGAAGCAATCAAAACCACCACTGCTTGTTTTCAGGTGTCTGGCCGGTTCGCTAGACATAGACGCCAGCGCATGTCGTCTTTCCAGCGCGACCAGACGTAGTTGTTTTGCTAACCACTGTGTTTAGGGAGGTCTGCGCCATGTGGGGGAGCCATAGGAAAGTACAAGGGCCTGCGTCGACTAATCGGCGGTCTGATCTTGTAATTCCTCCTTCTTCGTGCTTCTTTGTATTTGTGACTGATGCATGTGTGTGTGTGCTGTCTGTCTCTGCCTCCAGGCCAAATCCCAGCAGGACAAACGCATGTGGATCCTCCACCTAAAAAGACTCATACTTGAAAACCATCCAGCCAAAATCCCTGCTAAGGTGAGAGCCGTACGCCCACCCGCCCGGACACGCAAGCACACGCACACGCACACGCACACGCACACACGCACACACACACACACACACAGACACACACACACACACACATACACACACACACACACGCACACACACACACACACACACACACACACACACACACACACACACACAGACACGCACACGCACACACACACAGACACACACACACAGACACAGACACACACGCGCACACACACACACACACACACACACACACACACAGACACACACGGACATGCACACACACACACACAGACACACACGGACATGCACACACACACACACAGACACACGCACACACACGCACACACACACACACACACACACACACACACACACACAGACGCACACGCACACACACACACACACACACACACAGACACAGACACACACGCGCACACACACACACGCACACACAGACACACACATACACACACACACACACACACACACACACACGCACACACACACGCACACACACACACACACACAGACACACAGACACACACACACACACACACACACACACACAGACACACTCAATGCACGCTGTCCTCACTGATGTCACGATTAAAGAGTTTGAAGAGTTTGACGCAGTGGAATTATTTCTTCTTGTTTCTTCTTATATGGCATATCGGCCCCCTCTTTATCTGACTCCTCACATCACAATCACTCTGCTGTCCGGTTCATTTGTCAGTGGGCTCCCCAGCAGACGGCCTGTGGAAAAAAAAGAACTACAACATTTCTGAGAGGAGTCATTGTGCTGCTGATATAATGGGGTTTACTTGTAGGGCTTTTGGTTTGGTCCAGAAAACACCAAAAAGACATGTGCTCTATTGCCACCTAGTGTGGACATAGTGTATTACGTCGTTCAAGAATTCTCAACTCATATTCTAACCGTGATTTCCGTATCTTGCATTTTCTAAGGCCAAGCAAGCCATTTTGGAGATGGATGCCATGCGTAAGTGCACTTAAAGTCGGCTCAGCAATACAAAAAAACGGTTGTCATTCACTGTGCGGCGTACACTTTCAGTTGCTCACCTGTGCACCTCGTGTGCCCTCCCTCCAGACCACCCAGGGTTTCACTACAGCCCGGACGGGGAGAAGAAGGCCACGCCCCAGAGCAAGGAAGGCCCCACCCCCCGACGGGCCCGGCGGAAGGGTACGAGACGTCACTCACAACGCCATCGGCAGCGTGTCGCTCATACAAGCCTTTAACCCAACCATGCATGACTTTGTCTGTCTCTCTGCAGAGCCGCTCTCTAAGTTATTGAAGAACGCCAAGCAGAGCGGGGCCAACCCAGAGGGCCAGAAGGTATGTACCGAGGGGAGCAGATATGTCCTGCCACGCATTAGAGTTGAGGATTACTAGTATAGACAGTTAATGGGCAGCAGTAGCTCAGTGGATAGAGCGGGTCGTCCACTAACCGTTGGGGTTGGCGGTTCGATCCCCTCCTGCCGCCCCCCCCCCCCCATTGTAAGTCACTTTGGACAAATGTAAATGTAAATATATCATGGCTGTTTTAAAATGATGACGTTTCCATGTCAACACCGGCTCAAAATATGTGTCTCGTTATATCGTTTAACTTCACAAACAACTTTCTCAACTGCCAGACAGCCCACAGCCTGTGATAGCGAAGGCTCTAACATGCCGGCTATGCTATCAACAGTGAGCTTGTTAAAAAAAAAAAAAAAGTGACAGCCTAAACAATTAGAGAGAATAAAGGCAGAATTAATGAATCACCTTAAGCATACAATGAATTTGATGTGTTGACTTTAAGCACTCAATTGAATGCCGGATGTTCTTAGCCTTTCCCCAAAATTAGCCCTGCCTTTATGACTTGAGTGCACAGAGCTTAGGCTCTACAGGTATTGACAGTTGAACTGTAAACCGCACTGTTTTGGTGAGAGATTTTGACCGTAAAAAAAAATCACCCAATCCACACAGTCACACACACACACACACACACACACACACACACACATGCAGAGAAACGGGTGCATGTAAAAATTCTCATGAATAAACAAATGACAAATGAAACTGTTGTCGATGGCAGCGGACCAGTCTGGGAGCCACCCTGCTCTCCCCGGTGTCCCAGCTGGCCCTGGGCACCATCGGCCGCAGCCGCAGCCTCATCAACCAATCCCAGGAGTCCCTGGACCCATGTGATCACTACGAGCACAGCGACAGAGAGGAGGGGGAGGAGCCTCACCAGCAGGACGCTGACGACGAGGACGACAGCGGCCTGGTGAGCCCGTCCTGGCCGCTGGCTACCTAGACAGACAGACAGACAGACAGACAGACAGACAATATTGATCCCCTAGGGGAAATTCACGTTCCAAGGAGCTAAAGGACATAAAAACATCACACATATTATATTTATTTATTTTACTTTTATTTATTTATTTATTATTTTTTAATTTTATTTTTTAATTGATTTATTATTTTTGTTTTTGTTTTTTGGGTATTTTATTTTATTTATATTTTTGTATTGTATTTATATTTATTTGTACCCGGGCTGCTATGGCGACCCAATTTCCCTTAGGAGGTTAATAAAGTTTTAACCTATCTTATCTTATAACATGCACTATCCGATCATATTTCTGGCTCTCGCGTGTCTATCAATAGTGTTTATAACTATTTGCACTCCACACTGTTGTGTTCAGGGCGGCGCCAAGAGGCTGCGAGTCCCCGGCAAAAGCAGCAGGAAGAGGCTGAACCCTCAGGCCTCCGTGGACAGCATCGACCAGTGGAAGTCCTTCAACATGAGTCCCTCAGACTTACAGGTAGACACACTCACAGAGTCACAGTGACGCCAAAGCAGACATTCACCAATAGATTGACATGATAAATCCATACAGTGATATCACTCCCAATATAAGAGTGTCATCTAATATACTGTATCATAAATGCATGCAGTGAACTCACCACCCTATACGCACCTTCCTGTGCGTTTTCCTTGCTGCCTGTGCAGAGAGCGCGAGACTGTCTGGTCCGAGAGGGGAGCCACCACCCGCCCCTCCTCCGGACCCCCAACGTGACGGAGGAGCCCCCGGAGTCCCCCGTGCCGGCGCTGATGGTGCCGGGGGACGAGCACCCGGTCCGCAACATCTGGGCGGACCACCGCGCCCGCCGCGCCATGTTCCCCACGCGGCAGCGCACCATGCAGCCCGACGACGACGAAGACATCTACCAGATGTTCGTGCCCACCGAGGCGGGCGGACCCGAGCCCGAGACCCCGCCGCCCGCCGGCCCGGAGACGCCCTCGTCGCCCGGCTCGGCGCGGCCCTGCAGCTGGCACGTGGAGCAGGTGCCCACGGTGCAGGTGGACCCGCCGCCGGGCGGCGCCGGCCGGGTCCTGCGCCGGGCCAGCAGCGCCGGGGAGCGGGCCAGCGAGCCCAGGCAGGCCGGCCAGCCGGACCAGCGCGACCTGGAGGCCATCCACACCGAGTCGTCCAGCAACGACATCTCCGGCTCGTCGTCGGCCGAGCAGCTGACCGTGGACGACATCGAGAACGTCTACGACAACATCAGCTACGAGGACCTGAAGAGCATGGGCCTGGTCAGGAGGGACGAGGAGGAAAGACACGGCCAGTCGAAGAAAGACACGTCTGCGGACGCGTGGAGCTCCAGCGGTCAGGCGGCCATCGGCACTCCGGCGCCATCCGGAACACTGCCACGCACATCTGGAACGCTTCCCGCAATGTCTGTAACAGTACCAGCAACATCTGAGACGGTACCCAGCAAACCTGGAACACATGACACTCAAGGCACTGTCGCCTGTAGTCCAGGTGCCACGGAGTCTTTAAAGGAACCCGACAGGCCTTCAGAGAGCAACGGCTCCGCACAGCAGGGAAAGTCCTGCGAGCTCAATATAGTGGAGGAGGAGAACATCTACGACACCATCTGCTTCAGGGAGCCGCCGAAAGCAGAGCTCCGGGGACGCGCCGAGGGGAGTACAGCGCAGCGGCGGCAGCAGGAGGCGGACAGTCTGCTGGCCTCGGAGCCCGAGCTCAGCGAAAGCCTGGGGGGCTTCGTGTCCGAGGAGAGCCTCCACTTCGGGGAGGACGAGGGCCTGGACGCCTCGGGCACAACGCCGTGCTACTCGGAGCCCGACTACTCGTCCTCGTCTGCGTCCGAGACCTTCTCCCAGCGCTCGCGCACCGGCGACAAGATGTCGGAGAGGGTGGATGAGATCTGGAACGACCTGGAGAACTACATCAAGATCAACGAGAAGAAGGCGGACCGACTGCCGGCCGCCTTCCCGGTGGGCTCAGGCGAGGCTCACAAGAGACCCTCCTCTGCCACGGGCAGCCCCACCAAGACGGCGTCGGTCTCCGGCGTTGTCGTCGCACACGTCGGCTCGACCCCCAAGGGCCCCCCGGCCGCCGCGTCCCCCTTCAGCATCCCCGTCATAAACATCCCCGAGCCCCTCGGCGAAGAGCCCTCCGAGGACCAAGCCGAGGGGGAGGAGCTCCGCGCCTCGCCTGGCCCCGCGCCGGCCCAGCCGGCCACCCCGGAGCCGGCCCCCGGCACGGTCAAGAGCATCCGCAGCCGGTTGGCTCGCCTCAGCAGCGGCAGCTTCCGCCTGGAGGATGACAACCTGGTGGAGCTGCCCCAGCGGCCGGCCACTAGAGAGAGCCAGCTCAAGGACCTGCACAGCCTGTTCCCCGGGGAGCTGGCGGGCCTGGGCTCGCCCCTGGCCTCCTCCTCCCTGCTGCTGGGCGAGTCGGTGGACTTCCCCCTGGATCTCATGGACAAGACCAAGAACCGCGTGTTCCTGATGGCACGCCAGTACAGCCAGAAGATCAAGAAGGCCAACCAGCTGCTGCGCATGAGGAGCATGGACCCGGGCGACGCTTGCGGGCGATCCAGGGATGAGAAGAGGCAGAAGGACCTGGCCGCCATCTTGGAGGAGAAGAAGCAGGGAGGCGCCGCCATAGGTAATGTGGGCTTCTTTTGTCACCACATTCACAGTTTAAAGGTAGACTATGGGGAGGGTGACATGGTGCAGAATGCGACAGTATTGTACATTTGAAGTATAACATGGGGTGGTTTGGTAGAATATATTTATTACATTGAACGTCCCTTCTTGTCACTCTCTTCCAGGTGCGAGGATAGCCGAGTATTCCCACCTGTATGATCAGGTCATGTTCCCCCCGGGGATGAGCGGCCATGCCTCCCCCTCGCGCCACCCCGGCCTGCCCTCCTCCCCCTCCATGCCCGAGCGCTCCCTGGAGGACGACTGGCTCCACTCCACCTACAGCAACGGCGAGCTGGCCAACTTCGTGGCGTGGCCCAGCGAGATGGCCGATGCCCGGGCCTTCTCCACGCCGCAGCTTCGCCTCAGCCCGGCCTGCTCCGTGCCGGCGCTGAAGACCCAGCCCGCCTCCCCGGCCCCCGCCAGCCCCCAGAGGTGGAGCAGCTGCATGTCGGCGCCCAGCGAGAAGGAGGAGGAGCACGTGTACAGCACCATCAAGAGACACCCGTCCGACGCCAAAGCCGCCGAGCACAGCCGCTGTCGGTCCACGGGCTCCCTGGGGGACCAGGACCCGGACCGGAGGGACCCGCCGGAGTCCGGCCACGGCGGCGCGGCGGCTCCGGCCCGCCGCGCGGAGGCCTACGCCCGCCCCAGCCTGGGCTGGGCCGGCCGGCAGAGCAGCCTGCCGGAGCAGTGCGAGCTGCGGCGGTCGGCGCTCACCCTGCAGGACAGCCAGCAGGTGGTGGTGCTGCACCGCGAGTCGGCGCTCAGCATCCTGGCCGCCACCCAGAACTACCTGGCCAACTTCAAGGACACCGACGACGACGACGACGACTACGTGGAGATCCGCTCCGAGGACGAATGCGAGGGCGAGCGGGGAGGCGGCGGCGGCGGCGGCGGCAGAGGTGAAGCGCGGCAGAGCGCCGCCGGTGGCGCCGCGGGGGTCTGCGGGCCCGCGGAGCAGAGCCGCGGATCCCCCGCCCAGTCGCAGAGTCTGCCGTGCACGCCGGTGCGCTCCTGCCACCCGCTGAGCCCCGTGGGGCGGGAGAACCTGGAGAGGTACCTGTGGAGCGAGCCCCAGGAGAGCCAGCCCACCATCGGCCAGTCGCTGAGGGAGAAGTTCCAGTGTCTGAGCTCCAGCAGCTTCGCCTGAGTCTGATGGGCAGGATGGGCGTCCCTGAAGCGGCACAACAACACACCAGACTCCTCACCTTCAGCTTTAGCCTCAAAGCTCTGTGCTGACGCCAAAATATAGAGAAGGACGAAGAACACGTTAAAGCTACACTATACAGCTACCTTTCTCTCTTAAATTATATATTTGCTATTTCCTCCTAGTGCAACCCCAAAGACTGCAAGAAAAACCGCCTTCTTTTTCGTTTGCCCAAACACACAGTTGAATGAAGCCAGGGAGCTTGCGTGTGATGCTTGGCGTGTAAGCAGCGATAGCGTCCACCGAGATCTTCAAGCATGTTTCACTGATCTGAATACACATAGCCGTTCCAGAGATTACGTCCTGATCAAATTATGAAGCTATTCAGCCACATATCAAACTCTGCCGGTTTAGATTATTTTCACTACAGCTCAATGGTATCTGGTCCACTGCAGTCTACATGGGGTTATAGGGAAATGTGTACTAATTGACTGTATGTGTATCATTGTATAAATGCCCCTCATTATTTATTATTGATATTTTAAAGAACTTAACTGAAGCGTTCACGATCTTGTCATCCTAGCAAGTATTGACTCCTTTTTTGATTCATCGTCCTTTTAAAAGCAGTTCTTTTAAACTACCAATAAGGTTATTTTAACTGTATTTACACTACTAGTTAACTGTAACCTGTGTAATAGAAATGATCCACGTAACTTGTTTTCAGTTGTTTCAGGCGCACCCAACACTTCTGAACAAGCAGCTTTCCTACATATGCAGTTACATATTTGCTCAGGCTAGATGTGTGGCAGACACAAACAACCGTTTTTTTTCTAGGAAAAGCCAATGCAAAAAGGAAGCAACTTAAATCAAAACCGGGTGGTTATAATGAGATCCGCTGGATTGACTATAACATCGGGCTTGTACAAAGCTTAGGTCATTTTGAAGTTACTGCGTTTTCTGGTCACTGCGTTTGCCCCCGTGCTTCTAAATCAAGTCACAGAGACATTGTGGGCAGAGTGTCGCAGAGCCACAGAACCCTAATGTGTTCATTCGCAGCAGTCGGTCTGAAGAAATAGTTCTCAAGCATATTTTGTCTCGGTCACCCACGTTGTTGTCGAATGGTATGGTCATCTCGTGATGGGGTGTTTTAAGGCCCAGTTATTTAAAAACCTTCGTCACGAGGAGAAGTGGAGAAGGGTGTTGGTGTGAGTGAGTAAGAAAAAAAAGAATACAGCATTGTATTTGGTGTATTACCGTTTATTATTTAGTCTACTTCATGGCACACTCCCTACTGTCACACTACTGATTGAGTCAAACCCCCCCCCCACACACACACACACACCTTTCACTCCCCTCCCCACAAGACTTTAGCGCATTATTTGTCACAACTCAATTAAGACTCACTCACTAAGTTCTTGCTTGCGTTTTGTTTTTTATTTGACCCACGACATTTAAAACACCCACACTTGGTTTCAATGTTCATTTGGTGAAACGAAAACTTGAAAGTCACTTTGTAAATGAAAGTACTATATATTTATTGAAATGACGGTGAGATTTGGGTTTCAGAGCACTCACTAAATTTGCGTCAGATACTGTGAATATTTCGGTAAAGATTCTATATTGCGCACTGTACAAATCCAGTTTGTTAAAAAGACTGCTATAGAATGTTAAAAATGCAAACCATGGCTCAATCATTTCACAGACCAGTTTCATCACAGTCCAGTAAAATGAAGTATATTCCTTTTGTTACGCCTTTTCGTTTTTTTTATTTCCACAGGTGGTGATTTACAGTCTTCATTGGCTCTTTTTTGCACTTTTATGTCTATTTGTATTTAGATGTATTTGTTTTAATTGTAAACACTTTGTAAAGATGTACATTTTAGGAGAGTTCTTCTTGTATGTTATAGGGATGCTTTATTGATGCTTCAATGTTTTAAGTTATGTGTACTGTATTTTTTTAACTGCCTAGTTGTCATTGCTCAAGGAAACAATGTACTGGAGGTAATAAATAAATTGAAATTAAACTACTTCTGATGTTTTGATCATTTTTTACTTTTTCAATCCCAGACTCAAAATAAGGGTGTCACAGCATAAAGTATAGATCAGTATTGGGCATTCAACAACAACAACAATAATAATAATAATAATAATAATAATAAGGGTAAGGGATGCCGTCAAGCTGAAGAAGGAGTCCTACCGGACCTTTTTGGCCCGTGGGACTCCTGAGGCAGCTGATGGGTACCGGCGGGCCAAGCGGAGCACGGCTTCAGCGGTTGCGGAGGCAAAAACTCGGGCGTGGGAGGAGTTCGGTGAGGCCATGGAGAACGACTTCCGAACGGCTTCGAGGAGGTTCTGGACCACCATCCGGCGTCTCAGGAGGGGAAAGCAGTGCTCTGTCAACACCGTGTATGGGAGAGACGGGGCGCTGCTGACCTCGACTCAGGACGTCGTGAATCGGTGGGGGGAATACTTCGAAGACCTCCTCAATCCCACCAACACGCCTTCCACTGAGGAAGCATGGTCTGGGGACTCGGGGGGGGGGGACTCTTCTATCTCCGGGGCTGAGATCGCCGAGGTGGTTAAAAAGCTCCTCGGTGGCAAGGCCCCGGGGGTGGATGAGATCTGCCCCGAGTTCCTAAAGGCCCTGGATGCTGTGGGGCTGTCTTGGTTGACACGACTCTGCAGCATCGCGTGGACATCGGGGCAGTGCCTCTGGATTGGCAGACCGGGGTGGTGGTTCCCCTCTTCAAAAAGGGGGACCGGAGGGTGTGCTCCAACTACAGGGGGATCACACTCCTCAGCCTCCCCGGTAAGGTCTATTCGGGGGTCCTGGAGAGAAGGGTCCGTAGGATAGTCGAACCTCGGATCCAGGAGGAGCAATGTGGTTTTTGTCCCGGCCGTGGAACTGTGGACCAGCTCTATACCCTTAGCGCGGTGCTCGAGGGTGCATGGGAGTTCGCCCAACCAGTCTACATGTGCTTTGTGGACTTGGAGAAGGCGTTCGACCGTGTCCCTCGGGGAGCCCTGTGGGGGGTGCTCCGGGAGTATGGGGTACCGGGCCCGCTGATACGGGCCGTCGGGTCCCTGTACTCCCGGTGCCAGAGCTTGGTCCGCATTGCCGGCAGTAAGTCGAGCCTGTTTCCGGTGAGAGTTGGCCTCCGCCAGGGCTGCCCTTTGTCACCGATTCTGTTCACAACTTTTATGGACAGAATTTCTAGGCGCAGCCAGGGCGTTGAGGGGTTACGGTTCGGTGGCCTCAGGATTGCGTCGCTGCTTTTTGCGGATGATCTGGTCCTGTTGGCTTCATTGGGCCGTGACCTTCAGTTCTCACTGGAGCGGTTCGCAGCTGAATGTGAAGCGGCTGGGATGAGGATCAGCACCTCCAAATCCGAGGCCATGGTTCTCAGCCGGAAAAGGGTGGAGTGCACTCTCCGGGTCGGGGAGGAGATCCTGCCTCAAGTGGAGGAGTTCAAGTATCTCAGGGTCTTGTTCACGAGTGAGGGGAGGATGGAGCGGGAGATTGACCGACGGATCGGTGCGGCGTCGGCAGTGATGCGGGCCCTGCACCGGTCCGTCGTGGTGAAGAAGGATTTATCGGTCAATCTACGTTCCTACCCTCACCTATGGTCACGAGCTGTGGGTAGTGACCGAAAGAACGAGATTGCGAATACAAGCGGCCGAAATGAGTTTCCTCCGCAGGGTGTCCGGGCTCTCCCTTAGAGATAGGGTGAGAAGCTCGGCCATCCGGGAGGGGCTCAGAGTAGAACCGCTGCTCCTCCGCGTCGAGAGGAGCCAGTTGCGGTGGCTTGGGAATCTAGTGAGGATGCCTCCTGGACGCCTCCCTGGGGAGGTGTTCCGGGCACGTCCCTCCGGGAGGAGGCCCCGGGGAAGACCCAGGACACGCTGGACGGACTATGTCTCTCGGCTGGCCTGGGAACGCCTCGGGATCCCCCCGGAAGAGCTGGACGAAGTGGCTGGGGAGAGGGAAGTCTGGGCTTCTCTCCTCAGGCTGCTGCCCCCGCGACCCGACCCCGGATAAGCGGAGGAGAATGGATGGATGGATGGATAATAATAATAATAATAATAATAATAACAACAGACAACCACAGACGGAGAAAAACACAAACACACACACAGAAATTCAGAGACACACACATCCATGCATACACACAGACACACATACTCACACAAAGAAACAGACAACCCCCCCCACACACACACACACACACACACACACACACCCACACATCCATTCACAGACACAAAAACATACGCGCACAACAACAGAAACACAAACATCAACAAATTCATCCACGCAAACAACGGTTTAATAGCTGCTAGCGTTTATTTGTAATTTTGCGCTCCCTATAGGAGAAGTGGTGCATTACGCAAATACGAAATAATATCAGAGCGGTGCCCTCTATAAGCATGGCAATTTCCAGTTTCTCCTGTCTTCTGAAGCGGTCTTGCGGTTTATAGAATAATGTTTGGTAATTTGCATTGAATTGGCCATAACTCAGCCATTTCTACAGCAATCAGACATTCATTTTAAATTTAAGATAAGACATGTCCATAGATCATGCACATGCAAACCATGTGTCATTTGGTCCAGCGGTTATGCAAAAGAAAATTTGGTTAATTTTGTCAAAATACCCACAGTACAGAGAAATCTATCCGGACGGACATCATGTATCCAAGAGGATAAAACGTTCAGCATGTCAAATAAGGCATGCACACCAAGTTTCAGAAAATATTATATTTTTTAGAGAACTGCTCTTCCCAGATATCTATTTGGTGGCCAAATGTCAAAAAATATTCCTAGTGCAATGTGGAGATATGGGCTCTCCATTAAAAAAAAAAAAAAAAAAAAAAAACTAAACCCTGAAGAGACAATAGATATCGTAGACTGTGAATAATAATCCAAAGAAACAATAGGTGAAGAAAAATGCAGATGCCCTCCTGCAGAAGGGTGCAGTGTGGTGGCTAACGGACATATCTTAACAAAAGTAAGAGGGTTCGAGAAGGCTGTAGTTTGAATGATCGAGACTTTATTATCACTTGCAGCGAAGCAACACAAAGACTGAGTCAGTTTGCAAAGGGACTGCAGCACATCCCCCATGGGCCCCTTTTTGTCCTGTTTTCCAAATACGATGTCATCACCTTAAACATTTCTCCTTTTACTGCTGGAGCCCATCTCCACATATCATATAGACAGCCCATCCTCCCCATGTCCGTTCTGGCCACTGCTAAGCATACAAGTGGACACCTCAGGGACAACAAGGGTTGAACCAGGGGTGAGCAAGGGGTGAACCAAGTACACCTGTGGGAGTATTTATGAGTGCGCCTCTGTTTCTGTCCACACTGAGTTCATGCTTTACATGGACAACCCAATGATTATACTTGCTTTACCTTGGTTAATATCTTCCATAGCAGATGCAGAGAATAAAAACTGAGATTTCCCGAATGGAGCAAAGGAGACAAGCTGACTGTGATGTGAACACACAGTCTTCTGATCTGGAGTCAGACGCAATACCATTGTGCCACATGGTCTGAGGATGTTCAAATGTAGACCTCATATAGACCTATACAAATGATGAATGATGAATGAATGAGATCTATATGAGGTCTACATTTGAACATCCTCAGACCATGTGGTGCAGTGGTGATGACAAATGATGAAGAGAATAAAAATCCTACAAAAGGAGGAGAAAATAATGGAGAGCGAATAAAAAAGGTATAGAAAAATGATGGAGAGAGAATGAGAAAATAAAAAGGAGAGATAGAAAAAAATAAGAGGTGAAGAACAATGACAAAGATAATAAAATATACAAAAAGGAGGTGAAGAAATATTATGGAGAGAAAAATACTGGAAACAGGTGAAAAAAAACATGGAGAGAAAAAGAAATCCTAAAAAGGAGGTGAATAAAATCTGAGGTTTTCTGAATGGAGCAATGCAGATAAGCTGACCTTGATGTGATTTGAACACACAACCTTCTGATCTGGAGTCAGACGCGCTACCGTTGCGCCACAAGGTCTGAGACTGCTGGTGACCACCTCCAATGGATCTGGAGTCAATAAAAACATGAGCCAAGAACAACATGTACTTCTCCAAACATGTTCACTTGATGGAACTTTGAAATCAACTTGACCAGGAAACGTCCTGACCTTACGGTTGCACCACATAGACTGAGGTGGAGGATGTGACCTTGAAGTGATTTGAACATGCAAATTACAGGCAAAATGGTAGCGCGTCTGACTCAAAAATTAGAAGGTTGTGGGTTCAAATCATGTCAAGGACAAAATTAAAGGTGAAGAAAAATGATGAAAGAGAATGAAAACAAAACTGAAAAGGAGGTGAATAAAATGATGGAAGTAAAGAGGTGAAGTAAAATGGAAGGCAATGTACAAAATAAAAGAGGACACCAAATTGCCTACACGTGTTCAGAGAAGTGCCCTCTATGTACACCATGTTTCAAAAAGTTTAAGGGTTCTATGAGGCGGGGCTGATCGTTTGAATTTGACCACCGTCCCATATTTTTGGAGGACTTTTGGGGGAAAAAAAGATAAACTAATAATAATACCTAAACTCTAAAGAAACAAAAGGTATCCGGTATCTGGAGATGAGAGCTTTTAATAAAACCTATTTTCACATCATATATTGAAATTATTCAAATGACAATATAATTGTTCTACAATATTTGACTTTGCATAGGCTATATATATATATATATATATATATATATATATATATATATATATATATATATATATATATATATATATATATATATATATATATATAGCACTATAGCAATAGCACAATATTCAGTCAGATAAAAAATGTATCCCTTAGCATTTTCACACTGATTCATATTCTCATCTTTGCAATGAATGCAAAAAGACCAAATTATCTACAAAAATATAACAAGAAAGATACGATGAACTCACACATATTCATAAAATCCAAGATGCGCAATTTTGCGTAAGTTTTTTACACGAAAAATCACAGCAGAGGGCGACAAACATAAAAAAAAACAAGGCCCATACAGCATGCTGGGAAATGAAGTTTATAGTTCAGCAAATGTTAACAGTTTCGTTGGCGTTGAATTTAGACGATACACTATCATATTTAAATTCTGATAATTTGTTTTATGTGCTATATGGGTGTTTATATCAAATTTAACACGTCTGCTTCATAAAAAAGTTGTTAGGTTTCTGGAACCTTCTCGTTGATACTGATTTTCCCAAAAGCCTCTGCGTCATTCCCCCGGTTTACCCACAGTGCAACTCGCCTCTTTCTTTCTTCTCAGTGGCGTGATAGTCCAAAATGTCCCTATTAGATGGTCCGTTAAATGTGCTCGGCCAGAGAACGAGTGGCGAATCTGTTCGCACTCAAAATGGTAAGGTGTCTTTGTGCTTACTTTGTGTTTACGTATATTCTGTCTTTCAGTGCGACTGGCCCCTCGATACAAGGAACTGAAAGGGTAGTCTCATATAGCACGTGCAGATTATGCTAGCTAGGCTTCTCCGTTTTCACCAGCGCATTCTGCGTTCAGCAAGCACATATGCTGCAGCACGTACATCCGCGACTTGCCACTAATTAAGCAGTTTCATTCATTGTCCGTCATTTTTGCACTGACATCTCTTCTATTCTACCACCGTCCATTCATTGTGAATTACGGTTTAACGGCTATGCTAAATTGGATATTCTTGCTGTCATGATGGGAAGGTGTGGCTCATTTGGCTGTGATTCGGACCAATTGTAGTAACGGAACAAGGTTATTTCACTAGTGTAAACTAAAGTAAAGTTGCCATGTAAATGAGTGCTAATAATGTGAGTGAAATGATGGAGATGAGTATAAATGATAAACACCGCTATCTGTCGCCCTTTCAGTCATGGCTGCAGCCGCCATCGCTAACATTGTCAAGAGCTCACTTGGACCCGTTGGGCTTGACAAGATGTTGGTGGACGACATTGGGGTAGGTGCAACTTTTGATCGCAAATTTAACGAACTACCTTAAAACATCTTAAGATACTAGTGAGTAGCTGATAAACATTGCAGGTCGATTGTCTTATTGCGCTGTTGTGGTTGTAAATGACAGGATGTAACTATCACCAACGACGGGGCCACTATCCTGAAGCTCCTGGAAGTGGAGCACCCGGCAGCCAAGGTTCTGTGTGAACTGGCTGAACTGCAGGATAAAGAGGTTGGGGATGGGACCACCTCTGTGGTGAGTGAAGACATCAGCCTCCTCAGTTGTGCACGTGTGCATGTGTCTTGCTGTTGTGTCATTTGATCGTAGATGCGTTTCTCGAGAAACCTAAATAAATAAAATCCCGTTTTACTGCCGCTCATCTGACTTCCCACAGATGTTTGGCTATGCTAACGGGATAGAGTAATTGTCCATCATCGTCTGAGGAGGTTTAAGGGGCCTCATTCCCCTACCTCTAAATGAGATGATTGCACATGTCAAGTTATTATGAGGGTCTATTCAACTGTTTACATTTTAGCCGAAACAGGGCAACATAAATACATTTAAATGAGATGATATGGTATAATAAACTGTTTATTTATTGGTTTTATTTATATGTCCAACATATTCAACTGACTAGTCAGCGCATATGTGTTCTTTTGTGTTTTTTGTCATCTTATTGGCTCTTCTGATTGGCCATTATAGAGACATTGGCCAAACTATTTAGAAAGTATATGAGCCAAAACATAGATGGCTGATCGATCTGAGCACCCTTACGTCTGTCCATTAAACATGTCACCATCGATTGATTGACTGCTTAAAATCAAAACACACAAGAGCTGCCCCCTTTTAAAGTGATAACCCTTGCACAACTTTGGTATAGAAATAGGCCTAGCCACATCAAGGGGGCAAAAAGTAAAACTATCATCTTTGGCCATTGCCAGACCATCTTTTTTCATTTGAAATAATGCTTCTCTTAATGTTCTGTTTTTGTTTGCTTTTGTTCATAGAAAGCCAATGAGAAGCCTATGCTAAATTATGAATAAAATATATATTATATAATTATTTTCTGCGATGATATGATTCCCTCATTCCTAGGCATTATTGTATGAAAGATACATTTTACAAATGACTGGTAACGGTAAGAAATAGTACCAGACCTAATTATATAAATAAATAAAAACTAGCCAACAAAGGACGGTCGTCATTTGAATTTTTTTTTCAGGTGATCATGGCAGCAGAGTTGCTCAAAAGCGCAGACGAGTTGGTGAAGCAGAAGATTCACCCCACATCAGTCATCAGTGGCTACCGTCTGGCTTGCAAGTAAGAGTGCACATCCTGTTGATAAACGTTTTTGCCTTAGCCACAAGTCATTGATTTTTCAGCCTCTGACATGAAAACTGGTGTCTTTCACGTGTGTTTTGTAGGGAGGCAGTGCGCTACATTAATGAGAACCTGACCATCGCAACAGATGACCTTGGAAGGGAGTGCCTCATTAACGCAGCCAAGACCTCCATGTCTTCCAAGATTATCGGAGTGTATCCTTCCAGCTTCAAGTAGAAATTTATGATGTCACTTTGTCACAGTTTATAAGATGAATTTCTGTCAATAATTTTTGGGTCTAGCTGCCTTGACCAACCCCCCCCCCCCCCTCAGTGATTCTGAGTTTTTTGCCAACATGGTGGTGGATGCTGCGTTGGCTGTTAAGTTTGTTGATGGGAAGGGAGTGGCCAGATATCCCATCAACTCTGTCAACGTGCTGAAGGCCCATGGCCGCAGCCAGAAGGAGAGCTTCCTGGTCAACGGCTATGCAGTGAACTGCACAGTGGGATCTCAAAGTACGTTTGAACACAGGGCTGTTTTGTGATGTACCCAGTGTGTATATATACCCTGTATGGACTCCCATGAAGTTTGCCGTTGTGTCTGTTTTATGTGGCACAACGGTGAAAAACATGGGACACATCACCCTGACCTTTAGAAGGAATAAAGTTGCAGTTATTGTCTGTTAACTGTGATGCCCCCTTCAGGCCAGACAATATTCTTTTGCAGAGCTTGCAGCGCATAGCTCAGTAAGGCTAATAGCCCTCTTAGACTGACTTGTATATTGGCTTGCTTTGACGTGGTGTCATCCATTCTTTTGCAGGCATGGTGAAGCGTATCGCCAACGCCAAGATCGCCTGCCTGGACTTCAGCCTTCAGAAGACAAAGATGAAGATGGGCGTCCAAGTCATCATCAATGACCCAGAGAAGCTCGACCAGATCAGACAGAGGCAAGAGAGAGGATTCCGTCTCCTTTTTGTATATATTTTATTTTTTTGTCACACATTCACACAGTTCTTCCCATTTAAAATTTGCTGTGACGCTTTGCCAGTAGTGTACGCAGTGATACGCGTGGGATAAAATATGTTGGTCTGAGTCGAGGCTGCAGCTACACTCCAAGCTGTTCAGCCACTGATTTGGACTGGACATCCATTATCATTTAAACTTTGTAGGTATTGCAGTGTACGGTATTTTGAAAACCTAAAGGTATGTTTCCATACCGTCAAAAATATAGATTTCTATTACACTTACTCTTACTTAAACTTGGATTATATTTTGGTTTTGAAGCAGGTTATATGTTCAGCACTTTCTACAATTTTGACTCCCATCAGGAGTGTCTAGATAATCAAACTGAAAATGTCATTCATGCTACAATGACTTCTATCACCAGCAGCTCAGCTTTTACGTTTTATTTATAAATATATATATATATTGGACTGTAATGGGTTCATTATTTTCATTTCTGATTTGTCACTTTTCCAGGGAGTCTGATATCACCAAGGAGAGAATCCAGATGATCTTGGCGTCTGGTGCCAACGTCATCCTGACCACTGGCGGCATCGACGACATGTGTCTCAAGTACTTTGTTGACGTGGGCGCCATGGCTGTCAGGAGGGTGCTCAAGAGGGACCTCAAACGCATCGCCAAGGCAACGGGAGGTACCGTACAAGTGGCTTTTAATCGTCTCATGGTTCCTTTTTGTAGTTCTGACGTTTTGTGTGCTGAAAGTGTTCGCTCTTTGTTCCAAGTTCTTCTGGTTGTTTAGTTAATATTATTATAATATATTTATAATAATAATTGTTTGTCACCATCTCAGCGACCATCTGCCCGTCCCTGACCAACCTGGAGGGAGAAGAGAGCTTTGAGCCCACCATGCTGGGTCAGGCCGAGGAGGTGGTGCAGGAACGCCTCTGCGACGATGAGCTGATCCTGGTCAAGAAGTAAGAACCCCGGGACGGCGTCGCAGAACTGGCTTCACATCAATGGAACGCTTGGGGCTTTCATTAGATGTTTTTTTTAACCTTGGAAGTCAATGGGGATTAATTGTGGTTCAGGGACACATTCAAAGCACGTTGGCAGTTCAATGTGTTGTGGCTCTAGCAAGTGCAACCAAAGTCCAAAAAAGCAGCTTGTTGAAGGCGGAAGAAAACGACAGATTTTGCTGTACTCTCCGGCCAGTCTTCCCATTTAAAATTTGCTGTGACGCTTGCCCAGTAGTGTACACAGTGATACGCGTGGGACAAAATATGACCGTCGCTGAGTGGAGGCTGCAGCTGCACTCTGAGCTGTTCAGCCAGGACTCTCGATGGGACACGCTTTCGTTCAGAACTTTAGCGGCGGCATCTCCGATAAATCGATGTATGCCAAATTATCCTACTAGACTGTGCAATCAATGTTCTTTGCGGCTAATTTCCCTGACAGATAACCAGATGTTTTGTTGACGCATGCAGAGGAATCTGGCAAAATTGAGCGCATTACGATCCGAGATGCCAAAAAGTCTGCTGAAACACACTGTGTGCGCAGTCTGTTTCATAGCATTGTTCAGCCGGAGCACAAGCTCGTTCAGACAACAACGATAGTTATTCTTTCGGCCCATCTTAGGGGCGGGTGGCGGCAGTAGCTCAGTGGGTAGAGCAGGTCGTCCACTAATCGTAGGGTCGGCGGTTCGATTCCCTCCTCCAACTGTCCGATGTCAAAGTGTCCTTGAGGAAGACACTGAACCCCAACTTGCTCCCCAGGCGCTGAACATAGCAGCCCACTGCTCCCATCCCCTCCACCCCCTTCCCTTAGGGGCAGCCGCGGCCTACTGGTTAGGGCTTCGGACTTGTAACCGGAGGGTTGCCGGTTCGAACCCCGACCAGTACGAACGGCTGAAGTGCCCTTGAGCAAGGCACCGAACCGCTCACTGCTCCCCGAGCGCCGCTCACTGCCTCGCAATTTAGTGTGTGCTTCACCTCACTGTGTGCTGAGTGTATTTCCACTAATTCACGATTGGGTTAAATGCAGAGACCAAATTTCCCTCACAGAATCAAAAGAGTAATTCTTCTTCTTATTAAAAAGTATAATATATCTATGAATAGACCAACTGAACGGTACACCTGACCTCAGTTACTTACTGGGGTGAAGGGTGCTTTGGAGAATTGCACACCAAATTTAATTATTTCATTAATGCTTTGAGAAACTACTCATGTAAAGTTGGTTAATAAGACCTATTTAAAGCATGGTTTTATTCCTGCATGCATATTTTAATTATTGGTGCATTGCGTCCCTCCACGATTTAGATATGCCCGAGGAAATGTTCTCAATTGCTATTCCCGGTTCTTCCTGGCTCAGAATGGGCCCTGTGGGGCTGGCTATGCACTACAGTGAGCATCACTGTTCTGTGTACAGTAAAGGCAATGGATCTTATGTTATTGGACAGAAGTCCTTGCATTTTCCTGTTATGTATGACCATTTGAAAAACAAATCTTGTTTGAGAAAATTTATTACATTTGAAGGCCCAGGCAATTGACTGGTCCTGGTCCTCAACATGGTATGAAAGATTTGTATTTTTCTACCTACATCTATAAAAAACAATATTAATTTGGGTGTTGGTGTTTACATCAAGGGTTGAGAAATTAACCCTATCTCAACTCTCCCCCATCCATCCTCTGTGTCCATGTGAATTACCTCTGCAACTAGTGGGCGTTGAAACCTGTGTAAGGCCCACTCATATTCTCATTTTTTTCGCTCACCTCTGTGCCGAAAATAATCAGATGCTGCAGTCGATTAAACGTTCAAACTGAGGTTTTCTCTCCATAAAACGAACCAGGCTGTTGATTAGAAGGGATTCTGTTTGAATCCGCCAGACCCTGACAGATCATTAGATTTGAGTTTGACCATTTCTGACATATTGTGTACATAAATTGTGTACTTTATGTACATTATGTACCTCCGTCCACTGGCCAAGAGACCACATTGCACCCAAAATCAATTCATTAACAGATGACTGTTTTTGACACTTTCTCAATAAACGTGTGGTCGTGATCATGATTTGGTGGTCATGATTTTGCTTTGGTGGACCGCAACATTTGACAGTCTCAAATTAATTTTGATGTTGGGGAAAAACCCTGCCATTTTGTGGCAGTTAGTTGTAGTGTGGCTGCAAGTTTTTCGATTTTAATCGTAAATATCCCTAACTATAACTAGACCAGTGTATGTCATGCGTGTATCCATTTGGGGGCAAGGACACAGGAAATGCTGAATGCTGACACTGTGTCACTGTTCCAGGGGTCCACCCACGGCAGGGCATTCAACAGTCATAACTCCTTTCTCTTGGTCTTTTCTCCCACAGCACCAAAGCCCGTACGTGTGCTTCCATCATTCTGCGAGGGGCCAACGACTTCATGTGTGACGAGATGGAGCGCTCCCTGCACGACGCCCTGTGCGTGGTCAAGAGGGTCCTGGAGTCCAAGTCTGTGGTGCCAGGAGGCGGCGCTGTGGAGGCAGCGCTGTCCATCTACCTGGAGAACTACGCCACCAGCATGGTGAGGCCCCCCCCGCTCCTGTTTAATGACGTCCAGGGAGAACTCCTGGATCATAGAAGAGCACTTACTCAGCGTTTTGTCTTTAGTGGGGTGGCAGAGGTTCAGTGGATAGAGCGGGTCGTCCACTCACTGTAGGGACGGCGGTTCAATCCCCTCAATCCCCCACCTCCTCCCAACTGTCCACATGTCGAACCCCACAAATGTACCGATTGTAAGTTGCTTTGGACAGAAGCGTCTGCTAAAAGGCCCCCTTTACCCTTTATTTCAAGAAGCGGGGTAGAGGCCTATGGACATTGCTAGCTTTGGCATTCAGACTTTGACTTATTAGTCTTGTTGTGTCTTCAGGGTTCCCGGGAGCAGTTGGCCATTGCAGAGTTTGCCCGCTCCCTCCTGGTCATCCCCAAAACCCTGGCTGTGAATGCAGCGCAGGACTCCACCGACCTGGTGGCCAAGCTCCGTGCTTTCCACAACGAAGCCCAGATCAACCCCGAACACAAGAACCTCAAATGGTGAGTGTGTTGTCCCGCGACATAACTTGCTTCTCATCATGTCGTTAGGGGTAATCAGGTTGTGCATTGACGGGTTCATCCTCACTCAAAACTTGGGTGATGGTGGTACCGTCCTGATCATGTGCACACGCGTGCATTTGTACTGTGCCTTCAACTGGCAATGTCCCAGTCTCTGTGTGACTACAAAAAACAGCGAGGGAATTTAGAGATCTCCCCTGTTATCCCAAGTCTTTCCAAGACAAGAGTTGATCAGCTGACTGAGATGTGTATTTGTATACTTTTTGACATTTGAAGATATTCAGTAGGTGTATAGGGGACACATCCCTCTGCGTTGTGGTTATTTTAAGTTTTAGAGCCTGTTCATCCATCACTTGAAATAGTTCTCTGCTGAGCTTGTGTACAAACCGGCTCAGGCATACGCAATGTCCCGCGGTTCTGCAACCTCGCTCACTCGGAACACGGGTTCTCTTGGTAGGATCGGCCTGGACCTGGTGAACGGCAAGCCCAGGGACAACCGCCAGGCGGGCGTGTATGAGCCCACCATGGTGAAGACCAAGAGCCTGAAGTTTGCCACGGAGGCGGCCATCACCATCCTGCGTATCGACGACCTCATCAAGCTCTTCCCCGAACAGAAGGAGGGCGGGCCCTCTTATGCCGACGCCCGGGCATCCGGAGCTCTGGAGGGTTAGAGCCCCGCCCACCCCAACCCGGGACCTCCAATCAGGTCCCTGTAGCGGTTGCAGAGCCACCCAAGGCCCTGCCACACATCCCCCCCCCCAAGTGTGTTGTACGTGTATTTATACGTAAAGAGCTTTTCGTGCCTGTTGTCACTAGCGTAGGCCTGCACTGTACTCGGTTTAACTGTTCTTCACTCCCGCGTCCATTTCCCTGCCCGTTACTGTGGCGATTCTTGGCAGATTTTCTTTTGAACACTTGGAAATAAACCCTCAATGGTTGTAGACTGTTGATTTGGTAACTCAGTTTGTTGGGTCTGCTTCATTTCTGAATTGTTTTTTTTCTTCTTTAGGAGGGTTAGAAAGCATCCAGGATGAGATGTGGTTAGAATTCTTTATTAAGAGGTCAGTTCAGTTATCCTTGGTTAACATTTATATTTGGTTTACAACTATGGCTATCTACAGGAAGCACTCCTGCAATGTAGTATAGGTGCAGGGACACAAGGCTGTACTGATTTGAGAAGGACCATTATTACCAAGACACAGGAGTGGAATGCTGGAGAAGGATGTAAGCTTCTCTTTGGCACAATTAAAGTCTGGATTATTATTTAAGAGGTCCAGACTTATTAAATATTACTTGTCAGTTCAAATATGAATTCCAAAAAGGCATAGGTAATTCACCACGTACCAAAAGTCCCAGCTCTCCCTCGAGGAAATTCAACGCTAGTTGAATTTAGTTTGCAGGTACCATTAACGTTCTCCATTGCTGCGAAAAGCCTGATCATTTCAACAACCATGCTACAAAACAGGAATATATCGCCCAGAGTGGAGATGGTCCATAAATCACAAGACAAGTCTTGTTGCATAAGGTAAATGTGTGTGTGATGACCTCCATCAATTAGCCCTGCTATGGCGAAGGACAGCCCCCATAAATTAACAGTTCACCATTCCCAGATAAGTCATCAAATGCGGTTCCAATATCCCGCGCGGCACAGCGATCTACACCCTCTCCACACACATGGCGATGCCCATGCCACCCCCGATGCAGAGGGAGGTCACGCCCTTCTTTCCTCCGGTCCTCTGGAGCGCGTGCAGCAGGGTGACCAGCACCCTGCAGCCTGACATGCCTAAGGGATGGCCCAGAGAGATGGCTCCTCCGCTCACGTTCACCTGGAGAGCACAAGGTAAATGTGTAAGTAAGGCGGTGGATTACGACGGGGGATCGGTCCAATGCTTGTTCATGCATTCCTCTGGTACTTTTAATATTGAAAAATGGCTGACCTTGTCTGGGTTCAGGCCGAGCTCTTTCACCACAGCGATTGACTGTGCGGCGAATGCTTCATTGACTTCAAAAAGGTCAACATCCTCCAGCTTCCAGCCTGCTTTCTCCACCTGGACCAAAATCACAAACATGAACCACACTAGAAAAATAAGATGAATTGATTTTGTGTGATGCTAAATATCCAGCTGAGTTCTCACCGCTTTCCTAATGGCTGGTATGGGGCCCGTTCCCATTATTGATGGTTCGAGGCCAGCTTGAGCCCAACTGGAGATTCTGGCCATGGGTTTTAGGCCCCGCTTCTCAGCCTCTGATTGGCTCATGAGGACGGTTGCCGCTGCTCCATCATTTATACCTAACAAAAAAGAAAAGAAATAAGCCTAAGCTTAACCTAAACAAACCAACAGCAGCAGCCAGCCAATCGATAGAAGGCTGGCACTTTGTTGACATCAGCATGTGACTGGATGTCACCTGAGGCGTTGCCAGGGGTGACAGTTCCACTGCTGTCCTTGATGAAGCACGGTCTAAGCTTGGACATGGTGTCCATGGTGCTGCTGTGGCGAGGAAACTCGTCTACCTTCACCTCCACGGGACCTAAGGGAAAGATGTAGAAGCTCCTGTTAAACACTGTCCCTGATGAAATGACGCATGGAGACATTATTTGGGTTTCAGGAACCCCTTGCCTTTTCTGGACGGCACCATGACCGAGACGATCTCTGCTTCAAAGTGTCCGGCTTTCTGAGCAGCCTCGGTTCTGTTCTGCGACTGGACAGCAAACTTGTCCTGCTCTTCTCGACTGATGCTCCACTTCTCCGCCACATTCTCGGCTGGAACAGAATAAAAAAAAGGGCACAATTTAAGTTAAAGAGTGGCGGACTTGTAGTAGATCAAATGATTAAGTATCATACTAGTCTAGTTTTTTTTTCAGACATTTAGCAGACGCTTTTGTCCAAAGCGACATACAATCAGTACAATTGTCATACATTTGTGGGATTCAGTGTCTTCCTCAAGGACACTTTGACATGTGGACAGTTGGATGTGGGGATCGAACCGCCAACCCTCCGGTTAGTGGACGACCCGCTCCACCCACTGAGCTACTGCCCCAGTTCATTGCTGCATTGGAAAGAAAGCCAACACGGCAGCTCATCATGCTGTGTGTGTGTGTGTGTGTGGTAACATGCCAGCGCAAGCTGTCCTTGCCTGTTATGCCCATGTGGTATCCGTGGAAGGCGTCGGTCAGGCCGTCGGCCACGATGGAGTCCTGCAGAGTGGCGTCGCCCATCCTCACCCCTGTCCTCATGTGCAGCGTGTGAGGAGCCTTGGGGGGGGAGGGGGGAGCACGGTCAATCCATGATCAGACACCCAGCGGTGAGGAACACCTTTACTTTGTCTGTCGACAAGCTGTTTTGTTTTTATTTTTTATTTTTTTTTAGAGACCTGCCACGCCCACCTTGCTCATGCTCTCCATGCCCCCCGCCACCACCACAGCCGAGTCTCCGGTCTGGATGGCCTGGGCCCCGAGGCACACGGCCTTCAGCCCCGACCCGCACACCATCTGGCAGCTCCAGGCGGGCACGGGGTACGGGATGCCCGCCTTGACGCTCGCCTGTCGCGCCGGGTTCTGTCCGTGACCTGAGTCCAGGACCGGACGGGGGCCACAAACAAAGACAGGTTACTCCCGTGTGCTGTTTTAGCACATGCGTTGATCTAAAGCGATTCACAGCGTTCTCTTCTTTACAGATCTTTAGTGAGTGAGCAGGTAGAGGTCATCATGCGCCTTGCTCAAGGATGCCTACAGGTAGACTGCAGATTGAGTCAAACACTCAAAGTCTACGCGGCCTGCCCCAGGATTATAACCTTAAACGGGGGGCCAGATTGCCCTTTTATCTCTGTGATCGTCAGTTTTACCTGCTGTCAGCACATGTCCCATGATAACCTCTGAGACCTCCTCTGGCCTCAGCGCAGCCCTTGTCAGGACTTCCTTGATCACCACAGAGCACAAGTCATCCAGAGGTACTGTGGACAGAGCACCGTTGAAGGATCCTATGTGGGGGGAAAAAAGAATTTGTTATCCTAGATTACCTTAATGTTATTCTCAAACCATCCTAACCCTGCCTTTAAATTAACCCATTGCAGAATGAATAAATCAACCATTAGAAGGCACTGTAAACATTACAATGGTGGTAATAATACACAATTGTTGTAGTGAATTAAATCATGTATAAAATATGTATCAAACATGTAATACTACGTAAGGTAAATAGTCATGAAGCCAATAGATGAAAGTGACCTGAATTCATACAATAAGTTTCAAGACTGTGCCTCGTTGTTGCACAGCCAATAGAACTATTACGACCCGTCACACTATAACGCCTCAGCCAATAGCTGCCCTGAAAAACCTGTCCACATTTTATGTGGACAGGTTAGCCGGCCAATCGGCGTACAACATGTGCGAACACTTAGCCTAATTAAAACGCAGATAGACACGAATTAAATTGAACCAAAATACCGAATGCACTATACATAATTATTAGTTTGGTTCTTCAATTTACTGCACCATTATTTGACAATTACAGTGAAACCAACAACCATAGCATATTGTAATATTGTAACATACGTACGCATACAAATTACGATAAAGAAATTAGAGCGATATTTTTACTCTACCAATGGCTGTCCTTGCAGCGGAGACTATGACAACAGGTTCAGCATTCATTTTAGAAAGTAGTTTCAGTCTTCTTCCGCGTCAGTTGTGTTGCTTGGGCTCTTCTCCGGTATGACTGGTGGTGCACTGACGGCTGTGGACTGGTAGCTCTCTGTAGTTACAAGTTACACAATGCATGACTATGGAAACCAGCGCCACTCTGCGACCAGGAAGACCTTTTTCCCCCGGATGAACATGAGTCATTGGTAAATGCCTTATTATTTATACAACATCCACAGTAAACCTAGATTTCCATCAATTGTGTCCTTTTATAGGTCGTTAACAAAATAATTCTTCACAATACTATTAAAAGTATTTATTGATATTTGGTCAATACATGAAAAGGATTGAAGTCAGAATAATACGAACAAGGTACTTTGCATATAAACTACACACAAGTCAAACAGAATCTATTCAACAGGAAACTCCTTAAAAAAAGAGTAAAAAAAACAAACAAAAAAAAACGACCAACATCTTTTAAAATGAAAAAAACTTTGCAAAGCTACTGTGATTTAGTGAAATGGTCATTTGCAGACTTATTGACAATGGGTTACGCCTTGTGATTTTCAGATAAGCATATGCATTTTCAGATAATCAAGCAATAGAGGGAAAAAAAAAAAAAATCTAATCTTGAACATATAACCGCTCAAATTGAATTCACCAACATTACCCAGTCATGTAACATTCCTGCTTTAACAACAAAAACGTGGCAGAGGCCTCACGAGGCTTCGGAAGAGCGGGTGCAAACAAAGTCGTTTCCTGGACAACAGCACTGTTACATACTAAGCCTTTGTGATCATGTTTTGTATTTATAAAAAAACAAAAACAAAAACAAAAAAAAACAAGGACCTTAAGATGTGTATACAAAGTACATTGAATGTACATTACAAAACCGCACCGCTGCTCGCGCCCGAGTCCAGGCCGTTTTGGGCGTGCCGCGACCCCGCAGTCCTGCTGCCCTTGACCACCGGCGCGGCCTTGTCCTCCTGCGGGTCCGTGTTGGAGTCCGTGTCGTTCGAGTGCTGGGTCAGGGACGTCTCGCTGCCCGTCGGCGAGTCCACGCTCTCGTACCCGGCGCTCAGCTGGCTGCCGAACCCCCCCGCCCGTCCTCCGCCTCCGCCGCCGGCGCCGCCCGCCTGGCTCCCGGCCGCCTCCTCCTCCGAGCGTCGCGGCCGCTTGGCGTCGCTCTCGCCGGGGCTGGACGCCGCGGGCGACATGGGGAAGTCTTCCTCGGTGCTGCTGACCTCGCGGTACAGACTGGGCGTGGCGGCGTCGCTGCGCTGGGACGAGTTGCCGTTGCTGGGCCCGTTGGAGACCCGCCCCCCGTAGTCTTTGCCCAGGGAGTCCGAGGGCGTGGCGGGCTGCTGGCCGGAGTTCTCGGCGGAGGAGTGGGAGGCGCACGGGGACGGCCTGCTGGGGCCACCGGCGGCGGCGGCGACGGCGGCTGGGTTGCCGGGGCCGACCGAGAGCTGCTGCCGGGACTCCTTGAGCTGCTGCTGCAGGACCAGGATGGTGCTCTGCATGCCCTCCACCTCCTCATCTAGCTGGATGATAAAGTCATTCAGCTCTGGAGGGGGGGGGGGGAAGGAAGCCGCCACATGGAACACATGTCAGAAGACAGTCAAGATCACCATGGAAATAATCTTGAACATGACACGCAAATTAACTGAAAAAAATACAGAAAAAAAAAAAGGAACAACGGCGCTCTGGGAGGAAGTCAGCGGTCACCGACGCTGGCGTCTTACCGTCTTGGCTGCTCTTCAGCTCCTCGCTGTACTTCTTCTGCAGGGCCAGTTCGGCCTCCAGCTGGGCGATGCGTCCCTGGGAAAGCTGGCGGCCCAGCTCCTGGTTCTCCTGGATCAGCATGCGACACTTGGCCATCAGCTTCTTGCCCGTCTGGCTGCAAGGGAGACAAGTCTCACATCACACAGTGAACCAGCAGACAGAGCGTGTCCAGAGGGGAGAGAGAGCAGAATGCACTGCTGTCTCCCAACGACTTGGCCTCTCCACCAATACTAAGAACTGTCAAGAGGGCTAATCCATCCCCTGACAAGACTAGACAGAGACTAGACTACACCGTCCCTACTGTAAAAAAGGTACAATTACCATGTGAAATCCCCATCAAATCCTTCTCACTAGGTTTAAAGATAGTCATTATCATTACCACAGTAATAACTAAAATTAACAAACCAGGCCATCTGTTAGCTATACTATGAATGGGAACCTTAAAAAAATAACCACGGCCCACATCTCCAGTACGTTCAAGTACAGTGGGAGTAAGTTGGAGCGTTCCAGTATGGAACCCTCAAATTACACTGGCTGGAGCGCTGCATTCAGATAATGAAGAGTATAAAATAGCTTTGGAAGCACCAATAATAACAAAAACCAAGCACAAGCTATACTTTGGAAAGACACACCCTGGGCCCATGAACAGGATGAAAACAGGAAAGCCCAACAGTGACTTAGAAAAGGATAAAGAATCCACCTTCAACTTCACCTTCAACGTTTAAACATACAAAACAAAAACAAAAAAAAAATCATGAGCACTCAAATCTGGGACCGGCCATCTCACATTTGGACCAATGGCTTAGTTAACATCGCCACAGTCCAGCATGGCGTGGACTACGTGCTAAAATGGAGTCGCAGACAAAGCTGAAAAGTAAGAAGCGCATGTTATGGTTTTAAAAAAAACACGCATGCGGCAATCTTAGCATCTGGAGAAATATATGCCAGGCATCATTAGATCAAATAAAAATAATATAGATCATGATTTAGATTTAAGGATAGAAGGGATCTTTTCCAGTGAGGTCATTTAACTAGTCATGAATCGTATGATTGCATTAACATTACATTCACATTCTATCACCTATGAGACAAATGTGTTAAAAAGCGGTTAAGAATCAGTCCTTTTTTTTTCTTTTTTAAATTAAAAAGTACAGTACTGATGGATTACCACATTGGTGAGAATGAAAACTGGATGGGGTTGCTAGTAATGACTGAGGGGTGGATTGTGACGTCAATCACAAAAATATACAGATGTATACAATTAATACATTTGCACCAAGTTGTAACATTGCTTCGTTAAGACATTTTGCATTTAACAAGAGCACTCGCACCTACGGCAGTGTGTCCCATTGAACCCTTGGCAAGGCAGGACCTCGTAACGCTTAATTCATTAGATCTTCTAGCCCTTTTTACATTGCAGACGGTAAAGAGCAGAAAAAAATGTTCTCATGCCAATTGTTCTAGATAGTTCACACACTGCAGTGAGTGCAGAGGGGCTTTAGAGGATAAAGAGAAAAAGGAAATAAACAGCAACAACATCAACAACAACAACAAAAGAATAAGTCACAAAGAAAACATGGAAATACACTCTACCCGTGTGTGGGCCTGTGTTCGGCGACACGGGCTGTCGGGCAATCGGGGGGCCTCAACCATAGTCCCGTCAGGACTGGAGGTCTGGCTCCGCCTCCACAGTCTTAAGCATTCTAGTGGCTCCTCCTCAACAGTCTTATGTCATCTCTACCGGCTCCTCCCCCAAAGTCTTACAGAACTTATCCTCAAACCTTCTTTTTTTGTTATTGCAAATTATTGCAATGTACTCTAGACTGTGTCCCAAATGTCCTTTTTTCTTTTCTTTTTTTTAAGGTTCTCACCAATCCCACAGTCTTTTACAAAGTGGTACAGGGACAGTCTTTTAAGAGTTCAACTGCTGATTTAGGCCTAGGACAGCCTCCTGCTTCAGCCAGGATTCCCTCCCCCAAGACTGACTCAATCTCCACCACAACTCCGTCTATCATTAAAAGTCTCAACTGTCTGGTCTGGGGTTGGGGGGGCATATCCATGTTGGAAGTGAGTGACCACCTCTTCACAACAAACAGTCCCGACTCCTTCAGGCCCTTGGATGGTGAGGGGTTAACGGGGGTTGGGGACGGGGGGGACGGGGAGGTGGGAAGAGAGCTGAAAACACAAGTGTCACCTGACCATACCGTCTCTTTTTTTTTTTCATGTTACATTATGTGATGTGTAGCTGGCACAGTGCAAGAGTACATAAAACCCCCCAACATTGGCAGTTTGTTTCTGCAGTGTCTGGCTTTCAGTAAAAGTCTGAGTCTCGTGGGGAGTACCTCTGCCTCCCCTCCACCTTTAGTTCCTGCATGCCTGCAGTGAGAGTGGGGTCGTGAGGAGGTCTTGACTTTTGTTTTTTGGGGAGGTGAGTTATTTTTTTGTTTTGGGTTTTTTTTTTGATTGTCTTTACCTATCAGGTGTAAATTTCCAGGCACTCAGTTCATTTTGGGCCTGCTCCAGTTTGTCTTTAGTCTGTTCCAGTTCGCCCTTCATTTTGAGGAAAAACAAGTTGATGGCCGGGTCCACCATGGACGTTCGCAACTGGGCGGCACTCGGCTGCTGGACTTGCTTGAGGTACTGGATCTGGGTCTGCGGGGTGGGAGCGAAGGGGGCCGTCAGTAACGATAACAACACAGGAGCACACACTTGGTAGTTACATCTCCAGCACGTCGTCAATCTACAAGCCACATCGCGGTCTCCACTTGTGTTACTCAAGGTTATCCAAATCGCGGTTCAAGCCAGGGTCCCGAGTTGGAAACATCAATGACGTGTCAGCGCTAGCTTCAAGCATCCAGAAAGCCACAGGCATTCAATTTCAATGAAAGCAGGCAGCATTTAAATGAACAGAAGTATATGACCGGCTCTCCGTGGAAAAGTGGAGGCGCAAACTAAATCTGCTTCCAAGAAAGAACAATATACTGAGAAATCAATCACATACTCCCACACTTCTGTAGACAGTCGATGGGCACCACTGCTGCCATTGCGCCACGGCTCAATTCTTAATAGGGTTTAACGCTTCCCCCCCCCGCTAGCATTCTCAACAGCAGACAATGCTAGCTCTAATGCATTGGCTGGCAGAAAACAGTGACTGGGTCATAGATAGACAATTATAAAAAGCATACTAGCCACTACTAAAGAATAATGGCCATGCCACCATTTACATCAAATGTGTAAGGAAAAAAAAAGCACCCCAAGAACAAACTGGAGAGAACTCAGCTGGCACAGACCAGTGATGGATGCAAGAGTGGCAACTGCAGGCGTAAAGCAACTAGGCGATCCACTGAAACGCCACTCTCATAAAAGCAGAAAGGGGACAAACAGCCACAGGCTTTTTATAGACCTTTATGACTTAAGTGGCACAAAACAAGGTCATTGTAATAATATGTCCACAGTGACGGCAAAAGGTACATCAACAAACTACAAGGAAGAATACACAGCTTATTACTTTGTGATTATCAATAATAGTCACAAATTAAGGGCTGGGCTACTTCTGCCTACTAGTGGATTTCTGCTGTTGAATGGGCATGATTGGTTTCAGCAAACCCAACAGATGTAGGTCATCCGCAGAAAGGACAGCAGAGCCACATACCGTGCACTCTTGCATCTCCTGCTCCTTGGTAGCAAGTCTCATGACCAGGATGTTCTCCCTGCGTGCTGACTCCTGCTGCTGCTGCTTCAGCTTCTCCTCAGACTCCTTCAGTCCCGTCACATCATTGGCTGTGACGGTGCACAGGGGACACAGACACAAACAAGAAGCATTAGAATATGCAAGCTAGTCAGCGATTTGCTGAACATCTCAGGGTTATGACAATACATGGGGAGGGGGAGGGGGGGTTGCAGCATAACGTACATGGAATATGTTGAGATCATTTAAAAAAAAAAAAAAAGCGTTTGCACTCACAACTCAAGTCAGCATATTTTGCCTCAAGGACCTGGACATAGGTTTCATGTTGTTTCCACCTATAAAAGAGAACCGTTTGTAACTCAGTGTTAAACAGACGAAAAGTACGTCCCACACTTCTTCACAGCCCAGAACTGTTATGGTTACCTACCTGACACACAATTCTTCCCTGGTCAGTGTCTTCATGTCGGATTCACTGAGGCGAACCTATACGAAAGGAAAGCCAGTGCATCAATGAAGAGGCCCTCAGCGCCATGGCACACACGCTACTGTGTGTGTATGCGGGATTAAATGGGTCTTTCAGTCGTTGAAGCGAATTAAAAACCACTTACCTTCTTTGGAAGGGGCTCCTCGGTCATTCTGAACTCTGAAAAACACAAAAAAGTATACATTAATCACAACCGAGTGCAGCTAGAGCCTACACAACACGTTGTGTTTACGTGGTCGCGTTGGCTGCGAACAAGAGGCCCTGTCAAACAGTGGTGGGTGGTTTGGAGCACACTGTGTCATTTAGGACAATCCGAGAATAAAGAACAAATACAATCAGATACAGTGCCGTGCCTTGATAGACTGGACAGACACCACTGCGTTGAGGCGCGTGCGTGCACAGCACGGGATCACAAAATGGAAAAATATGTATTCTCCGATGACGTATTACCTATATTTTAAACTAATGTTCAACACCCGTAGCGTATGGTACAGCTTTACAAGTTCCCGTGAGAGTGCAAGACGAACAGCGTGTAAATATTGGCTCCGTTTCGGCTTCTTGTTATCACAAAATGGCGGTGAAGGAAAAGGCTCCCTCCCTGGCGCTCCTTTTCCTGAAACTAGCGGACTGCTGCTAGCTGATCATCGCATCACTTACCCGATCAGTTTCCGACAGATCTGCACAACGAGGTCCAATAATCAACGATCGAACGTGAAGTACAGCCGCCCTGTTGATTGTACTGTAGCTAGTTGTGTCCGTGTGTCGATAAAGTCGCCATCATAATTAGCAGAGAGGAAAAAGATATGGCAGCCGTAGAAAGCCCGATGCGCCGTAGCTGTCCTTCGCCTGCACTTGCTGTGCTGCAGAGCACTGCCTCCTGTGAAGGGGCGGAGCGAAGCTCACATGATTATTTACTTTGTGTATGACTTTATGTATTTTCGTAGGATTTGCAAGGTTACATAATACTAGTTTTTTTATGGCATGTTATTTCCACATTAACAATAAACGTTTAACCAGCGAACAATTTAGACAATTTTTATCAATACAAATATTATGCTGGATAGTACAGTTGGATAAAATAAAACAAACGCAAGTTTCTTATTTAGAGTTACGTCGCTATATCTTATATGAATTTCACAGGCCGTGCAAATAATATATGTTTTGTGAGAATAAAGTCACACGTAAACTGTAAATAATATATATTTTTTTAACACATATCGTCCACTCACAGATTACTTATATTGAACTCACACACCCCTCATGACTAATGAAAATGGTTCGGTCCGCTCAGTTGCGTTAGCGGTTTCAAGGACAGCAACTGTCTGTGAACTTTTGCCTCCAGTGCTGTGGAGTCTCAACACAATGATCATGCTTAGCAGAGTTGGCCAAATGCACAGGTAAACCTAATGTCACCGTAGGATGTAACGCAAATGTACGAAAGGAGCGTTGTGAAATCAAGATAAATATATGTTTAGCTGTTCGTGAAACTGTCAGAAGCACGAAACTAGGCTAGCTAGCCAGGTTGCTATTGTAGCCTAGCATCACACATGGGTTAGCGTGTCATTATCCAAATGCATTTGTTAACATTTAACCGTGTCCACCTAGTCATACATCAATACGTATGTACATTCGTAAATTGTAACGGTTTAATTGGGAAAGATGACACATTCATAATTTCAACAAGATACATACATGTTAGTGTCCCAGCAGTATAACAGCAGAACGAGACACACGCAGTTGGAATATAATTTTGATATCGTGGGGACATGTATTTAAAAAAAAAGTATAATTATGACTTCATATGTACAGAAATATTATGTTGTCCCATCTTCCCTACTTAAGTTGATTATTCTTTTTTTGATGCACACTTTTGGACATGTTACTACCTCTTTATCAGCAACCTATCAAACTTGTATTATGTGTCATCTTCATTAAGAGGGTAATGTTCTTTTAGTGGAGATCCTGTACAAACCATTTGAAAATACAAACCGATACTCATAGAAAATGCCCTGTCATATCATGTTTGCTCACTATGTTTTGGAGATTGGAGAGTCTTATTTCCGTTTTGATATAAGTCAAGTTTATACAATGTTTCTGTCATCTATTGGTTTTTCAGGTGCATAGCCACCGTAAGCAAAGCCGTAGGCCAGGCAGCGTCTGTCAGACAGAAGCATGCGCTCCCCGATCTGACCTATGACTATGGTGCCCTGGAGCCCCACATTAATGCGGAGATAATGCAGCTGCACCACAGCAAGCATCACGCCACCTATGTCAACAACCTCAACGTTACAGAGGAGAAGTATCAGGAAGCTCTTGCAAAGGGTATTTACCTCAGTAACTTGATGTGCATGGACATTGGGCATTACAGTAATCCATGATACAGTTAAGCATCACATTTCTGTCCACGAGTTCTATCCATGGATGATCAATTGATCTCTTGATTTGCGTGCTTCAGGAGACGTGAGCACACAGGTTGCTCTGCAGCCTGCATTGAAGTTCAATGGAGGAGGCCACATCAATCACTCCATCTTCTGGACAAACCTCTCTCCCAATGGTGGAGGAGAGCCACAAGGTGAGGGAGAACAACCGGTTCATATCATAATGGCGTATGGATGTGAGACAACCGAGTGGACTTTAATCTCTCTAAACTGAAACAATGACTTTAAGCTGGACGTTTTGATTTGTTATGAACGGTATGTATGTCAGCACAGGGTACTTGCATGGTTCTTCTCTGTATAAAAGGGTGTGGTATAAACAATGATGATCTACATCACGTTGCTCCCCATTGACCACCATCTCCGTGCCTCCAGGCGAGTTGATGGCGGCCATCACGCGGGACTTTGGCTCCTTCCAGGCGATGAAGGAGCGGATGTCGGCAGCCACCGTGGCGGTGCAGGGTTCTGGCTGGGGGTGGCTGGGCTACGACAAGGAGAGCGGCAGGCTGCGCGTGGCGGCCTGCGCCAACCAGGACCCACTGCAAGGCACCACAGGTGAGCTTTAGAAAATGGCCGCTTTTCACATGCTGCTTGCTTGCATGTGCATCTTGCATTAGCACCAGCGGGTTGTCAAACCCGCTGGTGCTAATCAGGCGTGCGTTGTGTGGTTGATATGCTTGTAAATGTAGAAGTATGTTTTGAAACTTGATTTACTTTCCCTTTTGTGTAAGTAGTCTGCATATCAGGACTTGTCAAAGAACCTACAAGAGGTACTTAAGACATCGCAGTCTGGCAATATTTTTAAACAAAATTGTACTTTTGGTAGATAAGCTCTTCCATTGTCTTTACTGTCAAAGCAATTGTTTAATATGCAACCCTGAATTATTTTACCTGCCATATGGTAAAAATCTGTCGACCATAGGTGTCAATCTTAAAAATGTAGTATTTTTTATTTTTCAAAAAGTTTTATCCACGTGTCTGACACTCTGTATTCTGCGGCAGCGCAGTAAGCGCTGCATGAACAAGGCTGCTTGGTGGATCTTCACAGCTCCAACTCTTCTCCTCTGACATCTGCAGGTCTCATTCCCCTGCTTGGCATCGACGTGTGGGAGCATGCCTACTACCTTCAGTACAAGAACGTGCGGCCCGACTACGTGAAGGCCATCTGGAACGTCGTCAACTGGGAGAATGTAGGCGAGCGTCTCCAGACCGCTAAAAAGTAGACTCGCCGACCCCCCCCCCACTCGCCACACCTAGCTCACATTGAATTCAAACCCACGGGTGGGGCTGGAAGAATGCAAAGGAGAGAATCGCTTGACGCACAATGTAAAGCAAATTCATGTTGTTCATATAGAGAAACGCAATCCCCCAGACGTTGGAAGGCATTTGTCGTTGGGTCCTCAGGTGTTACCAGTCACATGTTAAGTCACTAGGCTTGCTGTTGGATTTGTACACCGATAACACTTGACATGTCATGACATCTACGCTACATGTTGGAACACCAAATCCCAGACATTGTCCAGTGAGTTCTGTTGTGGTGGTCTCAACACTTGCACTTAAAATGCTATTATTTGATTGAGTTTTTGATGTATTATAATAAAGATATAGAAATGTAATTAATTATGAATGTGTCTGAGTATTATTTGTTACTATTATTAGATAGATAGATAGATTGATAGATATTTGTATTGATACTAGTAATAATGTTAAACTTTTGAATATCTTTCTCCAAAAGTGCTTTACCAAGAAAAGAAAAATACAAAAATGCTGACTACTACACCACCTTTTCAATGTTTGAAAGCTTCTTTTTACACAAAGCTAGAGTTACCCCAACCAGCATTAAATATAAATGGAGACTTTTGAAATGGGGAATTAAAAATATTAAGCGATTTAGTCACATTGTTAACTGATGATTTGTCGCCTGGTATTCTCTTGAGGTTGTGGTTCCTTCCAATATAGTGAAGTCCTGATTAAAGGATAACAGTATGGCCCCCAGGTGGCAGTGTTCTCCAAGGTTTTCATCTCTACAGTGGTCATTTGGTTCAAGTCGTCCTCTGCTCTGCTCTCCATTTATTATCTGAATGACCTGGAATTCTAAAACAAAGGAGTTACTTTCAGGCAAATTGTCTTACCTGTTGTATATACAGGTCTGTGTACATTTAAATGACATCTTTGAAGAGGACTACTGCTGATGTAATGATTTTCAACAGCAAACGTCTACTTTCAAGGAAATCTTTTGGATATCGCCCAGGCTTTCTGTGAAGTTAATGTCAACTGAAATTTGACACTGCACTGTGGGGAAATGTTATTGTGTAAAAGTATGAAGAACCAACCTCCTTCCAATGTGACGGTTTGACATCCATCCATTTACTGTATTCAAACTAGTCATCATGCAATCTTAAGTCAGTAAATTAAACTAATTTGACAATTTGGGCACTTTGTGTGTGTGTGTGTGTGTGTGTGTGCGCGCGTGTGAATTCACAAGATCAATTTGAATCGGTCCCAGCTGTTTTGGATCACGACGGCCACGAAGCGGTCACGATCTCCCAGTTCTTCATGGCCCACCCTCGCCCCCTTTTGGTGGCGTTGGGAGATGGTGACCTTGCAGAGAGCTCTGCAGTGCCGGCCGATGCCTCCACCCACCACCCACCACCGACCGCTCCACCACCCACACGCTGGTAGACCGCTCAAGGACGAGTCAAAGCAAGACATGGATAATCTGTCTTGCTTTGTATGAATGATATTGTGACCTTCAGCATTGGTCATGTGAATTTCAGTGAAAGCCCCTCCCCAAGTCAGCTATTGACGCCTACTGCAGGCTACAATATTTTGGTCTTCTTGCTGCAAACTTAAAGTAAAGTTAAGTAAAGTAAAGTTAGCCTTTTCTGTGGCATGCCGATACAAGGTGTCTGCACATAGCATGTGCTTCACCTTGGTATTCATGGCAGCTCCTCTCGACCAAGAATGCGAGAGACAAACAAAACGTGCCTAAATGGGATGTGGCTTTAATCTACCATTCAGTGCATAAAAAACCTAGCTTTACTGCACCATGTCAACATACAAGGTAAAAACCATTTCAATTAGGAGACGGTTTAAGTTATTCGTTAGGTCTTCTCCAGATGACGGTCTGCCTAAATGTAGCTTATACAGTTCCGCTATAAAAGGTTGGGTGTGCCAAAAAGTGCTATCCCTTTTTCCACAACTCATAAAACATTGAATGAGCTCTCAGAATAGCGTTGCTTCAACCTCTGAACGAAGTGCTGAGGGAAATATAGAGTCAATGTCTTTGACAGATTTTAACTCCTTTGCTAAATAAATGATAATTAATGTCGTGGACATTCACACACCCACATTACCAACAAATTTAAACCGTGCTCCACAAATGAACCCAGACATTCCGCATTCCCTCCAGGTTTTGCATATTGTAAATTGTTAAAACTAATGTTTGTTTAATCATACAACAGATTTAGATTAAGCATACTTTAGTACTTTAATGCATGGTCATAAATGCCATTTGAAGGTTTTGTGTTTACATACATAATTTCCATGTAACACACACACATACACACACACACACACACACACACACACACACACACACACACACACACACACACACACACACACACACACTCCAGCAAATAGTCTTGTGTTGCTGTGGTTTTTCAATGGATGCATCTGGAAAAGCAGTAAGCAGCAGAGTCTGCAGATTCCATGCTGTGTTCCTAACTGTTCACATTATGGCTTGGAAACATCACACAGTCTTGGGTTGTGTGTGCTTAACCCCGTTGATCAATGTTTTGATTAGAAGTATGTGTTGACAAAAAGAGAAAAATACATACCAGCTCACAAAAATGTAACTATTGTATTACCAAGTTATATTTGCTCTTGTGTCTACAAATCCTTTCCTGGTTAACATTGGCTTGGGTTTCAGAAGCTCATTAAAACTATAATCTACTTGGTATTTGCAATTTGCATACTTTCTGACAATTTTGTTCCCTTTGTCATCTGTCTGTTGCTCTGTATGTTGGTTAAATGGAAAGCATTTGCTCATTCTTTGAATGCGAGAGGCCACAGGTTGAGTCTATTGGTTGACAGTTGAGATCATCTGCGCTGTCCCATCGCGGCCAATCAGATCTTATACTTATTCTGAACTCTGGCCATAGGGTCTAGTAACAAACAGAAGGTCTTCTATGGTCTTCCCAGGCTGGTATAACACAGAGCCTAATGCGTGTCTATACTGGAGCCTCCAGCCCACCTGCGGTGTAGTCCCTTGCCTTTCACTGCGAAAAGCTGTTTTCCACATCAAGTGTTCAACCATCCTTGTATGTATTCTTCAATGAAATACAACCTTGATGCTTGGGCACCTGCTATGCAACAGGACTGAGTAATTGGGGACATGGGGCAATACACACAAGGGGCTGTGTGGCAGCCAGAGTTTGTAATGAGAGGGAGTGGCTCAATGGATGCATCTGTTGCGTTAACACGCTCCGTGATGGTTGTCTTTGTGTTGGTAGCATTGCATATCTCTTTGAATATCTAAGTGCAGAGATTTGATCACAAGCAGTGTTTTTACACTGTTTACTTAAGTCCTGCATCACATTCTAAAAATACTCTTTGCCTTGTATGGAATCGAAACTTAACAGAAGTTTGTTGCCATGCAGTTGAGCTGAAAAGCAATTATATCGCCACACTCTTTACGGCAATTGCATGCACTTCTAGAAAGACAATAAGTAATCAAGGTCTTGGACAATGCCAATAACTTTCCAAAAAAAAAAACCCATGGAAAACATCAGCTTGGCTCCTGTTAACAGAGTCATCGGTATTGTGTTAGCTTGACTTTCTCTGTTCTGTTCTCTGATATTACCGCTGCTGCGCCCATTCTGTTGTAGTCTGCGCATTTAAAGAGGAGGACAAGGACCAAGACTTTTTGGGAATTGCATTGTTTCAAGTAATGGACATGACACACACAGACTCTTATTTCCCATCACAAACCCATGAAGTCACGAGGAGGACCTAAAGTGTTCTGTTGGAGTCTGACTGTACTTCCATCGGGGGAGAGAATTTGCAGCCTTTTTATACCCGCGGGGCCCTAAACGGTGATTGTGAAATAATTGCCCGTGCTGTTGCCTGAGACGTCACCTCTGGACGGTGGAGCGTTTTGCTCGTGAATTGCTCCTGCTTCAAATGGCTTTGAATTCAGAAGCCAGTCTGTGAGTCCATATCACGTTGGTGGTGGAAACGAGGTGTGGATGCTCAATGTGTATGTGGCCCGAGTCTGTGTGCATTTGTTTACACTCTCCTTTTCCTACTCTCCATTCTTTCTCTCTCTCTCTCTCTCTCTCTCTCTCTCTCTCTCTCTCTCTCTCTCTCTCTCTCTCTCTCTCTCTCCCTCATCTCATGTCATTATTTTGTATTTTCTGGAGCTTCCTCCTTCCTTTCCCTCTCTGTATTATTCGTCTTGGCAATTATGTCTCTTGGAACAAGGAGACGGCCCTCCCATTGGATTTAATCAAGTGAACTGAGAGAGGAGAGGTGCCGTGTGTTTTGCCAAAGTTTCTGCCTGGCAAAAGAAGAACTG
>JAXIVH010000023.1:5244842-5248293 GCA_036785325.1 Urophycis tenuis | reverse complement strand
GACTAGCATGGCGCCCTCTGAACACTGGTCTCAATCTGGACCCTTTCTCTCCCAAACAGCAATTAGCTGTCAGCGCTGTAGCTGTCTTCACGGGTCCAGATGGTGCACAGGGATAATGAAAGATGCACTTGTCAGGTTGGCTGCGACAAAACTCATTAGCCTAGAGAAAGCGAGACAAGGTTGCTCTTTTGCGAAGGGAGGGGCCACTTTCTGACAAACTTTTGAGAGAGAGAGAGAGATATGATGAAAGGCACATTTATATTTAAAAGAAATTCACAAGTGTGCTGTGTTTGCAAAAACCTTCCTCGAAAAATGTTATCATATTCTCCTTACCATCTTATCTCTCTCTTATGCCAGATCAAAGCTGACCCACATTCATTTCTTACAGTCTAATCTAGTAAGGCCACACCAAAATATTACCTTGCTGCATCAAAGCCATTTTTACTCTGCCTATTGAATGGACATGTGTCAATGTGTGCATGTGTGTGTGTGTGTGTGTGTGTGTGTGTGTGTGTGTGTGTGTGTGTGTGTGTGTGTGTGTGTGTGGTCACAAAAGTCGCGTTCAACGTTGTGTTTCTCTTAAGCACAAAATAAGCTCAGACTCCGACGAGAGAGCGATGGCTCTGGAAGAAACGCCCACACCACCCCAAACAGCCACAAACTATCATTTAACAGAGGGACACACGTTTGTGGAAAGCACCTGGAGCATTGCTGGCCACCAGTCATACCCTGGGGATGATGCTGGAGTACACTTACAGTGCTGCATCCTCTCTCTCTCTCTCTCTCTCTCTCTCTCTCTCTCTCTCTCTCTCTCTCTCTCTCTCTCTCTCTCTCTCTCTCTCTGTGTGTGTCTCTCTCCCTCACTGACACACAAGCACTGTTATAGTAGCACTGTTTAGCATGAGGCTGCTATTGCATTCAGAGTGTAGCGTGGGGTGGTGGTAGCACGAGCCTCGCATTGAGTCACTGTGTTTTTCTCTCACAAATAAACAGGTAGAGCTAACATACGAGAGCCAAACAAAACATTTGCACACGCACACACACACACACACACGCACACACACACACACACACACACACACACACACACGTACACACACACACACACACACACACACATGCACACACACACACACACACACACACACGTACACACACATACACACACACACACACGCACACACACACACACGTACACACACACACACACACACGTACACACACATACACACACACACACACAAACACACACACACACACACGCACACACACACACACACACACACACACACACATACGCACACACACACAGACACACACACACCCACGCACGCAGCAATCATGCCTTTTACACGCCGCACAGACGGGCTAATGGGTCGGAGCGGACGCAGACACAAAGAAAACTCCCTGGTAATGAAAGCAGTGGGCTGTTGTTTCCTTGTAACCCCGATGACCGGGGCCAGGCAATCAGGGACAGTGTGGAGAGAGATGAGGGGAGGGAACGGAGCGGGACGACCGCTCAGAGCCGGTTCTCCACCGCTAAGCTTTCAGACGCGGGTTCGGTGGCGAAGACAGCGGCGTGGGCACGGTCTGGTGAGCCGTGGGTCGCGGGGGTTGGGGGTGGGGGTGGGGGGACTGTTTTTTCAGGAGGTTTTTCCTCGTCGTGCTCGAATGTCATCTCGGGCCCTCGAACCCCATGTTTAGCATTTTCCCCGGTGAGAGAATCGCGGGACTCGGGATTCATGCGTCGGTTTGCCCGTGTGTCTTGCAGAGCCCCCGAAGACACAAAGGCAGGCGACGCGGCGAGCTTCACGCTGGAAACACACACGCTCACACTCACGCTCCGTGTGGAATCACAGATGAACACGTACCAACACACACACACGCACACAGAGGAGATCAAACCGTGTCAACCCCTGTGGCTCTATATTTCGCCAATGCTCTGCAGTCCTAGACTTGAGAGGCGTAAAGAAACAGGCAGAGGGAAGGGAAAAGCCCCAGTGAAAAGAAGAACAAAACTGAATTATGAATAGGGATTCAGAAGCTTGTCTCCCCCCCCACACGCTAGTTCAAAGCCTTGGAGTCTGTGAGAGGCAACCCAGACACACAACCCCCCCGCTACTGGGATAACTCGCCTTCGATGGCTGTGCAGAGTTGAGCTGTGCCGCACTAGGTTCTACTGGCCTGTACTGGGCTGAACTAGGCTCTACTGGCCTGTACTGGGCTGAACTAGGCTCTACTGGCCTGTACTGGGCTGAACTAGGCTCTACAGCACTAGGCACTACTGGGCTTCACTGGGCTCTACTGGCGTGTGCTGTGGTGGACTGTGCTCGGCTAACTGAGGCATGTGAACAATCTCAGCAGGGATGGAGATACTAGATGGGATCGGTTGTGATGGGGAAAGGTTCAAGTTGGCTGCGGATGGGGGTTGTTCTCTACATCTACATACACACACACACACACACACACACACGCACACATACGCACGAACACACACACACACACACACACACAGATCATTCATCCCCACCCCTCCGGGCCCACTGCACACTGGAAGTCCTAGCCGTGGCCAGAGGAGGATGTGCTGGTACGGTTGCGTTGATGCTGAGTGATGTTAATGACCTTCCTTCCACACACCCGGCACTGCGCATGGCCGTGCTCAGGCCCACCGGGGGGGTCTGTCGACTGGGATCGCTTCTCGTCGCCAAACGCAGCGCTTCACACCAGCGCCGCTGCATTCAGACAGATAAGGAGGCGAGATGCGGGAATATACGCCCCGCACCCACCCAGCGCCAGCCGCCGCCCTGCTCTGCATGTTTTGGTTAGCTCCAGGGGAGGGGGGGGGGGGGGGGGGGGGGGTCTTCATACTTTCACTGAGGGGACATCAAAAGGAGAGGAAGCGAGCGGCTGTCCCGTTGTTCTGTCTCTCCTGGTTTTTTTTTTTTTTTTTCTGCCTTCTTCTTCTTCTGTTCATGATGGACAACCGCATTGAAAGGAGGCGTGTTTGTGTGCTTTTATGCGGTTGTGCGCAGTTGAGTGTGTGTGTGTGTGAGTGTGCATATACAGACACTCGTGTATGTGTGTCACTTTCATGATCAGACGAATGAAAAACAATGGTTTGAAAGCACTTGCTTGCATGCTTGGCACCTGAGGGAAGCGTTCGTCCACCAGAACATGTTAACCAGTTCCCCCCCCTGAGAAGGTGTCTTCCTGCCTTTCTCCATCCCTCTCTCTCCATCTCCCCCCCCCCCCCCCCCCCCCCCCCCCCGCCCCGACCTGTCTCGCCTCTAAATCCCAGCAGTGTTGTATTCCTCTGTCTTGGTCCCATTCAGAGCGGAGGTGCTCCCTGGAGGACTGCAGCAGAAACATTTCCTGAGGTCTTACACAGAAGAAAGCCACCAGAATCAGCGGCGCCACAACAAAGGCGTTTGGCACGGTGTCCTTTGAATCG
>JAXIVH010000023.1:5227342-5237342 GCA_036785325.1 Urophycis tenuis | reverse complement strand
AGTGTGGGCAAAAGTTTGCAAGAAAAATAAGTGCAGACAGCAGCAATTTTTTTCTGATATTCTGGCACTGACTCAAATGACCTGCAGGTGTATACTATATAACAACACACAGACACACACACACACACACACACACACACACACACACACACACACACACACACAAACACACACACACACACACACACACACACACACACACACACACACACACACACACACACACACACACACAGACACACACACACACACACACACACACACACACACACACACACACACACACACAAGAGATGGGAGAGATACTTGTGTGTGTGTGTGTGTGTGTGTGTGTGTGTGTGTGTGTGTGTGTGTGCCACAGACAATGGGGGTGAGGAGAGGATGCATAGTTTGGTTAATGAGTATGGACTCAAAGTTATCCACACATCACATTGGGTAAATAAACAATAAAACTATGTCTCACTGGTCAGTCTAATTGACCATGGTTCTCACAACGAGTGTTAATGTTAAGGGGAGTAAATGTCCGCATTGTATAAATAAATATCTCAGTTAACATGAATATTATTAGTAAAGGATTACTCAAAGGAGGATTACTGCTAATTAACTGTAGCTCAATTGCGCTTACTGCATGAACTAATGCATGAACTAATGTTAAATAATACTTAATTATTTTACCGTTATCATAAAGTCTTACCGTTACACCTTATCCTCTGTTTGATTGTGACTAATCCCCCCACTGGATGGGGAATTATTGCAATTTTCTCTTGTTTGGTCTGGCTAATAATGCCTTTGGCATTGTTTTACAAATTGTTCAGAGTGAAGCAGCCCCGTGAGACCAGACTGGGAGCACATGTAACATCTTCTTTTAAAGTCATTGCGTTGGTTTCCTATCCGTTTTTTAGAATTGATTTCGAAATGATCTTATTTGTTGTTGTTTTTAATGACTGAATGGCCCGGCACCAGCCTATCTCTCCGATAGGCCTTTTAGCTGTCAGCCTGTAGCAGGTACCCCAGACCCTCTGCAGCTGGCCACCTGGTTGTTTCCTGGACCCTGGCACATATGGTCGGCTTTTAGAGCCTCCACCTCTGAGGACATTAAAAACCATATATTCCGCCATTTTTGGAAATAAGCTCATTTTCCACCTTCCCTCGAGCAAAACAATCGATCTTTACCCTTTTCCCGTTCATCCAGCCGTTCTGTGAGTCTGGCGGTACAACTTTTAGCTGTAGCTTAGCATAGATCATTGAATCGGATTAGACCATTGGCATCTCGCCCGCTTAGAAGTGACTACGATTTCCGGAATTTTTCCGATTTAAAACTTGTCTCTTCTCAAGTTTGAAAGTGCAATAAGACCGACGGAAAATGAAACGTGGCGATTTTCTAGGCTGATTTTACCCGGAACTATACTCTCATTCTGGCGTAATAATCAAGGAAAGTTGCAAAGGTACCATGGGCGCAGTGATATGACACAGCGCCTCAATAGTCCCTGTAGGCTTCTTCCGGCAATACAACCAACGTGATTACCTGCTATTACCGGTGGTATACCGGGACTATACTTTGAGCCGCGTCATATCACTTCTAAGCGGGCGAGATGCTAATGGTCTAATGCGATTCAATTATCTATGCTAAGCTACAGCTAAAAGTTGTACCGCCAGACTCACAGAACGGCTGGATGAACGGGAAAAGGGTAAAGATCGATTGTTTTGCTCGAGGGAAGGTGGAAAATTAGCTTATTTCCAAAAATGGCGGAATATCCCTTTAACCGATGCATTTTTGCTTTTCGCCTGGCTTTTCCCTAAGGTGCCCCCTCATTGGTCGCTTTGGTTTTTAAGTGTTATGCAATCGTTTCATACTATTTTGATCCCTCGGGTTTATTTGTTTTATTGACTGTTATTTATTGTATCTGTTTATTGTTGCTATTTTTAGATAAATTCCATCTAATATTTTCTATTGAGTTTTGTATATTTGTCTGTCGATCTTGCCCTGTGAAGCACTTTGGGCTGCATGGTTGTATGAAACTACAACATCATCATCCACACGCGTCAGTGTGTTACGCACTGACGCAATGGATACAATACAATAGAAATGCTATGAATGGCTTGAGGCTGTTAAGAACAACCCTTTTTTTAAATAAATCCACTGGGTCGAACCTTATGAACAGCTGTTTGATAGATTTCAGTCTATGGACTCAATGCATTGTTTTACGTTATACTTGCAGTGTGTTTGTCCGTCTGTCTGTCTGTCTGTCAATAACCTCCTCTATAAACTTGCACAGCCTCCCTGCCCCCACTCCTCCCGGGTCCTGCACGGTGAAGCCACACAGCAGTGCGGTTCGCCACTTCCAAACCCTCCCCTCCGGCATCAGAACTGCCCTGGATGAAAGGGCGATCCGGGACGTCTTCTTCCAGCGCAGATAAAATCCTGGCCAGCTGGGGGCGCTGTTGCAGCGCTAATAATTTAGTGGACGCACACGTGAAAGACTAAAGATATGACGAATCAATGCGACAGTGTTGTTGTTTGTAACTTTATCTGGGGCGTCTACACATTTCAGGAAAAGAGTAGCATCATTGACAAACAGTTTTTCTGTATTGATTGGCGTTGACAATCAAGTGCTGAGCCGTTTATGTGTTCGTCATATACCTGACAGCATGCAACAGGTCTATATGAGCAGAGTGACATTTGAACTTTACTTTCTTAATATTGTTAAATTGGTAGGCCTACTCTGTAAAACTAAATATGGGCAAATTTTATGGAAAAATAATAAAATAGTAATGAATAATTAACCACATATATAGATTATTCACAAATATTTTGTAAATGCTACTTGTTCGCCATCTAGTGGTTAAAAATTGTAAACATATACAGATTATTCACAAATATTTTGTAAATGCTACTTGTTCGCCATCTAGTGGTTACAAATTGTAAATTGGCGGTTTGCTTTTGTTTGCTACTTTTTGTTGACTGTAAATTATGGCAAATGTAATGTTCATATACAAACAAACCGGAAAGGCACTGCTAGTGCTGGAACTGAACAATACCACGACATCAGTATGAAGAAGCTTCTAAAATATCTAATAATAACCTTGACTGCTCTGACTAAATAGCATATGAAGTTGGGGGGGGGGGGGGGGAAACATGTCCCTTTGCAAGCCAGTAACGAAACGCATTGCCGTTAAACGAGCATCCACCCTGTGTTAATAAATTCCGGCTTTGACCGAAAGAGGGAGGCACACTATGGGAGACAGCGAGCCTGCATCCCACGGTACCACCGCCCATCACTACCGGGCCCCTTCCAGCCCTCTCCCACCCCAATCAATCTATCTGTTGCGTTGCTCCACTAGCACACTATTACGAACTATGGCTTTCGCTGCAACGAGAACGCTCCTGGTGTTATTTGTCACCTTTTGCGCCATTGGACGGGGGTTGACAGGTAAGTTTTTTTTTTCATTTGGAGCAGGTGCATGGCTTGTTAACTTTTTTTTTTTTGTTGCATAACAGATCTTAGTTTTGGTTCATTTGCCCTTCATTTTCAAACGTGCAATCGTGGGCCATCTGCATTTTCTATTAGTTAAATTGTTCAGATTATGCCAGGCTTCAAATTTAACCTAGAAGCATAATTTGGTAAATGTCGATAGATCTGTCTGTCTGTGTGTGTGTGTGTGTGTGTGTGTGTGTGTGTGTGTGTGTGTGTGTGTGTGTGTGTGTGTGTTGTGTGTGCGTGCGTGTGTGTGGTGCACGCTGCACGTGCGTGTTCGTCTGAACTCTTCCAAGCCATTATTAAAGGTGCAGAGACAAATAGCCTAATAGGACACGTTTAAGTATTTAGAGCGTCAGTGGTGATGATTAATGGTTTACAGATGCGTGATCGACAATTTAAGGACGCCATCGTGCAAAAAAACGGACTGTGACATCCTTTTATTCTTGTTAGCCAAATTCATGAAGGGAAAATGTGATGTGCGTCTAGCAGTAGTCATGGAATAGCCTGTGCTGTTACCTCATACCGTGGGGCCATTCTAAAGGAGCGGAATTTATCACTTACATTAACATGATACAAAATAACTAAGTTGACATTTATGATTAAAGTAAAATTAGGCTTATTTTCGCCAAAACCGAAATAAGTCCAACCCTGACACAGTAGGCCTAGGCTAGATTGCTAGATGACACACCCCAAAAACCGTAAAAAAAAAAAAAAAAAATGGAGAGAAACTTCTGAATGTCTTCGAAGTTTTCGTTTTTTTGTTTTTAATGTGTAATCTTGTGCTCAATCGGAGCCATGGAGCTATGATAGGGAAATGCGTCACTCGTGATGTGTATTTGAATCACCTGTGGTAGCTGCAGGTCAGAGTGACGTCATGCAAGGTGAAGGGGTTGTTCATCAAAACAATCACAAGCAAAGCAACTTATTGTAGCCTAGTTGAGATGTTGAGATAAAACGAATACAATCACAAATATACATATGAGTTGCTCAGATATGATGAATGGATTTTTACAGTGAGAATCTGCAGCTTAAAAAAAGAAAAAAAAAAGAAAAAAAGAATCTTGGAGAGGAACACTTTAGTATCAGGAATGTCCACGTATTATATTCCACCCTTTTATTTTTCTTCTCTCTTTCTTGCTCTGTCTCTTTCTCTCTCCCTCTCTCCCCTCTCTCTCTCTCTCTCTCTCTCTCTCTCTCTCTCTCTCTCTCTCTCTCTCTCTCTCTCTCTCTTTCTCTCTCTCTCACTCTCTTTTCTCTCTCTCTCTTGCTCTCATGCACACACACAGCCACACACACCCATAAAACGCAAAAACAAACAAATGTCTTAATTTGTCGATCCTTGACAAGAGTGAAAGAGCATTGTGTATTCCTGCGCTAACTAACTTCTCGTCGGTCTGTTTTCTTTTGTCATGCTTTAACACTCCTCTCCACCGTCCACTCCCTGGGATCATTCAACTCTTAAGAATGTCCGTCTCTTTTTTTTCTCTTTTCTTCTTCTTCTTCTACCTTGTAAGATCTTTATAAGATCTCGGTGTCTTTTGCGGTGCACGTGGGCCGCGTTAGCGCCGTGATGCTCCGTGGTGCAGGGAAACGTCTGCCCCTGAGCCCTGCTCAAGGGGGCCGCGAGGACGAACACGTGGGCTGCCGGTGGGCCGACGTGCACTCGGAGCCATCGTGACTCCAGGGGTGGAGACAGACTAGAGGGGCAGCGCACTTTGCTTGGATGACAGGGACAACAACAACAACAACAACAACAACAGCAAAAGGTCAACTTCTTCCAATGGACCACAGGCCCATCCACGGCTGGAAAGAGAGAGTGGGAGAATGAGAGCGAGTAAAATAGACAGAGAGATGAGGCACGAGAGAGAGAGAGAGAGAGAGAGAGAGAGAGAGAGAGAGAGAGAGAAGAGAGAGAGAAGCAACAGACAGAGGAGTGGGAGAGGAAAGAGGAAATCATGTTCTTGCAGGCCAGTGGAATTTAATTTCTCCGCTCCACCTAGCGCCCTGGAATTTGAGATGAGCGGTCCGTGACAGATCTAGAAGAAAAAAAAAGAGTTCTGAACCACTTGTGGCTTGAACTTCTGAAACTGGCTACAGAGAGAAACATCGGGGAAGGGAGGGAAAGAGCATTTGAGAGGGAGATAGAGTGAGAGACGGAGACAGTGTGAGAAAGTGTGAAGAGAGCATGAGAGACAGTGAGAGAATGTGAGAGAGAGAGAATGAGACAGAGACACAGTGAAAGAATAAGCAAGAGAGAGAGAGGGAGGGAATTAGACAGAGAGAACGTGAGAGGGAGATAGAGAGATACAGAGAGAGCGAGAGAGAGAGAGAATAAGGGAATAAGAATAAGAGAGAGACAGTGAGAGAGAGAGAGGGAGAGAGAGAGCGAGAGAGACGGAGAGAGTGGAAACCTCCTCATAGCCAACGTTGTTTGCTCACCTGACGCAGCCTCAGCCCAGATGGCCTACCTGATTGGGGTTGAGGCGCGCAGGGTGTGTGTGTGTGTGTGTGTGTGTGTATGTGTGTGTGTGTGTGTGTGTGTGTGTGTGTGTGTGTGTGTGTGCGGGGGGGGCATCCATCAAACCTCCAACCTGCCACCGCAGGCGCAGGCGCGGTTTGAGTGCTATGATGTCATCGCTGTGTCCCGTCTGTCCAAACACGGCAGCGCCTGCACCACCTGTCTCGCCGAGCGGGGTGCCAGGTGTCAAAGGGGGGTGGTGCGGCACTCCAGGGGAACGACGGAGACAAACAAAGCCCCCCCCCCCCCCGTGCAGCAGTGTCCTTCCTGATCACATGCATCCCCACCACTGACCGGTGGAATAGCAGCAAGGTCAAGGGCTCTGGTTGTGTGGACCACCCATGAGCATTGTGTCAAACAGGACTCGAACAGGAGAGAACAGGACAGGGACAGAACGGAATGTAGGGATAATAGTCTTGGTTACAAAGGTGACATAGTATGCCATTTAAGGACAACGGTAAAATGGGTTTGAACAGTGCGATTTGGTTTCCTACGAAGATGTGAGAATGTGTGTTTTTTTGACCGTTTGAGCCGCCCTGCCACAGGGACCTGCACATCATGGTGGTCGACGCGCGTGACTGACAGAAGTCAAGGGCTAACTGCCCTGCTGCGGTCGTAGCTGCGAGAGAGCACGGTGTCGGGCTTTACGGCGCTGTTTAACACCAGACGGGCTTTTAGGTCCGGGTCAGAGGTCACGCGAGGGAGGGGAACCCGTGCTGTTTGTGTCTCAACGGCGGCCGCTGTGTCTGCTCAGGACAGGGGTTTTTTTTTCCAGCCGGGGCACAGGGATCTCTACTTCTGCTCATTTGTTGTACGGACAACAAGTGCAAGGCTGAGCTAGTTGCGCTTCTCTTGAGTACTAGTTTGTTTTGCCGAAAACTTTTTGCAAAAACTTTTTCGCGCCAAACGTTGCGTTTGTTCAAAATGAAATGTTTCCGCCTCTGCAGACCAAATTGATTCAGAGAGAAATAAAACACATTGGGTGAGTGAAGCGAAGGTGAATGGGTTTTATTCTTTTCGGAAATGAAGGCTGCAGTAAACGTTACGAATACGTTTGAAAAAAAGAGGGACTCATATTACGTTTTATTTATTGTTTCACACAATACTAAAGGGGATTGATTCTAAGAGTGGGCTACTGTCAAACTCCTTACAGGGGACCGGGCAGCCTCTCTGTAATTGTCTGTGTAATATTAGAAGGGGCTCTTGTAAAACAGATGATTCAGTTTTAAGAGGATGCGGTGAAGCGAGGGATCGCTTTATAGTGTGCTCCTTGCACTTCTGGGTGTGAGACGCAGGGTCCTGAATACGATTGTGTGTCTGTGCTCAGGCACATACTCTGCTCTGTGATGGCAGTACCCATGAACTCTTGTGCACAGGCACGCCCACACCCACAAACGCACCCAAAAAATACCACACACGTTAGCATACCTGTCTGTGGTGGAAAGACTGACATAATGGTTCCCCTTAGGCTGTAATTCTTCACATAGTCAACGTGTGTGTGTGTGTGTGTGTGTATGTGTGTGTGTGTGTGTGTGTATGTGTGTGTGTGTGTGTGTGTGTGTGTGTGTGTGTGCGTGCGTGCGTGTGTGTGTGTGTGCGTGCGTGCGTGCGTGCGTGCGTGCGTGCGTGTGTGTGTGCTTGTTTGTAGGTGTGCAAGTATATATATACTGAATATCCCCATCTTCTTCTACAGCGAGTGGGATTACTCACCGTAATTCCAAGGGATTACGACATTAACGATTCTCAGATGGCTATCCCAAACGGTTCACTCAGAGCCGTCGTCCATCTTGGATGCAGTGCACTTCCAGAGGCCCTCAATCTAAATCAAAAAGCACTCCGCTGTCCTCCCCTCTCCCCCCCCCCCCCCTGGATCATGCATTTCCCAGCGGTCCAGAAGTCATAGATTGATATCTGGACGGAGCGGTGCAGACCTCTTCCTACACGTCATCTCCACAGTTTTATTGGAAACAGCATGAAGGTGATTGGACCGGGTCCAGGTCGCGTCAGAGCGGCCCCCGTCCGTTTGCAAAAAAACATGAAACCGACCTGCCACCGCGAGTCTCCTGTTAATGAGGAAATGATGGGGGGGGGGGGGGGGGGTGGGCTTTGGTTTTTGCACACACACACTCACACACACAGTCAAACAATGAGGACAGCAGTCCTATATGGACGCACGCACACACAAAAAGACTATACATGCAGAGAGAGAGAGAGTGAGAGAGTAGAGAGAAAGGCTTTTCAATGCAAATCAAGCCTGAAGTTCAGCAGGGGTTCGAGGCAAACGGCAGGCCTTTCGGGAGCCAAGCTCTGGGAGTCAACAGGGTTCACACCTGCAGACAGAAACACCAATACGGAGTTATAAGGGGGTTTCGCGGCCACGCTTAAGCCCCTAGACGAGTGTAGTTAAAGTTCAGGCGAGCACAGACGCCAACCGTGGATGAGTCAAACAAACATACCGCAACGCAGTGCCGGCAATTTCATTTGACCCCCGTAAATGATCAGCATGCCAACTATGTTGAAGACCTTCGTTTTGCTAGGACCTGCCACTTTGTGTGTGTGTGTGTGTGTGTTGCCATTAGCAGCCTCTAAGGGCAGGAGTTGTAGCTACAGCTCTGTCTTTCTCATTTTCAGATGACAGTAACTGTCGTGATTTATGGAGAAAATTCTCCGGATGGATTGGCTTGAGGATGGCCGTGTTTTACTCTTCAGATATTCTTTTCTATGGAGTAAATGGCTGCGGTACAAAAAGTAACAAAGTGAAGGTTTAATGCTGCATTATGGTCTGTTTTAAAGAAGTGTCATATTTATGTACTCAAAAACGAAAAGTATATATCTCAATAGTTTATATCTTATATATCTCATACTAATATCTTATCTTACATCTTTGCTAATTGTGGCATATGAATACCCTGTGTATTTAGCAATTTGCACTTGCACGGTCCCTCTCAAATAAACTGAACAAATGAAAAGTATTAGATAAATGAAAGAACCTCCAGCTGTGCCTCATGAGCCAGCTGTGTTCAGCGCTAGGAGCTCTGTTGCTAAGGAGCCACCAGAATCACACGAGGAAGCTGCAATCTCAGCAGTGCGCAGAAAAGTGACATCTTTAAAAAGTGGCTTCTGAAAACGCCGGTGCGCTAAGCGGCTGTTTGGGCTCCAAGGCAACCAACCGACTTCTGTACAAATGCCCTCACCGGCCCGTCGCGATGAGCTCATCATCTCCCAGCCCCATTAGCCCAATGGTCAAACTGTGGCGCTCATAACTTCCAGTGGTTTTGTGAGCCACTTGTTGACACGTTTGGACTTTGAGTTAGACCCCCGAAAACGTATTTTCTTTGAGTAGCAGAGACCAACGCAGAGGAGTTATAGGTTTTTAAGGCCCATGGATGGTGGTGGTGGCGGCGGCGGTCATTACTGTCAAAGGATATGGGGATGAGGTTGCCCTGAGTATAATAACACAACCAGACCCAGCTGGCTTATAGGAAGCATGATGCGTTGTCTGGGTAGTGTTCTAGTGGAAACTCTGTGCCATATGGAGACCATCACTCGCACCCGTACCATCACATGCCGCGAGTAGCATGTTATAATGGGATACGTTTAGGTTTGGCACGGTTCGTGCAAACGCCGAGGCTTGAAGCCAGTATCCGTGGGTGAGTATTTAACGAATCGCAGATAACAAGCTATTTTCGTGGTTTGCCGGTATGTCTTAGTTCATTGGGGCTTGCTGCTTTGCTTGTTTTGGGTGTTTGTTTGTTTTTTTTGGTTGTTCATCGGTGTATGACACAATCAGCCCAATCAGGTTTAATATTCCTTTAGCAGGCAAACATGTTCTTTTATCGGTAAATTCACCCAACAAAAACAATGAAGTATCCTTTTGTCTCATCGCAGTTCTTCCCCAATCCTCCCATGATTAATTCAGTTATTGCATTTGTTTAACAAAAACAACAATAATAACATTAACTGCATTAAGTCATGTTTATGATGACAGAGGGCATTGGGCATA
>JAXIVH010000023.1:5209842-5222342 GCA_036785325.1 Urophycis tenuis | reverse complement strand
AAATTGAAATGGCGTTATTTGCTCTGCATTCCTCATTACTATGGATATGTGGAGGAATTGCACTTGGAAATGAGTAGTTCTTTCCTAATCCCTGCAAATATAATTGCGGGGTCCAGCAATAAGGCCTCTTATGTTTTCGATTTTGCACAGCTCCTGATAATGTAGGATATTTCGAGATTCGAGACGTACAATAGGAAGTTAGCTTAGCGCTGGATATTGTTTTTAATAAAATAAAGCCCCCTTACAAAGAGCTTTGGAAAACATTTAGCATTTCCTGGAACCAAGACCTTTCCCATGCACTCCGTTGCCTCTCGTCGAAAGGCTACCTCAACGTCTTTGGCAGCGCGTGCCTTTATTTTGAAGAGAAATGTGAGTGGTGATTCACAAAAAAAGCAGCTGTTTTGCATCATCTCTCGCGTCGTGCGCATTGTGTATCGTGGCTTTTCCGTTCTGTTATTTTGTAAAAGAGTCCCGGCTTTGCCGACCAGTCCAACTCGGTGGCAAGCGTTCAGATCCCTCCAATAAAAGTGTCATATTTTTTTTCCCTGACATATGTCAAAGGTATCATGCATGCAACGTTTATGGTGTGGGACACAGTGATAAACTCAATGTACTGCCCGAAAAAAATAAATGCGAAAAAAGCTTTGGTGAAGGAGAAGTTAGTGTAGGGTTGCAACCCACAGCATGCCTCTCGCTGTGTGGGGACTGGGAGCGGTCAAAAGAGCGCAGCGCAGGGGAGCCAGCATAGACGGAAGCCCTCTTTGGGGTTGCAGCCAGTCGTGGAGGTGGGTCTGCTCTGTGGCTGTCTGGAGCCACGGCCTACAGCGAAGCACACCAGACCTGCAGAGGGTCCCTTGTCTGTTCTGCTTTCCCCTGCGATCCGGCAGTGGGCGTAGCCTGGAGCCAATGCATTTAGCTGTCAAGAGAGGAGGGGTAAATCTAAAGTGTGTACGAGTGGCTCTGTCCTATTGAAAGCATATGGGTTTTTTTTTTTATACAGTAATATAATAATATATTTATACTGGATATCATCTGCAAGGGTCCACAAGCATTGATAAGCGCAGGGTTTCTGTTGGCCTCGTTAATGTTATCGGTACAAACCATTTCTTTTGGCGGCGATCTGCTCATTTGGGATAGCATGATGTCATTGGACTTGATCACAGACTTATTTGGAAAATAGCATTGTTGTAAAAGACCAATATCATAAAACGTATTTGTATGCACTCTATAAACATGAATGCCGCAATAAAAAATATTTTAAGAGTTGCGTACAACCGTTAACATTTTAGGGTGAGTCTCGGGACAGCCGCGCGTGTGCTGCTACACACACACACACGCACACACGCACACACACGCACATACACACACACACACACCGCACGCACACACACGCACGCACACACACGCACATACACACACACACACACGCACGCACACACACACACACACACACACACCGCACGCACACACACGCACACACACACACACGCACGCGCACGCACGCACGCACGCACACACTCGCACACACGCATGCACGCACGCACACACACACGCACACACACACACACACACGCACGCACATACACACAATAATTGTTTGCTAATATGTGAGAGCAGGTGTGGGGCCCGACGGGAAAAAGGGTGAGATTATGGGGGAGAGCCGAGAAGAGGAGTTGGAGCTCCACCAGACAGCGAGTGGTGGTGGTGGTGGTGGGGGGGGGGGGGGGGGGGGGGGGGATGATCTGTAACCTATCTGGCGGCTGTCCTGGGCCTCCAGTGGGGAACGTGATCCACTCAGCTGTGCTGGCAGCGCACTAGAGAGAGCTAGATACACAGATGGAGGACAAAGACATGGAGAAAGAGAGAGAGAGAGCGTGTGAAGTAGATGGAGAGAAAAAAGGGTAGGTGTGGATGAGGAGGAGGAGGAGGAGGAGGAGGAAGAAGAGAGCAAAGTCAAGCAAGTGAAAAAAAAAAAAAAGTAAAAGTTAGCAAGAGAGAAATCACGACACCCCACTGATCCGAGCCAATCTCGGCTCAAGATAGTTCTCTCTTTTTCTCAGGACCCTTACAACGGAGGCCTCAGTTGACTCCGTCTGCCCATTTGCCGCCACCACCTCCTTTCCCTCCAGCTCAATAAATTCCCCAAACCGCCTCCGGGCGCACGCGAAATCCGCTCGTACCGAATCCATCACGGCGGACCGCGCGGCGTCCCGCCATGTGTTTGTTGGCCGGCGCGGGGAGACGGCCTTTACTGTAATCCACGCGCTGCTAAGACTTTCCATTCAAACGTCCCGGAACCAAGAGTGGAGCGTTTGCATTCCTGAACAGGTTCTGCAGGCGCTGAACGCGCCCTTTGGGCCGGGTGGACCGTTCGACACGTTGGACACCGTGTTGAACGGCCTATAGGGGGGGGGGGGGACACCACCACCTCATCGCTGTTCTCCTGTAACTGTACTCCCCCCACCCCCCTCCCCAATCCCACCCACCCCAAGACCCACTTCAACACCAGATCCAGCAACTTACATGAGCCGAGCTGTCAGTTCTAACCCCCCCAAAAAATTATCCACAGCATCTGATAGTGATTGGCGAGGTGTGTGTGTGTGTGTGTGTGTGTGTGTGTGTGTGGGGGGGGGGGGGGGGGGGGGGGGGGGGGCTGTTGTTACTTTGGAACAGGGGAATTAAAAGCCCCAGCAAGGGGGCAGGCAGAGGACAGCAATCCAACGACCAACAAAAATACCATCACAGTCTGTGTGTGTGAGTGTGTGTGTGTGTGTGTGTGTGTGTGTGTGTGTGACTGTGTGTGTGTGTGTGCGGTGCGTGTCGACATTCTCGGATGAACATTGAAATGTTTGCGCCGTTACGCGTCTTTGGGTGAACAGCGTGGTAGGTGTGACTTGCAGCCGGGCCCCAAGGCAGTATTTTCAGTCCCAGGCAGTCACAGCCCACAGTGACCGTCTGACCCTCTTCTAATTGGCCACTCCTCTCCACTTTACTCTCCGCAAGGCCAGTCCGCCGGGCCCCTCCGCCCTGCCGCTCCGGCCCGGGTGGAGCCCCCGGTGGAGGTGCCCGTCCAGGTGGAGGCGGCGCCACCGCCCGTCGCCCCGGGCGCACCGCAGGCCCCCCCAGTCGTCCTCGGGGCCCCGGCAGCCGTACAGCAGGGCTCAGGGACGGCTCCCCCCGGTGGAGCGGAGACACCAGCACAGCGCCAAGCCTCAGTCCGACCAACGCAACCGCAACGCCCACAAATTAGGTAAGAGTCCAACGCTTTGATCGCCCGGGCCCGGATGACCCGTGTAATGGCTGTGAAAGACAATGCGGTGGTGCCTTTATTTTGTTAAGAAGACTCTTTTAAGTACGTGGAAGTCAGAAGATATTCACAAATGGCCTTTGTCCTGTCAAATGCCCACTATCTTAAAACAGATGTAGTTGTTGTTCCGTTGTTCATTGTGTGGTACGAGTCGATGTCAAAGATCCATGTAAAACGCACAGTACCGGGTGATGAATTGATTGTAACCGTCTCTCCTGGCCTCACTGAAACATCTGTTGCTAATACCGTTTGTCAAACTGACTCTGTTGCACTGGCACCGGCTGAAGCGCTATTGTCTTGAGCACACACTCTGGCCACAACGCTAACCAGAGCAATGTAGCACTTCCATCAACCTGCGTCGCGTCATTCAGGGGTTTTGTGAACATGTGTCGGACAAAGAAGAAAAACCAGGGACTCACCGCACGAGTGCCTTACAACGTTTCTTGACACAAAGACCATAGTTCTGCTGCTGTGGGTCACATTTTGCAGCAGGCACTATCACGCTGAACGCTCTTGGAAAGAGTGTCCATACAACAGAGTCATTTTGGCATATTAAAACAGTGACGTTAAGTTATCAGTGAATCCAGGAGGGAGCATTAAGGCTGGAAATGACTTGCTGCAGACAACGCGTACGTGTACACATCATGGCTGCCACGCGTATTCTGCGACCGTTTGGTGCGTCGGTCGCGCACATCGTCGCAAGTGAACGCGATGCGTCCGCAAGACGCAATACTGACAAGAAACTTGGGGGGGGCGATGGTGTGAAAAAAAAGAGCGACAGCAAGATGCAGTATTGACAAACAACGCTAGGGGCGATCTCGCAACGCTTTTATTTCTGCTGCTATCTTAATAGTAGTAAGATGATCAGTTCTTCCTCTACTAGCGTCTCCATGTTGTTTATTTTTACATGAGCACGCAATGCACATGCTTTTGTTCGATTTCTGGATCTGATATATTACTGTCGTCTGCCCAAAGTTGGAGACCTCCACTATCATGCGTTTTGGCCGCGTAATAATGCAGCAAGTCTGCACACAGCAACACAGCGGGTCACATAATGCGTACGCTCGGTCTAACAGCAAGTCTAACTCCAGCCCTGACCACATCGGTTTCATCACTGCGACCGGCAGCGGTCCACCAAGCTCAAAATGTGTCAGGTCATGGAAACTGTAGGACACAAGTCGTCCAGGGGGCATTTTGATGTTATCACAGATTCTGAAAGTGTAGTTTCTAAACTTTCCAATGATGTGTAACACATGGGAATCTGATAATATTTGGAGAAGATGTGGTCATTTGAAAGTAGGCACATCACAAAAGCCTCCTAAAGATTTGCAGTTGTCACATCTCTCTATGGGCACACCCGATTTCAAACACAAAAAATATACTTTTAAAGAAACCAATACTGTTATATGAAACATCTAACTCAACTAACAGATTCTGCAAAAAGAAAAGAAAATCACTCATTTTGAAAAAAAATCACTTCTTTGTTAATTTGTGCAAATTGTGGTTTTGGCGACTTGTGTCCTCGGATTCCATGAGCCGACACAAAGTGTGTCAGCCTTTTTTTTTTTTTTTTTTTCTTCCTTGTCTGGTGTTCTTCTGTTTTGTGCCGTGTCACCCCGCAGTGTTCCCAGAGTAAAACCCCGGGACCCCGTGCCCGGTATCCCTTTCTGTTCGTAGCATCTGAGTCCGTTCATGTGGTGTCACTGCAGGCACAGAGGACACAGGGACACCGGGCCTCCCCCGTCGGCCGGGCCGTCCTCACCAAAGCGATGGCGCCAGGTACCGCTAGCGTTAACGCCTCACGCTTTCTCAAGGCTTAAGAGTTATGCTTAAGTTATGCTTCCCGCGTTGACATTACGTCATTACGTCCTTGCGGACCCCCCTCCCAAAAATCTTAGACGTGCGTCGAGGCGACGCAACACCAACGCAGCGGCGTTGGCTGTGATTGGTTCGCTAACTACATCCGCTGGAGATCGCTTTTCAGGTTTCCGCTCGTAAACACCGCTACGGTGTGATAAATGCTTCAACTGATTGGCAACAACATATACATAACTTTTGCCTTCATGTCTGTAAACTTATTTCTCTCGCTAGTAATCCATATGCAATAACCAGAACGGTCATTCTGGTCGCCCTCTACCGGTGTGGCATTGAATTGCATTTAGACACGTAAACCCCACGCAGAACCATCACGGTCTCATGACTGCGTTCAAGCAACTGCGTGGCCATTGCGTGATCACTACGTGTTCACTACGCGGAACCAAAACCGACGCTTCACACTGACCTGCCCCCCCCCCCCCCCCCCCGTTCCGTTTGGTTTCCCCCCGTGGCGGGGCGTTAATGCCCCGCTAAACGCTCCGATCACCAGTAAACACTTAAGAACACTCGACTGAACGGGCGCGCCGTGCGGTAATGAGGCAAAGTGTTTTTGGTTGATCTCCAGATCGCATGACATCATCAGCCCGGTGGAGGGAATCGAAGGAAAATGTAGTAAAAAAAAATTGTAGTAATTGCTTGCTAACTTTTCGTGGCTGGCGTACTTTGCGTCACACCTTTAGACTTTAGCTTTATGTATGTAAATGTATGTATGTATGTATGTATGTGTGTGTATGTATGTATGTATGTATGTAAATGTATGTATGTATGTATGTATGTATGTATGTATGTATGTATGTATGTATGTGTGTGTGTGTATGTATGTATGTATGTAAATGTATGTATGTATGTATGTATGTATGTAAATGTATATATGTATGTGCTTGGTATGTGCGTGTTAACGTGTGAGTGCATTTGTGTGTGTGTGTGTGTGTATGCGTGTATGTGTGTGCACGTGTGTGTATGTGTGTGTATGTGTTTCTATGTCGTGTCTGTGTGTGTGTATGTGTATGTCTATGTGTGTGTGTGTGTGTCTGTGTGTGTGTGTGTGTATGTGTGTCTATGTGTGTGTGTGTGTCTATGTCTGTGTATGTGTGTGTGTGTGTGTGTGTGTGTCTGTGTGTGTGTGTGTGTGTGTGTGTGTGTGTGTGTGTGTGTGTGTGTGTGTGTGTGTGTGTGTGTGTGTGTGTGTGTGTGATCTAGAGCCAGAGGAGGAGGCCAAGGACATCAGTGTGAGAGTCATGTCTCCTCAGTCGGTGCTGATCTCCTGGGTGGACCCTTTGGTGGAGCTGCAGAAGGTCACTGCTAACGAACTCAGGTAATGTTTAGGAGAGTGTGTGTGTGTGTGTGTGTGTGTGTGTGTGTGTGTGTGTGTGTGAGTGGTTGTATGTGTTTGTTGGTCTGTTTGCATGTGCACTTTTTTTTTAACAAATTATGAGATTATCGTTAATTAATTATTGAATAATTATTATAATTATTCATTAATCAATTAATTAAAATACTAAATATGATGTAAATAACAACTATTATGAATATTATTATAATTAAAACAACATGTGTCCTCTGGTGACCCCACTACATATTAGAGACTGTGAACCTGTTTATGCGTTGTTGAATTGAAAGCATAACAAACTAGGAGTAGACAGTTGACATTCTGTTCCTCATCCAAACGCTCATCAAACCTCCTTCCCGGGTCCGCGTTGCCGGTTACCAGCGCTTGGCGTGGTTGACAGTTACGGCGTTGGCCTAGTCACCGTCGTTATTTCAAGGCCTGATATCTGGCTGGCTTCCTGGGACGATCACTCTCGTTTACTTCCCATCCGTGGACTCTATGGTGATTTGTTGTCAGAATCCACCGAGCAACACAAATTTCCCTTTGATTCTGTTTACATTCTGTTGCTTAGTAACATAATTGGTTCTGTCGTGTTCGTTCCCGGCTTTTGAAATCCAACACATTCTTTCTCTTCTTGATAGTTGTGTCCAAAGCCACTGTCCAAAAGCCTCATTCATGCATCATCATCATCAGCGTAATTCCATAAACATTGGGATTCTCCTCATTTCCTGCTGAACATCAAACATCGTAGCTTCTCAATCCATCTTTCTTATCCGACCACCAGTCAGTCCATCAGTCTATCTTATCCAACTGCTCCACCTCCCACCGTGCTGCACTCTCTCCTAGTGCTCCAGGAGATGCATTCTCCTCAGCATCTCCTTCAACAGCAACACCAACGTCTGGTCATCTGCCAGGCATTATACATCATCGTCCAGGCATTATCCATCACTATCCATCATGATCTGTCATTATTCATCACTAGCCCTCATTATCCATCACTCTCCATCCATTGTCCTGCATCAGCCATCACCACAGAGCATATCCTATTTAGACAGATTTGCCTCTAGCGACTAAATGAGACAATATTTGTTTACATGGCTTGAACCCTTGTTCATGTCGCAGTGACCTTACTCCAGGCTATCACACAGTTGTTCCCAGTCGATAAAGCCACTGTGTGTGTGTGTGTGTGTGTGTGTGTGTCTATGTGTATGTCTATGTGTGTGTGTCTGTGTGTATATGTCTGTGTGTGTGTGTTTGTGTCTATGTCTGTGTGTGTGTCTATGTGTGTGTGTGTGTGTCTATGTCTGTGTATGTGTGTGTGTGTGTGTGTGTGTGTGTGTGTGTGTGTGTGTGTGTGTGTGTGTGTCTATCTGTGTGTGTGTCTATGTCTGTGTGTGTGTGTGTGTGTGTGTGTGTGTGTGTGTGTGTGTGTGTGTGTGTGTATGTGTGTGTCTATGTGTGTGTGTGTCTATGTCTGTGTGTGTGTGTGTGTGTGTGTGTGTCTATGTCTGTGTGTGTGTGTGTGTGTCTATGTCTGTGTGTGTGTGTGTGTATGTGTGTGTGTGTGTATGTGTGTGTCTATGTGTGTGTGTGTCTATGTCTGTGTGTGTGTGTGTGTGTGTGTGTCTATGTCTGTGTGTGTGTGTCTGTGTGTCTGTGTGTGTGTGTGTGTCTGTGTGTGTCTATGTCTCTCTATGTGTGTGTTTGTGCAGGTTCTACACGGTGAAGTACCGGGAGAAGGGCGAGTCGGCGCGCTGGGAGTTCAAGGAGAGCACCCAGAGGAGGCTGCTGATCGACGGCCTCTCGGCCGACGGCATGTACGAGTTCTCCGTCCGCATCACCCAGGGGGAGAAGCACGGCAAGTGGAGCGTCTCCGTGTTCCAGCGGACCCCCGAGTCAGGTAGGGCCCGTGGTCCTCGTCACAGATCGGTGACGGTGACCGGAGAACGCAGTGTGGTCGCAATGATATAGCGGAGTTGTGTTTTGATGCTTGTGTGCGGAGTAGGAACGGTTCCAGGTTTTGGAAAGTAAAAGCCCTCTCTTTGTTGTGCTTTGAGTCAAACGTTTGGAAACGCTGATGATATGAGCAGACTGTGCATGGGTGGAGAAAGCAAAACAGAGCATGGGGCTTTTACTTCCTGGACTTGGAACGTTGCCTGTCGTCGTCTAAACGCAGCCAAACGCTTACAATAGAAATATGTGGGTAATATATTGGCTCTTCCAAAGTGGATACTTTGAACTAAGTGAATTGTTATAATAAAAAATTGCAAAGCGGTGGATGTTGTAGTTGGAGTGACCCTGACTTAACCCAGACATATGACAGTGACTATTATACAATAAGCCCAACTTAAGATAACAACAATATGACATAATTATGACTCAATGGTTTCGGATAGCACTTCTCGCTAATCCCCCTGCTGGTGTTAGTTATCTGCCCCCCCTTGCTATCAAACCCTTTAAGCGAAACTCTCGCTCTCGCTCCGCCGTTTGCTCTTTCACATGACATCATGCGGTGGTCTTCATTCTGCCTCCCGCCTCCACGCATTCGACTCGACGCCTGTAGCTCCCACGCGAGACATCCGATTCCCCCGCTGCTTGGGCCGTTATGACTCTAGCCGTTATACAATGTCACAGAAGCTCCTGCACGCGAGTTCACCGGGAAGTCAGCCGTTTGCAGCCTGGCTCCGAGCTGATTTCCCCCCATCTGCAGTTTCATTGACGATCTCAAAGGGGGAAGCTGCTGGAAATGTATGCCGTTTTTTTAATCCCGAAGTCAAAGTCTCCGTGGAGATGAATTTGTCTCGCCCGGAACGTCAGCTGCTTCTGTTCTCTAGACGCTAATAGACGTGCTGTGTGTGTGTGGGGGGGGTGTTTGTTGTAGCGCCATCCGGGCCACCCGAGAACTTTGAGGTGAAGCCTCTGAGGGGGAAGGGGACGGCGGTCACGGCAACCTGGGACCCACCGGAGGAGCCCAACGGGAGGATCAGAGGTCAGACAGGGAGGGATGGGACTCACAGTACATAACCAACACTGGCTGCTTTACATTATATGTATAGTTTGGATATGTTCTATCTTGCACTATAATTTATTTTTATTTATACATTTTTTATACTTTTTTTTTCATATTGCATTTTATTCTTTAATTCTTTGTATTTTTACTGTGTGTAATGCTGCTGCTACACTGTAATTTCCCAGCCTGGGATCAATAAAGAATATCTATCTATCTATCTATCTACAAGCAACACAAGTATTGTTATATTGTTATATTGTTATTGTTATACTTGTGATGTAAAAAACAAAGATAATATGAATAATAATACATTCATAATAATACATAATAATAATACATTCATAATTCTACATTGGTACCACTCCGTCAGAGGACTAACGGTCTATCTCTCGACAGAGTACATCCTGTCTTACGCTCCGGCCATGAAGCCGTTCGGCATGAAGAGCGTGACGTACCGCAGTGGCACCACCTCCGCCACCATCGACGGCCTGACGCCCGGCGACCGCTACATCTTCAAGATCAAGGCCACCAACAGGAGGGGTCAGGGGCCCTTGAGCAAGGCCTTCAGCGTTGCAATGCCAGGAAGTAAGTAAGTTTTGTTGTGTACGTGACTGTGTGTGTCTATGTACACACACACACACACGCGCGGGTGTATAATGTTCCACATGTAGCCCGCTCCAGCCGCCTGCACTAAGGTGCCGTTGTCCCTCTCTCCCCAGCGCTGTCGTCCTCGAAGAGCCAGTCCTCCTCCTCCAGGAGGGAAGGGGGCCGCGCCGAAAGCGACCCCCGATCCGCAGAGGTCACGGAAGCCCCGCAGACCACCCAGGCCCAGTCCACCAACAGGCGGGTGCGGCCCCTCTCCCAGTCCCGCTCCTACCACAGCATATTCTCCTCGGTCAGGGGCTCCGTCCGGAACGGGGCCTCCAGCCGAGGGAGAGCCAGACAGGAGGTGGACGAGGAAGAAGAGGAGGAGGAGGAGGCGGAGGAGGAGACCCCCCCCCCCACCACACCTGCCCCCGAAGAAGAGCCCACGACCGCAGAGGCCGCGGAGGACGAAGAGCCCGAGGACGACGTTGTCGTCGATGACCCGGAGCCCGAGGTTCTGATTAGCAGCACGGTGGTGGTCACGCCCGCTCCCATGACCACCACCCTCAGAGCGTCGACTGCGGCGCCGACCACAGTCACCACGAGCCGCCCAAGACCTCCTCCCAGAAGACCCATCAAGATCAGGGTCCATCAGAAACCGGGATCCACCTCTTCGTTGTCCTCGTCCTCGTCGTCTGCGTCCTTGCCCTCTTCGTCGTCGAAGGCTTCCTCCTCCCAAGCGATTCCCTCGCGTTCGCAGGAGACGTCATTCAGCGAAAAGGGCAGTTACACGGATTCCCTAAAGCAGGAGAGCAAAGTTACATACGCGCAGCCAAGTGTAAGCCAGAGAAAACCCTCCAGCCCTGTTTCGGCGCAAACAACTGCGCAGCCCAAAACAACTGCGCAGCCAAAAACAGTAGCACCACCACCTTTGGGTAAAGATCCCGCTGTGGCAGGTCGTACCGGCGGGTCGTTACTGAAATCGCGATACGGCTTGGGCCAACGGAACTCAGGAATTCTGTTGAGGGGAAATTTCACCCGACATCCAAATGGATATAAATACAGACCCGCGTCGGCTGCCAACGTTCAACAGTCAATTTTGCCAGGCAGGACTCAAAATCAAGGATCGTCAAACACAGATAGTTCAAAGTCGCGCTCGCCGCTGCCAACTGGATCTCGAAACCGCGAAACATCTGGCACCCTTAACTCGGCCACGTCCAGGTCGGGCTCCGGGACCGGCGCCCGGAGCGAGTCGACATCAAACGCGGCCGGCGCGGACGCAGCGCGCTCCAGATCGCACGGCACCTCCGCCTCCGACGCGCGCAACCCCACCTTGCCGTTCGCCTCGCGCGGCGGATCTCGGATCTCGCCCGCCGCTTCGGAAACGCGCGACGCGGACGGCGGCCGGTCGACGTCCCACGGCCAGGCGAGTGCACGCAACGCGCAGCGCTCGCACGCCCCCGACAAGCAAGACACCACGTATGGGGAGGAGGAGGAGGCGGTGGGTAAGAGCGGGCAGGCGGAAGAGCAGACCGCCAGCGTTGGCTTCGCCGCGTTCGACGGCAACCCGCGGACGCCCGAGGGTGACGGGAAGGAGGCGGAGGAAAAGGAGGAGGAGGAGGAGAAGAAGGAGGAGAAAGCACCTCTCCCTCCGGCCAGAGTGCAGCCTTCGCACGGCGAAAGATCGCCGTCGCTGGCGGGCCGCTACCCGGGCCGGTTCGGCGCCGGGTCCAGGGTGTCGTCAAACAGGCAGGAGGGCAGAGTGCCGTGGGGCAGGACCTCATCCTCGGTGGGGGCAGGGCGGCCCGTTCTGCAGGGTTCGGCCCGAAGGGTCTCAGGGGCCAGCGGAGCCGCGGGTGTTCCACACATACAGGAGACGAGTGACGACGTCAGGGACGGGCTGCACAAGCCCTCGACGACGGTCAGAAAGAACGACTTTAGCGAATCCAGACAACCATCTACCTCTTCCGCCGCGCCCTCCTCGTCAAACTCCGATTCCCATCATCCCTCAGGTGGACGCAGAGCCTCCAGCGTGCCCAGCCACAGCGGAGCATCGAATACTAATAATAACAATAATAACAATGACAACGATCACGACAAGGACTATCTCTACGAGGGGAGTAAGGAAACCGTGGGCAGAAGGGAAAAAGTCCAGGACCCCACTGCGGCCCCCAAAACCACCACCTCACCCCCCGTGAAGCCTCACATAACCTCGGTGAACAGAGGCAGCAGCGGGGACAAACGAGAACCCTCTAGCGGGAGTCGGACCAGCTCGTCTTATCAGCGGCCCGCTGTGTCTGCTGGCGGCAGGGTGCGCTCGCCTGTGCTAGCCAACCGGCAGTCAGGCGGCTACAGGCTGCCCTTCAGGGTCCAGCCGGCACAAAACGCCCGCG
>JAXIVH010000023.1:5174826-5199642 GCA_036785325.1 Urophycis tenuis | reverse complement strand
TCTTGTGAACATTTTGGGATTATATATACAGTATAAATAGATAAATAGATAGATAAATGATCGACTCTGATTAATCAATCACGGCATTTAGACCGTTGCTATGGACGCTATTATAACCATCAAATCTAACAGACTAATTTTTAATTAAATTAAAAAAATGTTAAGACTCATATTCTATACTATATTTTGTGTCAAATTATGGATTTCTTAAGTATGTGTGACACACGCTTAAATCAAGGGTGTGGTCAAGTTTCCCTGTGGATGTGTCTCAATTCGGCCCCCAACCCCATTCAGGTTTCCCTTTGCGTCGTTAGCAGATTGTGTCGCCTGTGGTGATTAGCAATACTGTTGCTCCTTGTTATTCTGGTTCCTTAGTTTCTACCCCATCGTTGTCACTTTTATTTCTGTTGGTTCTTGCGCCTTCTGCTTTGATTCTGCCTGCATGTTTTTCAGTTTCTTTCCCATGTGCTCCTGAGTTTGTTCATCTCTGCATTCGGGTTCACCACATGTTTCAAACCTCCTGAGAAAATGTAGTCCACACACAACAGTGCAAATGTAAAACAGTGCGCATTTAAGGTGGAGGAACCCGACATCCACTCACATCAGCGGTGTGCAACACGGGTGGGTGTACGAGCGGCCGAAGAGGGGGCAGCTGGGAGGGCGGAGCGGAATTGGTTGGCGTAGTGGGTGGGATTGTGGGGGTGACGGGTGAACGTGGCAGCATTTCACCAGCAACCGAGAGCCCAGGCGTCTTATTCATTTCTGTGGCGACATCAAGGGCTGCTGATGACGCCATGACTCCAGGTTTCTGCTGGGTAAACAAGGCAGATAAGGACTAAGGTCGTTAGACTGGCTTTTCTGCTTATAAGAATGCAATGAGTTACAGCTAGTGACAGGTGACAATACTTGTTTGCAAGAATGTATGCCGTTCATAAAAACTGCACTATGGAACTATTCACTGCTCTGTGGAGCTCTTCACTGCAGTAGCGCTGCAAGCCATATTGGTCAATTTGGTCGATTTGTCTACAGACCAAAATTGAGTGAGAAAGAAAAAAAAACCTAATGATAAAAAGATTTTCATGACAATGATAAAAGTGCAGTGAAAGTGTTGCATAGCGCAGGCATCAGCCACATATATAGGGTTTTAACAACAAAACTAACCTCTGTGTTGACTTGTTCCTTTCCTGCTTTGCCTTGCTTTGGTTTCTCTGGCTCTCTAGGGAGGTACTTCTCCAAATAGTCAGGCAGCTTGACGTCGTTAAAAGAGGGAAGCAGAGGAGCTGACTCACCAACCACCACCACCCCAGCCTGGGTCTCACTACTGCCAGCAAGAGCCGTTGGGCGGTGGCTGTCCAAGGCATCAGCCAATGGAGCTGGGGAGGTAGGGCTATGCAGGGTTGGTGGTGGGGAAGCCTCAGGGGAAACGCTCGTTTGGGGGCTAGGTGACACCACCCCAGAGAGGGGGAGGGCCTCCAGACCGGTTCTCTTGCCTCTGGCACTGGGAGCACACAGGCTGCTGAGGATGCTGCTTCTCTCCAAGCGAGACCTCCCCTTGGTCTCCTCCTTCTTCTCTTCCTTTTCATTTGCTGTCGTTGTCGTGTTATCCTCCTCCTCCTTGTCTTCATCCTTTTCCTCGTGGGCACTCCCACTCCTCTCCTTGAGTCGCGAGTGGGTGTCCATGCTCGTGAGCAGCATGCACCTGTCCACTATGCTAGCCCGGGCGGGCTTCAGGTTGGCTTTGGTCTCGTTGCTCTGGCGCTTGGCCAGCAGACTGGGGCCCGATCTATTAGATTTCTTCCTCAACCCAAACTTGAACTCATCCGGGTCGAAGGTCTTCTCGAAGCGGTCCTCCCTGATTGCGGGCATGGCGAACGGGGGCTGCGGCGGCCGCAGGTGGCTGTGTTTGCGCGGCGGCAAGGAGAACGGGGCGCAAAGGTTCTTGATCTTCTCGACAAAGTCGTCGTCGCCCAGCTCACCCGCCGTGTCCAGGAGGTTGCTCTCGCTGGACGAGTAGCTCAGCCGGGGAGGCTGATCCGGTATCCTGAGCCTCTGCTTGGGGAAATCCACGTCCAGCCAGCTGGATGGAGCGTCGCGCTGCGGTGACGAGTTACCCCCGCTTAGCCCCCGTGGCGAAGTCAGCCTGTTCTGAGGGGAGCGCTTGGGAGAGCCTGGGCCACTTTCAATGTTTTCCTTCCCAGTAGATGGTTTAGCAGCAGCAGGGGCACACGGGGGCGGGCCTGGCTTATTGCTGACAGGTTGAGATTCTGGGTGGATATTTTCATTAGCGGGTGAAGGCTCGCAGCCTTGAATGTTTTGTTTATCACAGGTCTCTGTTTCCATGGTGTTTGTGATGCTGGGGACAATAACTTTAACATCACATGAAATCTGTGCCACTTCTTGTGGGGCAGCAGCTGAACTGACGATATTCACTGTCTGCTGTGGCTTTTGTGAATCATTACACTGTGTCGGGTGAGCAGGGTCAATCATTATCTTCTGAGAGCTTTCGGCTCTTGTTGTTGAAAAGCTGTTGGTCAAACTTTTATTCCCAGTATGTTGGTCTGCCAAATCTTGGCTAATAAGCTTAGGGAGAGTAATGTGGGGAGAAATGGAGTTCTCCACTGATATTAAAGGCTTGTCTCTCTCATCGGATTTAACATCAGGCAGAGGTTTTGGTTTTTCAGGCACGGCTTCCACTGCCGTGCCTGTTTTAACCGGTAGAATAGAACCAAATACCTCTTGTGCAACATGACCACCAGCTTCACATGTGCGTGAGTCATCAGTCAATGTCTCTGTTTTTCCTACAGACAAACATTCAGACTGTACTTCCACCGCGGTCACTGCCGCCTTTGTTTCTTTGTTGGTGACTTTTGCAGAATCCTCTTTTGACTCATTTGTAGTCCTCTGCAACTTGGCCGAGCTGACAGGCCCCTTATCACTGTCGCTCACACACACAGTCTGGGTGACTACAGGGGCAAGGGGTTCCACAGTCTGCTTTGGCTGAGATGTTTTCTTCATTGCCTCTGACTGGTTGGGCTCGGCGTTTAAAGTGTCTTTGGCAGGCTTGTCTCCCCCTTTTATCCCAGCCTCTGCCATACTATCCTCTCTATCTGCGGTGGTCTCTCGAGTGTTTAAAGACATTCCCTTTGTGGTAACGTTATCCACACTCATTGGCTGCGGCTTCTGTTGTTGTTGTTGTTGTTCTTGCATTTTGTCTTTGGCTTGGTCCTGGGCCTGAGGCACATTTCGGACATCTTCCTTTCTTGATTGTGCATTCTTCTGTTTACGCTCATCTTCACTTTGATTGATCTTCTCTGTTTTTAACACTTGTTGTTTAACACTCCCTTTAGCTTTGCTTTCTGCCTCTTTTAGAGGCTGCTCTGATTTAACACAAACAACGGGTGCACTTTGCTCTACTGGGGGTGGTTTCTCAATGAGAGGTTGTTCTACTATCAAGGATTTGGGGGAGGGGAGTGCTTCACCATTGTCTTTTGAAACATCTCCCCCCTTCCGATCAGATACTGGTTCATGACCTGCAGGTTTTTCCTTTTTCCCAGGTAAACTAGCGAGATCAATAGGCTGCTTTGTTTTGAGGTGGGAAACGCCAGTATCAGGCTCTTCATTTTCAGTGACAGATTTTGCCAACCCCTTCCCCTTTACTGATTGGGCTTGAATGTCTTTAGATCCTGGCTCTTTATCTGAAGGCTCTACTGGCTTGCCTGAAGCATGCTTGGTGGAATCAGTAACCAGGGGTTTTTCATCCACAGGACAATTTCCTAGAGATTTATCTGATTGAACTTTGCCTGGATCTGTTAACGTCAGCACTGGTGAAGTAGGCCCCACAGTGGCTGATATCTTTTCCTGTTGGCTGGAAGTCAATAAGGGCTCATCATTTGAGCAGTCTGATTTCATATCATTAGTGGGACTGGCTAGCTCTTTACTCCTTTTCTTCTTAGAGTTGGAGTCGGTCCTGCTAGTTGTTTTGGCCTGTGGTTTAATGTCATTAGCATGCTCGTCAGAGTCACCAGGACCCGGTCTATTTGATCCAACACTGTTCAGTGTTGTAAGTAGATCCTTCGCTTCTGTGGACTCTTTTGAGTATTTAGTTCTAGATTCTGTCTGCGGTTGCTCGCGACCTGAAATGTCCCCCCCTTCAACGGTGCCATCTGGCACGTCGTGTTTGGATTTGAGCGCAGGTGTTTTCTCATTGACAGCCAGTTTGTCCTGAATGTCCAGTTGGGATGGCTTTGACACGGCCCTCGAAGCCACAGGGGAGGAGGTTTTCAGGGACATTCTCGGCATTGCAAGCTTTGGAGACACTGGCGTCTTGTTTTCAGATTTGCACGCCTCTATGTTTCTCGCCCGCTCCTTAACAGTCTTGGCCTTCTCCTGCGCAGGTGGAGCTGAACTTGACCTGCCATCGCCAAGGCGCTCCACTGACTTTGACCTGGAGCCTCCCTCTTCAAAGGTCGACACTAGCGATCTAGAGATGGTGCTGACCGGCGAAGCGTCAGCACTCCTTGGGTTATGGAAGGTCTTCTTCCCAGCACCGGGTCTCTGCGCCTCAAAGACGTTAATCTTATCTGCGATCCGACCTGAAACAACGTGCTTCGGTTCCTCCTCCAGTTTCCCCAGATTCCGTTTTCTGTGAAAAAAGAGATTCAAATCAGCCCACAAGTTGGTATTCTTTTAAATCTCACGCATTCAATGTGAGGGTCATTTCTTTTGTTATGAGAAAAAAGTTGTCAGAGTACATTACTGGTGAATATGGTCCACCTTTAATTCTCTCTCTTCTGTTTATTATCAGCCCCAGGATAGGTGTGTTGTATCATAATTGCTGCTGGTTATTATGTGAGTTTTAGTGTGCTGTTCACAACTAAAAGGTCTAAATCTAATGATTTGTCATGTTTGTGGTATTTCACCCTAGGGAAGGCATTCTTTGTTTTAAGTAAACACTTAAATATCATATTTCACAACTCTTCAACTATGTTTTACCAATGTCCTTAGTGGACATGCTAAATTTACATGTATTCACATTAATAAATCCCAATTGCTAGTTTTTCTGTATAACTTAAAATGGAAGCACAGCAGTAGTGATTGTATCATAGCTTGTTGTATTTGTAAACAGCACAACTGGGCAACTCCCTTCCTTAAACAAACTTCAAAAAATAGACAGAACTTACCCTGTAAAATCCTCCGTTTCACAAATATCCTTGTCGGCATCCCGACGTTTTGATAATCCTGAATGAAAGTTCTGGGGATCATTTCCACTTATTGACCCAGGTTGTGGATCAGCATTTACAAGAACCTTCTTTGGAAATATCTTTACCTCGCTTTTGGAAACCTTAATACTTCTACGTTTGGATTCCGGTGTCTCAGTTTTCCTCTCCAACTTAAATTCATCATCCATGGCTCTCTCCCCATCCACTGCCGCCCAGGTGGTGTCGGTAGGGCCGGTAGAGTGTGTGCCTTGATAGCCCTTTGACTGCTTGCTCTGTGGTGGTTGTCTCTGAATAGCTGTGGGCGGTGTCTTGTTTTTCCCTCCACCAGATAAGCTCTGATTGGAGGCGGAGTTTCCTCCTGCTTCTCCCAGGTGAGTCTCCACCCCTGGTGCCTGAGCACCGGTCAACAACGTACCACCTGATGCATCCTGTGCCTTGGTGGGCGTGTTCTCCTGGGAGTTGCTCTCCGCGTCTCCCTGGGAGTGCTTCCTGGACTTTCTCCGGCTGGTGTTTTTACGGCCCATCCTGTTTGATTCTGTCTCCTCTGACTCAGGCTTGGGGCTTGCCCTGTCGGATGGCGGAGTGAAAGCTAATTCCGCCGGGGTACTCAAATGGCCCCGCGCTGTTCTCGGGCCGCTCCTGATCTGCCACTGCTCCTGGCAGCTGTTCCACGGTGAATCGAGAGCATCCAGTGACTTGGCCTTGGCGATAACATGGAAGCTTTTCTCTAGCCTCGTACGAACCACTTCCTTCCCGGCGCATGGGTCGTTCCCGCTGTTTATCACGCTGGTCTCTTCCTCCAGGTACACGTGGAGTTTCTTGCCTCCCTGGTTGTGTGCTTGCCTCTGAGCCTGGGTGTGGAGTGCATCAGCCTTCCCGGCCACTCCCTGCACACGTGCGTGAGACAGACGCGTCAGATCACAAGTTCTGTTCTCCGAGGCAGGATCTCCCGGAACTGTCGTTCCGCTGCTGCTGCCGCCGCTGCTGCTGCCACTTCTGCTGCTGCCGCTGCTGCTGCTGCTGCTGCTGCTGCTGCTCGCCCAACCCTGTCCTCTCCTCCCCTCTAGAAACTCCCTAGCATCTAGAAACTCCTCCTCCTTCGGCCCTCGTTCTGCTGGCTCCCAGTCGGTTGACAAAAAGGGGCCGCCTCTGCGGGCAGACTGGGTGGCGTCCTCCTTCTCGGAGGAGAAAGTATCCCTGGAGAGGAGCGACCGCTCTGGGTTGGGGCTCCGGGTGCGAGTCCCCCCTTCCCTCTGCCAACTTTCCCGGGGCGCTCTCACAGACTCTGCCTTTTCTTCTCCTGCCTCTCCTGCGTCTGTGTTTGGCCCAGGGGGCAGCTCGCTAGTTGGGGTGGCATTCTCAGCTTTCAGATCCCTGGGAATTTGTGTCCTCCACGGAGAGAACCAGCTGCCGATTCGCCCCAAGACCCCAGTGCCCGCTTCCTCTTCTGGGCTTTCAGACTATGAATACAGACAGGGAAAAAGATACTTAGAAAAACCGTTGAGAGTAATTATGATGGTAGTTAATCATGCTGTTATCAGTCAAATCAATCTTCAGTCGAATGTAAGCATACTTTGAATAGAGTGAAGCATATGGGTTACAAAGGTTACAAAAGAGACAGAAAACAGCATGACATATTTTTAAAAGGTAATTAATTGGGATGTAAGAATGATAGAACACGTACACCTATACATTACATACACATGTTGAATCATGTTTTTTTTTTCAGTACAGCCGTGCAGTTCTCAGCATTACAAGCAGCTTAAACTTTTTCAGCTTACCGTAGAAAAAACCATATCATTGAGACTCTTTACGTAGGATGTGAACATGTTTTTGGTTTAAACAAAAAACTGGAGAAAAAAAACCTACAGACCATAGAACAGAGATATACTCTACTGTTCTATGATAAAAAATAGCAGCATTTACAAAAGGCGTTTGTGCCTTAGCAAAGTGGTGTCCAAGTTAAAAAAAAAAAAAAGTTAATTTGCAACTCACCCTCAATTACGCTAGAATTTGTTTTTTTTCGCACGTCTCTAAAAAGCGACCGTTAACATCTATTGAGAACGCCATGCAGTTAGATGCATGCCAAACAGATGGACATCAGCTGCGCTCCGTTCCCCTATAGTTCCATCCGAGAGAGTGCTCCGTCTTGCATGACCTACAAGAAGACACTAGTCACCAAAAGTATGCGTGGCGTGCGGGCGCCGTTTTGCCTTTGGCTCGGCGCGCCCACAAGCGCGGGCGCGCGCTCGCTCCAACGCAACTTTTCCAAGGGAAATGACGTCACCCGCTGTATTTAGTTACTCTGCCCGTTCTTCAGCGAAGAAAGTGTGTTGACAGTTGTTATTACTAGGGCAGAGACAATGTTTCATTTCAGTGGGGTGCCATACTAAAACACTGCGGACTTCAGGCTAAAGCATATTACTACAATCCGTCTTATGATGTCGAACAAAGTAAATGGGATGGAATTGTATTAGGCCTACTGGTTCAGGCTATTTTGTATTTGTTGCAACTATTTTAACATGTTGGATATTTGGGTCCAGTCTATTCGTTGTGATAAGCCTACCTTTGATTTGTCACCAGGATGATATGGTCAAAACTTTAAAAAGTATGTTTATTTCCCCAATTCTAATATGAAGCCTCTGCTGTATTTTACCTACGGCAAAACTTGATCGGGGATGCTTGTAGATCGGGTTTTTCCCCCCTCCGAAACTGTGTTAGCATCTGAACCAACAGGGCCACTGCATAGCCTATTTCGAAAGCATATTTAAACTATTCCCCCAACTTGTTCCAAATGTGTAACGCTATAGGCGATTCATTAGTAACCGTCACACAATAGTCAATGTTAACGGCATGCATTGGCCTACGGTGCCCATTTGACTTCAATTCAAATCCCATTCAAATGCATCATGCTCTCAAGTCTTACCATGACGGTATTTCTTGATCTCAGTTGAAGTCAATAGGAATCTGTCGCACCAATCCGCCGTAGAACACTTGAATTAAGCCTGTGTCGCTGCTGCCGGGCTTCTGAGGCAACCAGCTTCTCATCCCCCTCGGTACCCTGAGCTGCGAACCTAATGAATATTCAGTGGCTTCGCTGACTGAGATGTCCAGCTATAGCAGTGGCGAAATGGCAATTATTTTTTGATGAAGTCGAATGACAATGTATTGCAATGTGACTTGAGAAAGTTGAAAGCTTTGCAGGAATCTGCCCGGGCTAGGTAACACGCCCCGCGGTTTAACGCGCTTTGACAGAGCGCACAGGGCGGTTATTGTGCAACGACACTGGGCCTCCAAAAATACAAACACATCGCTGACGCCAGTAAGTAATGACCCCACATGGACATACACGTACCCAACTCCTTGCACGCACACACACACACACACACACACCAGCTAACGTTCTTTCATCTATTTTATTCCATAGAACTTCCCACGTGTCAATGTATTTCTCTGAAGCTGTGGGCTTGACTCTCCCTCTCTCTCTTTCTCTTTAGTCACACTCTCTCTCGGCTTAAATTATTGATTGCAACAGAAGCTCAAACCGGTTCGGTCCCAGCCCATGAAAGTTTAAAACACTGCTTTGCATGAAGTACCTCGCAATTATGATGCACACACATCCCCCGACCAGGTTGATTTAATTATACAGGCTTTCAGAGCTAACAATACAATGAATAAATGCGAACAATGCAGACACATTTAGCAGGCGACTTTGACCGAGCACAACATAGTTTGTTGACTCATTTGGGTCCCAGAGGCACAAGACAGAACATATTTTGCAATGTTAGTGTGTCCCTGTGGGAATGTAAAAAAAAAAAAAAAAAAAAAAAAAGGATTAAAGCTGTCGTCGCGTCTTCATTATCATCATTATTTCGTTTTAAACTTAGCCCTTTGTTTCAGAGTCACAGCCCCAGCGGGCGTCCCGGGCCCGCGCTCCTCTGCACTCTGCGACGCACCGCAGCCCACAGCACAGACGAGTAGGAGAAGAAACAACATCACTTGAATAAAACAAAAAAGGTCCCATATCGCTGCTTTTCGAATCACTTCAAGTCAACAAGTCACATTCAACGGTTCATACAGCTTCAAGGGCTGCGTTCAGGACACAAATCACAGAAAAACAGAAAAACATCCCTTTGTAACCAGAGCGATTCAAAAGTGTATCCTTTCTTGGTATATCTTCCCATTAGGTTCACACCAACATACACATACTCATATGATGTTTTGAAAACAGCTGCTTTAAGGGCGACAAATCCTGCACGCGCCTCCTTCGTCATGTTGATTTGACATTGACATACTGTAGGTGTAGTCATTCTGCTGGACCTGTCAGAAGCCTTTCACCAGATCCTCCTGTCCACCCTCCAGGAACTGAGAGTCTCAGGCTCTGCACTCTCCCTGTTCACACCCTACCTGACAGATCACACATACAGAGGGTAAGCTGGAAAGAATCTGTGAACCCTGTAGTCCCACGACTGGGGTCCCTCAGGATTCTGCTCTGGGTCTCATCCTCTTCTTTCTGTACACCAAGTCACAGAGAGAAGAGGATGGCTGTTCCTACCATAGCTATGTCCATAGCAGATGTATTTGTTCTATATTTTTTGGGGGGGTATTTTATTTTATGTTCATGTTTTTATATTTAGATTTTATATTTTTGTATTATATTTATATTCATGTGTACCCTGGCTGCTATGGCAACCCAATTTCCCTTAGGGGATTAATAAAGTTTTATGTTATCATATCTCATCTTATTGTAGCCCTGTGCTATATTTTCTTTTTATTTTCTTTTTGTCAAAATATGTTAATAAATGTTTAAAAATGTTTTGAAAGTACCATGCCAAAATATATTTTATTTTCCTATGGCCTGTATTTTAATTTTGTTTGAATATGTACTTTCCGTAACTTTATTGGTTAATATACCAATGTGACCTTTGAACCAGAGACTGTGGGAACGGAAGCTGGGAGGTTAGCGCGAGATCGGGAGAGGAGAGAGGTGATGGAAGAGTGAGGACGGCTAGTCTAAGCTCGCGGTGTATATGTGTTATAAATACATGTTAATGCTCTGTCTAGGATATCGGACTAGAGTTACGCTGTTTAAGTTGTCGGATAGATAACTGCGACATCAGTGACGTGTATTTAGACTCTTTACAGCGTTGTTACTAGGTGCGTGGGTTGCCACGTGAAGATAGTTCGCCAGCGCCATCTTAGCTCATCGTGCTAGTCCGTTTGCCATCGTCCTGGGTGCACAAGGACTTTGGACCGAACTGCCGAGACGGATGAGGATCCTGCCGTTCGTCTGGACAAGACGGATGTCCTGAGGAGACCGACGCCAGCGCGAACTTGTCGACCGAGGACCGCGTTTTCCCGCTTGCTTCGCCACACACACACAGGACTCTCTTTCACGAGGTAAAGTTTTTGCCATTTTTGTTTGCTCACGCGAGTGAAGCGGCCGTTCAGTTTATGGTCTCAACGAACCCAAGCACCGAAACAGGCCTGCAACGTGGGGGGGTAATTTAGTTTATGCCGGCATAGGACATTTATAGTACTTTCACTGTTGATGCACACTGTATTCATTGGAGTTATCATTCATGCATGTGGTTGAATGTCATTTATGTGATCTTTGACCGTTCATTTGCCAAGGTGGTAATACTTTTTTTATTTGGAATATTTTAGTTGACTGTAATTTCATTTAATATTTGTACAGTAAACATTTTCTACTTTTATAAAAAGAAGAGTATTTGTGAGTTCATTGTATTTACTATAATAGTAATGAAAGGTTTTTAGACTACAAAACTTAACCTAAAATCATATAGATTACCACATGGTTAGTGTGGTCAGGTAGAAGGACTTAGGAAGTGCCCACTTAACGATTTAGTTAATTTCATTGTCATGCCCATAGCCAAGGCATGAGGGGCGCTACATAAAATGGAGGCACCGCTGGGATTGTTTTGTAGTGTTTAAAGCCATTTCCTTTTCAGTAGCCTTATTTTAAAATTACTCATAGGTTAGGACGTAATTTGTAATTCAAGAAAATTGTTTTGTCATGGAGCTTCCGTTGGACTGTAAAGCTCGGTGGCGAAGAGAGCTTCTGCAATGGTGTAGAGGTGAGGGCATTGATGCTGAAAATGCCATACTAGTTATAGGCGTAAGTGAAGATCTTGAAGTTGGCCAAATTGAAGACGTCCTAAATACTGTGAAATGTTGGGGACGTGTAAGAGTGCGGGGAAGGAAATTTAGCAGTGATGCTGCTGGCCTCGTTGTCCTTTGTGAATGCAGAGAGGAAATTGATCCACAATTGGTTCCCCATGAAGTAAGGCCTGCTGATAGCGAAGTAGTATGGGAGGTTGTTATAGCCATTGAAACTTCCCCTGCTCCTGATGAGTTCATGGATAAGTTGAAAACTTTCTTAGCAACTGAAGGCAAAACAGTAGCTGATTTGAAAGGTTTTTGCACTCCTGTTTCCCCTGGAGGGACTCAAGAGACAGTTCTGCAGTCTTTAGCTGATGCTATCAGTAGAGCTAATAAAGGCCAGACTGAGAGTCATAGCTATCGCCGCCTTAGGATTTTCTCAGGTATCACTCCCACCCCGGCTGGGGAGGAATCGATGGACTATTGGTTGGAACAGGCGACACTGATGGTCCAAGAGAGTGAATCGACCGAACAGGAAAAGAGACGCCGCATCCTTGAATGTTTGAGGGGTCCTGCTTTAGAGGTTGTGAAGTCTTTGCGCCTTAGTAAGCCCCGTGCCAGCTCTGAGGAGTATTTGAATGCATTGGATAATGCATTTGGGTCTGCAGAGTCTGGCGAGGACCTCTATTTTTCTTTTCGCCTCATTCAGCAGAAGGCTGGTGAGAAGTTGTCTGACTATGTCCGGAGGCTTGAACCTATTTTGGCCAAAGTGATAAAGAAAGGTGGGGTTTCAGCCCAACAAAAAGACAGAGTTAGAGTTGAACAGCTGCTTCGTGGAGCGATTCATTCTGATTGGATGTTGTTACAACTTCGATTGAATGAAAGAAAGATATACCCTCCTAATTTCTTGGATTTACTTACCGAGATAAGAACAGAGGAAGAACATGAGCGGACACGGCAAAGGGTGAATACCCGTGTTCGAAGTGTTGCTGTACAAGATGAGTCTGGAGGGACAGAAATAGACATTGTGGAGGGGCTGAAAGCTGACTTTAAAGCCCTTAAAACCCATATGGCTGAGATGAGTAAGAGGCCTTCTTTCGGTAAAGAGGAAGCTGATGTTCATGCGTTAGCCTCTCAATCCTGCCAGCCAGGCAATGACAGAACTGAAGCTGTTGCTTTGCGAAAGAAAGTGGAAAGATTAGAAAAGAAATTGAAGGATAAAAGGAGCAATGTAGCTGAGCAGCAGGTTGCAGCTGCTGCTGTTGCAATGAAGAGTGCTGATTGTGGGTTTTCTACACAAAAGCAGAGTTTTAAAAGTGACAGTGACCGCTTCTGCTACAGGTGTGGAGAAGACGGTCATATCGCTACCAAGTGCTCATCTCCTGAGAATGAGAAGAAAGTGATTAGGAGGCTCATAGCTTCTCTGAACAAAGCCAAAGACAAACGTGTACCTGACAGTGATTCTAAGGATGAAACTACTTACTGTCCAGTTAGAAAACAAGCTGTGCATGCTAAGACAACTGCTTCGTTTCCTGAGGGTCTTATTGGTCCGCCGTCTACTGTACAGGTGAAGGTTAATGGTCACCCCTGTACAGCCATTTTGGATAGTGGGTCACAAGTGACCATCATTTTTGAGGAATGGTATGAGAAACACTTATCGGATGTAACCATCCAACCAGTGTCTGGCTTGGCCATTTGGGGCCTTAGTGATACAAGCTACCCATACTTAGGATATGTTGTGGTTGAAATGCAGTTCCCTAAAGAGCTTGTTGGTAAACCAGAAACTTTGTCAGTGTTGGCTTTGATTTGTCCTGGGCCTAACACACCAGATCAGGTCCCAGTCATTTTGGGCACCAACGCAAGCTTGTTCAATAGGCTTGCTGCTCTGTGTGGCCATTCAAAGAGTGAATCTCTGGCTCGTGTTTTAAATGTCAGCAGTTTGGGGCTCAAGAAAGAGACAGTTTCACACAACTTTAAAAATGTGGACTCCATCGAGACAGTGGGTCTGGTAAAATGGGTGGGCCCTGGTCAGCTGACCATACCACCGCATGAGAGCTGTTGTGTGCCGTGTCAGGTGGACTTCTGCCAGTCAGTGCCTGAAGGCATAGTTGTGGTGGAGGCGAGTGATGCCATGCCATTGCCTCAAGGTGTGATGCTTCAGCCTGTGGTGGCCCCAGCTAAGGCTATTGATCGTAAATGTTTCTCTCTGCTACTGCAGAATGAGTCAAAGAAAGAGGTGAGGATACCTCAAGGTACAACATTGGGAGACGTGCAGACAGCTGACCTGGCGAGTTCGCCGGTGACCGGTGAGATATCTGGAGAGGTGGACCCTAGTTTGCTTGACTTTGGTGATTCGCCTATTCCCACAGTATGGAAAGAGAGGCTTACCAGGAAACTGTGCCAGCGGCGTAAAGTGTTTTCACTCCATGAATGGGAAGTTGGCTTGGCCAAAGATGTGGAGCATTGCATTCGTCTGTCTGACCCCCGACCCTTTCGAGAGAGGTCCAGACGTTTGGCGCCTGCTGATATAGAGGACGTACGTAAGCACCTTAAAGACCTGCTAGCTGCAGGAGTGATTAAAGAGTCGCGGAGTCCGTACGCATCACCTATAGTGATTGCGAGAAAGAAAAATGGTAGCGTGCGTATGTGCATTGACTACCGGACTCTGAATACTAAGACTATTCCCGATCAATACACCACGCCGCGCATCGATGATGCATTGGACTGCTTGGCTGGAAGCCGTTGGTTCTCCGTATTAGATCTTCGTAGCGGCTACTATCAAATAGCCATGGCCGAAGAAGATAAGGAGAAAACAGCGTTCATATGTCCTCTCGGCTTCTACCAGTTCGAGAGAATGCCGCAGGGAGTGATGGGGGCTCCTGCGACATTCCAACGTTTAATGGAGAAGGCCGTAGGGGACATGAATTTGCTGCAAGTCCTAGTTTACCTGGATGATTTAATTGTCTTTGGTGCGACTCTAGAGGAGCACGAAGAGAGGTTGATGAAGGTGTTAGATCGTCTCGAGGAAGTGGGTCTTAAGATTTCACTGGACAAGTGCCAGTTCTGCCAGCCTAGAGTAAAATATGTTGGGCATATTGTGTCGGCTGATGGGATTGCCACAGACCCATCTAAGGTGGAGGCTGTCACCAAGTGGCCGAAGCCTACTGACTTGAAGTCCTTGAGATCGTTCCTCGGCTTCTGCGGCTATTATCGCCGATTTGTAGCCAACTACTCTTCCATTGTTAAGCCATTGACAGACCTCACCAAAGGTTATCCTCCAGTGAGGAAAGGAAAGAAAGTGAGTGTTGTAAAAGACCAACAGCAGTACTACAAAGAGTCCGAACCATTTGGCTCACGATGGACTGATGCGTGTACCAAAGCTTTCCGTGAAATCATTAGGTGCCTTACCAACGCGCCTGTGTTAGCCTTCGGGGACCCGAATAAGCTATATGTGTTGCACATTGATGCTAGCCTTAAAGGGCTAGGGGCTGTCTTAAATCAGGTGCATGCTGAGGGCCTTAGGCCTGTCGCGTTCGCCAGTAGAGGCTTGAATGCTGCAGAAAAGAGGTATCATATTCACCAGCTGGAGTTTTTAGCCCTTAAGTGGGCAGTGGTGGATAAGTTCCATGATTATTTATACGGGGTGAGATTCACTGTGATGACGGACAACAATCCGCTCACCTACGTATTGACAACTGGGAAGCTAAATGCTACAGGGCATAGGTGGCTCGCGGCCCTAGCCACATATGATTTTGAGGTCAAATATCGCCCTGGTAGAGTTAATGTTGACGCCGATTTGCTTTCCCGGATTTGGATTGACGAGGACACTGAGCCCTGGAAAAAGCTGTCACAGGGTGATGTGAGGGCAATATGTGGTCAAGCACGCGTACTGGAGTCACCTGACAGTGACGTGCGTGTGGCGGATAGACTAGGAATCCCTGCAGAAGGTGTTCCTGAGCTGTATGCTTTTGCAACTCATCTCAACATGGGTCAACTAGAACAGTTCACCCGAGAAGACTTGCAAAGAGCGCAGTTAGATGATAGTGTACTTAAAACAGTTAGAGAGGCCTTGAACACTGGGCAGTGGCCATCTAACTTAAGCCAGTCTGATCCTGACATAGGTTTGCTGAAACGTGAGAGTCAGAAACTGAAAATTGAAGATGGACTGTTGTACAGAATTACACATAAAGCTTCTGGAAAAGAAGTATATCAGTTGCTACTACCCAAGAAGTTCAGATTGCCTGCGATTCGTGCTTTGCATGATGATATGGGACACTTGGGGGTAGAGAGGACGGTAGACCTGGTAAGGGACAGGTTTTACTGGCCGAAAATGACTCAGACTGTTGAGAGATACGTTGGTAATTGTGGGAGGTGTGTAACGTGGAAGAGCCCTTGTTCCCGAGCTGCTCCGTTACATCAAATTACCTCTAGTGGACCCATGGAGCTGGTTTGTATAGATTTTTTGTCTCTGGAACCAGACTCAAGTGGATATGGTAGCATACTCGTCGTTACTGATCATTTCAGTCGCTATGCGCAAGCGTACCCGACTAAAGATCAAAGAGCAGTAACAGTGGCCAAAGTCTTGGTTGAAAGGTTCTTTGTGCATTATGGCCTCCCGGCTCGAATTCACTCGGACCAGGGCCGTGATTTTGAAAGCCGATTAATCCAAGAGCTTTTGAGGACTTTGGGGATCCGTAAGTCCAGAACGACTCCCTATCATCCCCAAGGGGACCCACAGCCCGAACGTTTTAACAGAACGCTGCTGTCAATGCTGGGGACCTTGAGAGACACACATAAGAGACAGTGGAGCCGTCATGTTAGTCAACTCGTGCATGCATACAATAGCACTAAGAGCGATGCCACAGGGTTTTCACCCTACTACATTATGTTCGGCAGGGAGGCTAGATTGCCTATTGATGTGTGTTTTGGCACCGATAAGCATGGATCTGTCAGTCATTCACGTTATGTGGAAGAACTGAAAAAGGACTTACAGAGCGCATATGAACTTGCTGCTAAGTCAGCTACACAAGTTCACTTGCGAAACAAAAGGAACTACGAAAAAGTAATGCGCAACCAAGTGTTAGCGAAGGGTGATCGTGTACTCTTGAAAAATTTGGGATTGAAAGGAAAGCATAAGTTACAGAGCCGTTGGAACTCTCTACCTTATGTGGTTGTGGAAAAGCTACCTGACTTGCCTGTGTACAGGGTAAAGCCTGAAAGTGGGATGGGGAAACCCAGAACCCTACACAGAGACAATATTTTGCCTATTGGTAATCTGGTCAGAATATCTGATGAGCCAGATGCTCCATTGCCAGTAACCAGACCTGTGACTAGGACTCAAAGAAAATCTGTGTCACATAAGAGTCCTAGTTTGAGACAACAAAACAGTCGCTTAGTTGATGAGGAAACTAGTGATTCTGAATATGAAATAAGACCAGTGTACCGATGGAGACCTGAATCTCAGGAGTCTAGGACTCATGTTTCTCAGAGAAGCCGTGAGAATGTTTTGCCAGTAGTGGACACTGCTGGTGAACTTGAGGACTCAGATCTTGACAAAAGTGATGTTGAGCCTGATTTGTTATCAGAGCCTGGAAATGTCCCTGATGATGATAACGTGAATACTGTTGATAATGCAGAAATGCCTGTTGAACAAAGAGGTAGTACTGTATCTGATAGAGATTCACAAGTGTCAGTCGATGAGGAAGTTGAACCTCCGAGAAATTCTCCTAAGCGAGAGAAGAGGTCAATTAAGCCTGTAATTAGATTAACATATGATGAGGCAGGAAGACCTAAAGACCAGCCTTTGACTATAGTTCATAGGGGTGTTGTCATAAAGATTGGTTAAAAAAATAATTTTTCATGTCTGAGTTAGGTCTCATGAGGGCATGAGGACGTTTAAGGGGGGGAGAGTGTAGCCCTGTGCTATATTTTCTTTTTATTTTCTTTTTGTCAAAATATGTTAATAAATGTTTAAAAATGTTTTGAAAGTACCATGCCAAAATATATTTTATTTTCCTATGGCCTGTATTTTAATTTTGTTTGAATATGTACTTTCCGTAACTTTATTGGTTAATATACCAATGTGACCTTTGAACCAGAGACTGTGGGAACGGAAGCTGGGAGGTTAGCGCGAGATCGGGAGAGGAGAGAGGTGATGGAAGAGTGAGGACGGCTAGTCTAAGCTCGCGGTGTATATGTGTTATAAATACATGTTAATGCTCTGTCTAGGATATCGGACTAGAGTTACGCTGTTTAAGTTGTCGGATAGATAACTGCGACATCAGTGACGTGTATTTAGACTCTTTACAGCGTTGTTACTAGGTGCGTGGGTTGCCACGTGAAGATAGTTCGCCAGCGCCATCTTAGCTCATCGTGCTAGTCCGTTTGCCATCGTCCTGGGTGCACAAGGACTTTGGACCGAACTGCCGAGACGGATGAGGATCCTGCCGTTCGTCTGGACAAGACGGATGTCCTGAGGAGACCGACGCCAGCGCGAACTTGTCGACCGAGGACCGCGTTTTCCCGCTTGCTTCGCCACACACACACAGGACTCTCTTTCACGAGGTAAAGTTTTTGCCATTTTTGTTTGCTCACGCGAGTGAAGCGGCCGTTCAGTTTATGGTCTCAACGAACCCAAGCACCGAAACAGGCCTGCAACGTGGGGGGGTAATTTAGTTTATGCCGGCATAGGACATTTATAGTACTTTCACTGTTGATGCACACTGTATTCATTGGAGTTATCATTCATGCATGTGGTTGAATGTCATTTATGTGATCTTTGACCGTTCATTTGCCAAGGTGGTAATACTTTTTTTATTTGGAATATTTTAGTTGACTGTAATTTCATTTAATATTTGTACAGTAAACATTTTCTACTTTTATAAAAAGAAGAGTATTTGTGAGTTCATTGTATTTACTATAATAGTAATGAAAGGTTTTTAGACTACAAAACTTAACCTAAAATCATATAGATTACCACATGGTTAGTGTGGTCAGGTAGAAGGACTTAGGAAGTGCCCACTTAACGATTTAGTTAATTTCATTGTCATGCCCATAGCCAAGGCATGAGGGGCGCTACATTATCTTATCTTATCTTATCTTGTAAATGTTAAAAAGACAATGATGTCTTTTTCACGGTGTGAAACCCAGGTGACAGTGTGAATATCTGCGTGTCTGGCTGACATCTCTCAGTGGATGGCGACACACAACACACACGCTCAATCAGGACAAGGCTGAGCTGCTCTTCCTTCCAGGGAAGGCGTCTCCCTTCCACAACCCCTCTATTGATATTGTATAGATATCGAGAACTCGTACGGCAACACTCCTGAGTGTGACACTGGATGACCCGCTGTCCTTCAGCGCAGAACATGGCAGTGGACGGCCCCGCTCCTGCAGATTCACGCTCCACAACTTCTGGAGGACATGTCTGTTTCTCACCAAGGCCACACACAGCTTTTTACTCCAGGCTCTCGTCATCATGAGTCCAGACTAGTGCAACTCGGTGGCCTGCCAGCGTGTGTCACGCAGCTCATCCAGAATGCTGCAATCTGACGGGTCTTTAACCGACCTAAGTTATCCCACTCTCCTACTGCTCCTCCGCATCCTACACTGGCTACCATGGGCCGCTCAAATCTGAATCAAGTCACTCGTTGCTTCCCTAGTTGCGGGCTGTGATTGGCTCAGGCCCGTTAGCATGCAGGATAGCGCCAGACCGTAGACCTCAGCCCATCCACTACGCTCTACGACTGCCAAACAGCTTGGCGCTCTGTCACTGGGGGGGGGGGGGGGGGCAGCTGCCACTCTACACAATCCTGAATGTCTACTGTCCGGGCTCCACACTGTTACAGCAAGCGTCCCACTTCCCATCCGGACAGCAGAAACCCAACACATCTGCTACCGCACACTGGAAACTGCTCGAGGAAATGTTCCTATTTTATACATGTTATGGACTTGCATGCTTGGGTGGGTTGTGTCTCTATAGTTGAATACAAGTATTGTTTTAAGTCGCTAATGATAAGCATCAGCCAAATAAATGTGATGTCATGTACAGCTGTAAGTATATAGTGCGAATAGCCATAGGTCTTGGTCTCACACCAACTCATTCTAAGCTTTTGTGCTCTCCTCAGTTCTTAATTATTAGTTATGAATGCTGCTGCTGCTGTGTGTGTGTGCGTGTGTGTGTGTGTGTGTGTGTGTGTGTGTGTGTGTGTGTGTGTGTGTGTGTATGTGTGTGTGTGTGTGTGTGTGTGTGTGTGTGTGTGTGTGTGAGAGAGTGAGTGAGTGAGTGAGTGAGTGAGTGAGTGAGTGTGTGTCTGTGTGTGTGTGTGTGTGTGTGTGTGTGTGTGTGTGTGTGTATGTGTGTGTGTGTGTGTGTGTGTGTGTGTATGTGTGTGTGTGTGTGGGCTGCTCACCATGGTTACATTACAAAATGTATGGAAGCTTGAAAGCTGAGAATTACAGATGTGCTGTTGCTTTGAATTCACCTCCATAATGAGCTGTGATCCTTGTGTTTCGTACCGCGCCTTTGTGCATTGATCTCCTTTGCAACCAAGAGGCGTTGATCGATGATAAGTGGTCATTTTTCCTATGATGATGACTATTTCAGATCGTGTTTTTTTATATTTTTTTATTCAAATGGAGGTTTTGAGTGCCAAACGTTTACAATACATTACAGCTGTAGTCTGTCCCTGTGTTTCTTAACAGAGACACCGCAACCCTGGACCCCGTAGCATATGAATGGTCAAGTAGTTGGCATTCCCCGTGTTTCAGTATCGACTCGAACACAGCGGTGACCACTCGTTCCTTTCGTAGCTTCACAAACAATAAAGGGGCATCGAGGGTCTAATATAGGCTATTTCACCATGGTCGGCACAAGAACCCCCATCCAAGGTCCACCTGTTTGTCGGCAAAACTCGACGTGACAACACACCGAATGCGCCAGTCTCCGTGGTATTCATTGAGTTCGTGAACCGTTTTTTTTTTTTTTTTTTTTTTTTTAAACAGATTTTTATTGGTTTTCAACAGAAACACAAAATATACATTATACATTTTGCCATCATATCAGTAACAGATAAATAAAATAAAATGTTGCCATCCATCCATCCTTAGCAGGCAAATCATCCAGTTAACTGCCCCTCATCTGCCCCCGCAGTGCAAACAGGCACCCTCCTCATATTGCTCTATATACACACACATCTCCCATCAATGTAGTCCCAGTCACATCAGCACCCCACAGTAAACAGTGATACATCAAGTAAACAGTAAACAGTGATACATCAAGCGGTAAGTGCCACACTGTAAGAAAAGACCCTTACAGATTTATATCAGGTGGGCGTGGCCATTGTAAGGAAGACTGGCCCCTCATCACTAGCTGAGTCAATTCGTCAGGTAGATAGTTGAGCAGAGGGGCCCACACCTCACCAAAGGACCCCTCATTACCCCTCACAACTGCACTAAGTCGTTCATGGGGGAGGACCCGGAATATTTCCCTATACCATAAGGTGACAGAAGGTGGTTTATCTTTTATCCAGTTAATTAAAATACATTTTCTGGCCAATAGTAGTAATTTGTCACATAGTTTGAACTTCAAACGGGTTAGAGCCACCTCCTTTGAGGGGAGGCCGAGGATGAAAAGGCCAGGGTCCCTCTTCACCTTTGCTTGGAAGATGCCACTCAGTTCCTGTGAGATCGTTCCCCAAAATCTTTTTATCAATTTGCATTGCCAGAAGTAATGATAATTATTGTTCCTACCCCTCTATGACACTTGTTACACAGAGGTGAGACCTGACGGTCCATCTTATTTAGTATGTAAGGAGTCAGGTGTAGACGGTGTAATATTTTATACTGTGTCTCTCTCAATCTATTACATGTAAAGGTGGATTTAAATGCTACAATGGCCTCCTGCCAGTCATCCTCAATATACTCTGTGTCAAGATCTTTCTCCCACCTCTGTGCAATGCTTGTGATATCACCTGGACTAAGAGAGTATAGCAGTGCATAGAAGGAAGAGATAAAATGGGTGAGACCTCTACGGGAAATAAGGAACCTCTCAACATCACTGTACAACACTGGGTCAAGAGAGAGTAAGGTCCTGGATCCAACAAAGTGTCTGACCTGGAGAAAGACAAAATGATGTTTTGTGGGAATACTGAATTTGGACTGCAGTTGTTGGAAGGTCATTAACATCCTATTGTCGTATAGGTCTCCAATCACACGCGCCCCATTGCCATGCCACATGTCAAAAAATATTGGGAAGGAGACCTGGGGGGAAATCCTGGTTCCTCGTAAGAGGGGTCAGGAATTAGGTATGACCTCCCCTGCCTATATATTTACAGATTTCCTGCCATACTCTAATTGTGTTGTATATAATTGGGTTATTCTTGACATCCCTATGCAGCCCTTTCCTATCACCCATGACCAAGCTCCAAAGTGAGGATGGCAAAGCGGACCACGAATCTAGACAGGGCTTGGATTGGAGATGAGCATGTAACCATTCCCATAGGAAGCGAGCGTGACATGCCCAGTTATAGAGAATTATGTTCGGTAGGCCCAGGCCTCCCCTGTCTGAGGGTAGCTGTAATGTTTTCATTTTCTGTCTGGGCCTCTTGCCATATGAACCTAGAGAATGCCCTCTCCATATCAAGAGCAACCTTCTTGGAAATCCACAGGGGTAGCATTTATAGGGGATATAATAACCTGGGAAATACATTCATTTTGATTAGGCTAATGCGCCCCATAAGGGATAAGGGTAGATCATGCCATCTATCTAGGTCCTTCTTTATTTTACTTGCCAAGGGAGAGAAGTTAAGCTTCCATAGCTCTGTCAGGTCTGGTGAGAATTTCGTGAACCGTTTAAATGAACACATCAATAAATAATTTCAATGACACAAATGCAGCTGATTAAGTAGCTCATTCTGTTGAAGGGGAACATTAATTGAATGCATGTCTGGGTCTTCCTTCATTATGTTGCCTTGAGACGAATGTTCTCCTTCATTCTCAATTCTCCAAGGGCTTTATTTATTTTTTAAATCTTCTCTCTCTCTCTCTCTCTCTCTCTCTCTCTCTCTCTCTCTCTCTCTCTCTCTCTCTCTCTCTCTCTCTCTCTCTCTCTCTCTCTCTCTCTCTCTCTCTCTCTCTCTCTCTCTCTCTCTCTCTCTCTCTCTCTCTCTCTCTCTCTCTCTCTCTCTCTCTCTCTCTCTGTTTGCAGCAGCAGCGCAACAAACGTAAGCCTATAGACGTCTGTAGACAGTGAAAGAAAGAGGAGAGAATAGCTTGAGTCACCTCGCTCCATGGCCCCATCCACTGGCTGCCAACGCTCATCGCTCCCCCACAGTGGAAAGAGACGGTCAGAACCCAACCCTGTTCGGAAAGAACCGCTACGAGCACTGCAGTCGCTCCTTCTATGTGAATCGTCTCGGTACGCAGGAGTTAAAAAGAAAACCAACAACCTCAAATTATTTTTTATTTTTTAGATCAAAATGATTTGTGCTTGAAATGCACACAATTGTTCCTGCAAGCGAAAGTACAAATATGTAGGCCTATAGGCTTCTTTTTTGTGTGTCTGTGTATTCATTGGGGTTGTTATTCACTCATTCCTTTCGTGTTCTTTCTCCATACGAGTTTTTTTTTTTTTTCTTCAGAGTGACTCATAGATGGTTCCAACCAGCGTTCCAACCCACATGTCTCGGTGTGGCTTGCGTTCAAACGGCCATCTTGCTCTGCTCAGCCTGGACTGTAACGTACGTTGTTTATATACACATGATAAGTAACAAAATAAAAAGTGCTGTGATGTAGTTTTAAGCCCTCATCTTAAAATTGAGGGCTTTAGCCCCTCCACATTCTTAAAGCTGATGACCCATAATGGATTTTTTATACAAAACATATGGTTGTCCTTTATTCGTTACCGCGGTGGACTGAAGGAATCTTTTAGTTCCTTAAAAAGTGGGAATAAAGGTTCCGGGTACATTGGGTGGAAATGGGTCTTATAATTGGATTGGAAAATTGGATTTAATTTGATTATCTCTGTTGTTGTTGTTGTTGTTGTTGTGGTTGTGGTTGCTCTTCTTTCGCAATTCCACTTAGGTCATGTGACGCTTATACATGTCCAGACCTAATAAGGAATATTCCTCCCACAGCCCACAGGAAGAATGCTTATTCCAGCATCAAGCAACATCTGTTCTGTGTTGATACAAAACAATGCCACCAGAGAAATGTACGTATGAGTGAGCATACGAATTGAATACCCACATGTTGACTTTTTTCAGTCGAAGCAGTCGAAGAATCTTTTGGTAGCCTCTTATGAGCATCGTTTCCCATGGCAACAAAGAACCCAAATAGATCCCACATCAAATGTGTCCTCTGTATTTGACTTGCTTTTAAAAAAACATATTTTAAGTGTACACCATGGTCAGTGCACTCAATTAATAGAACTGCTCCTCTGTACAGAACATTCAGTACGTTTACATGCAGCAAGAAATTCGAATTTCTGATCGGATCAGATAATGACATGCGTAAGACCGGATCACTTGTCCGAGTATACATGCCGTTCAGAGAATCGGATTAACAGCCAGAGCATGGGCTGACTCTGGACGCTGTGTCGCTGCGCATGTGCAGAATGGCACTGCGCATGCGCAGAATGCAAAATCCGATTCAGATCCGATTGCTGAGTATACATGCCGTTAAAAGTCCGACTATGAACGAATTATCCAGGTGTTGTTATCCGATTTTGAGATGTCCGAAGTAGGTCCGAAGTAGGTCGGATTAAGGTGTTTACATGCACTTAAAAAGTCCGAACGATGTCTTATACGATTAGAAATTCGAATTCTTGCTGCATGTAAACGTACTGATTGCATCGGTCTTTTTCTAAAGTACACAAAACGTATTGTGAGAGGGCAAAGGACAATGAGGTGAAGGAACCGAAGAATGAATCCCTACCTTGGAATATGGAGGAAGGCCTTAATGGGCTGTTTGTCACCATCACAGTGATTGATTTGCTCTCCTTAATGGCTTGTTATTGCAGAGTGACTCACTGGCATTCTCAGCACAACTGCTCATTAGGCAAATTAGGAGTTTGAGCAGCCGGTAACCAGTGGATGTACACCTCGGCCCTGTTCCCCGCATGATTACCTTTTGTTACATGACTAAAGAGGTGTGTGCCATTCAGGCACATCAACAGCTGGCTTTACAGAAAGCCGGTGGACACTGGAGTGTGTGTGTGTGTGCACGTATGTGTGTTTGAGTGTGGGTGTGTCTGATGACACACCCACCAGAGTTAACCAGAGTTATCCAGACATGTTCTCTGAGAACTGAGCACTCCGCTCAACTACCTCAGCTGGTCGACTGGTACCTCCATCACTAAAAGGAGGAAAAGGCCGGATGGCGAAATCTCAACTCTTCTCCGTTCTGGCACCGCAGTGGTGGAACGAGCTCCCTGCCAATGTCAGGACTGCAGAGTCACTCCCCATCTTCAGGAAGA
>JAXIVH010000023.1:5139826-5169826 GCA_036785325.1 Urophycis tenuis | reverse complement strand
TCTGACCGTTGTTGTGACTACTGAGGTCAGAGTCAGACACACCTGGATTAATCAGTTTGTCCAATAATGTAAGACAGGAAGTAAAGGAGCCTGTTTAAGTTCAGGAAGTAGTGGAGCTCGGCATAAAGCCTATTATACATAGGAGCAGTGCATAGATCAGCGCCCCGGGGAGCAAGTTGGGGTTCAGGGTTCATTGCTCAGTGACACTTCGACATGCAGACAGTTTTGGAAGTGGGGATCAAGGGGATCGAACCCCCGATCTGTCCACCCGCTCTACCCAATGCCAATTTCAAATAATGTTTTTGTCTGGAATTGAATTTTAATTGGCAACTCAGTCTATTGCAATCGGCAAGTGTCACGACTGGCCTGTGCCAAGTTGATTTCAAGTTGATTTGAAGGACGCCATCACCTTTTTCTCTTCCAATGAGAAAGAGGATCCTGTTGTTCACCACAGCAGGATCGTGGTGAACAACCCTGCTGTTAACTGGCAAGTGCTGTTTAATACAGCCAACCAGCTTTACCTGGTACCAGACAAAATACTTGTTATAATTGTCACAGTTCTGCATACAATGCAATATTTGCGTCATGCATTCTTTCTATTTGTAAACATTTGAAAAAATCGTGCGTATTCCTTTGTAATAATGGAATACGTTGCAGCAGACATGTTTCACAAACACTGAAAATAGGTATTTCCATGAGTCGCCCACTTGGTTTTCACATCCTTGAACCGGTGGAGTGACCTGCAGGGTGTCGTGTATCTACAAATAAATGCAATATATATATAGGTGAGGCATTTGATCTTCCTCTTTATTTGCTAACGAGGTAACAGGAAAGCAACGCATAGCCTGAAACTCAAGTGTGACCTCACGCTCGGTCTCATCACAAGGGCGCGTGCACCAATGCAGCATCCAATGAACACAGAGGGTCATATATACATAACATATATATTCCATCCATTATCGTAACCGCTTAACCGCGGGGGGGCTGGAGCCAGTCCGAGCTGCAACGGGCGAGAGGCGGGGTACACGCCAGCCTATCACAGGGCTAACATATATAGACAAACAACCGTTCACACTCACATACACACCTATGGTCAATTTAGAGACACCAATTAACCTAATCCTGTTCCTGTAACCTGTAATCATGTTTTTGGTCTGTGGGAGGAAGCCGGAGTACCCGGAGAGAACCCACGCAAGCACGGGGAGAACATGCAAACGCCACACAGAAAGGCCCCGGGTCCCAGGTGGATTCGAACCCAGAACCCTCTTGCTGTGAGGCGACAGTGCTAACCACTGCACCACCGTGCCGCCCTAAACATATATATTAACTCATATAACTTCTTAGTGTATCTCCATCATCTCCATACACTACACAGGGTATGGGACCTTCTTCGCTGGGCCCTGATCTTTTAGAATGCATGACTGTACAATTGTTCATTTTAGACAAACAATATGAATTCATAACACACTATTCCACACAAACCGTCATACAAAAAATACAATCTACAATGAGCAGCTTAAAAGTTCTTAAGACAGAAAATGCTTTTGCAACGGCGCACGTTTATTTGCTCCACTGATCAGTAAATCATACACCACCCATGGACCAGTGAACATAGACTTCTAAACTTACCACGCCGAATTCGTCTTTCGTTCTTGCACTGCTCACGTTACAAATCGTAAGTCACTTAATATACAGCGATCCCCACGCCCCCACAGCCTCGGCGAGACATTCATTTTCAACACAGAACCCTCAATAGAAGTACACACGGGGGCCTACAGGGCAACCCAGCGCACGAGCAGGGCGCTGGAACGTAAGCTTGGCGCTGGGATTATCTTCTTGTTCACTGCTGGTGCCGAGAAGCCCGTACTTATCTGGCGTTCCAGCGGTTCTGTGGTGCCTGCAGTTCTGACTCCGACTACATACACCGTGAGAGAAGCGCGCCCCCCCGTGCTTTGATCAGCCCCCCTGGTGGCTAGGTTTGCAGCAGTGCTACAGCAGTTGAGTTTGACGAGGCTGATGTCTCACTGAAGGAGGAGCGTGAGAAGTGATTCGTGAGTGGAATATGCAGAACGCAGCCCCCTTTTTTTCTCTCTCTCTCTCTTTTTTTTTTTTTTTTTAAATCGGTCTGTCCGCCCGGTCACATCAAAGACAGACCAAGACCTACACACCCATAATCAAATGAGGCTTTTATTAAGCTAATGTGATGAATGCATGTATGCCATGCGCCATAGCACAGATTTATTCATTCTTCATACATATGTATGTATACATGTGTATATGCACTGGGTGCTCGACAGCAAGTACACTCGTCATAGGTTACTGGTCATCGGAGGCCTTTGATGGGGCACAGGTAGGCTACTGGGCTGTATCATTGGTACACTGGTATCATTGAGAATTGACAATAATGATAAATCTGCAGGAGCAAGGACAGAAATGAGGACTGTTTATATACTGTATATACAGTATATACTGCATATAGGAGGAAGCGTTGCAGCACTGAAATACTGACCACTTCTACGGCAACCACATTTATCCTCTGCTACATTCAAATGTGTTTGTCCTTAATCTTTAGTTGCCTTATCTTCTGAAACTCTAATTGGATGCTGTCATATCATTTACTTGCGCAGTGTGCCACACTGTGATGATATATTGCATCATTTTTGATTCAACCTCGAAAATAACATTAAGATAAAAAAATAAACCCAACGCCTATTTGTAGCGATATCCCTCAAATAATACACGCTCGCTTCCCGCTGCGCAACCTATATTTGTACAGAGAGTCAGATTGTCCGCAGTGTTTACCATTGATATTTTTCGCCTTGATCTGATGATATGTAGATGTTAATCACACCGCATCTGCCCAATCGCACCATTAAACATTCAGATTCACACACACACACATGCACACACACACACACACACACACACACACACACACTGCGGCCCACTCTTTCACCCTTTGCTGCAGTGCTGGCATTACAACATCACAGGTGTGCCATTTTATTTTTCAAAGGGGAGCCTGGAAATCGACTGTGTTCTCCTTCATAGTGCAGACAGCTTTCATGGTGATTAGCGCCGGGAATCAGCGGGAATGAGTGCAGTGCCCAACCATCAGGATGGACATGGTAGGTTGATATAGATGCATGGAGCCCAGAGTAAATGACTATGGTATTGACTATTGGCTATTGGGAAAGTGCCTTTAGAATCCGCAATCATCTGGCCTTGCTTTAAACCCCTATTACTCGGCCAGTCACAAAGCCACGCACACACGCACACAGACACACAAACACACACATGCACAAACCCACGGCCACACATGCACACACACACACACACACACACACACACACACACACACACACACACACACACACACACACACACACACACAGGTTGGCAGATAGAGTTGAGTTGAGGGACAATGGGGTTTGGTTGTTTTAGTTATTTTAGGTATACTAAAACCTGTATAAAGTCTAACTGCTGTAGGTGGTCACTGGTCATTGTGGCCCTCCAGTTTTGATTGCTAGGACACATTATTTAAGTATTTATGTTTTTTTTTATTTTTTTTTTTAAATTATATTGCACTGGGGCGGCATGGTGGTGCAGTGGTTAGCACTGTCGCCTCACAGCAAGAGGGTTCTGGGTTCGAATCCACCTGGGACCCGGGACCTTTCTGTGTGGAGTTTGCATGTTCTCCCCGTGCTTGTGTGGGTTCTCTCCTGGTACTCCGGCTTCCTCCCACAGACCAAAAACATGCAGGTTGGGGATTAGATTAATTGGTGTCTCTAAATTGACCATAGGTGTGTATGTGAGTGTGAATGGTTGTTTGTCTATATATGTGAGCCCTGTGATAGGCTGGCGACCTGTCCAGGGTGTACCCCGCCTCTCGCCCGTTGCAGCTGGGATTGGCTCCAGCCCCCCCCGCGACCCTCGTAGAGGATAAGCGGTCACGATAATGGATGGATGGATGGATATTGCACTGTGTATGTTTTATGTTTACTGTGGTGTTAAGACAGTTATGTAAATAAAAACCCAGTAACAATTTCCATGGAAATTAGTAATATAAAAACTTGTTGAAATGGGAGGTTGTGCTTTGGTGTTGTGCATTACCATACATGCTATTTTGACAAATACCCCAATAGCTTTGAGAATGGTAACACTGGTTCCAGAATTGAGCCAAAGCAATTGAGAAAAAAAAACAACAACTGGTAATAATTATTATAATTATGATGGCCAGCTGGTCTGTTTTGGCTGTGCGTTTTGCTACCACTGTTATTTTCCTGTTTTCCTTTATCTTCCTCTCACTCTCTTTTGCACAATCTCTCCATTATATCTCTCCCCCCTCTCTCTCTCTCTACTCTCTCGCGGTATCTCTCTTTCATTTATAACATAAAACAGTTGAACAAAAGGTCTGATACCATTTGTAGACAGAAGCTAGTGGTGACTATGAGGCCAAGCCAGCGTCAGGGGACCTAGAAAATAACTCCAACAAAGTGGAAACCTTTGAATTTCATTGCTGGTGAAGCATTTTTTTTGTAATATATAAAAGCTGGAAGAATAAAGAGAATTGTCAGAATCAATAGAGCTATTATTTGCTGCTTTTGTGAAAGCTAGAGTTCAAATTTTGCTGCCATTGAAGACATTTGAACCGTGTGCCGAATCTTTGCATTAAAAACCATATTGTGTAATTGAGGTGAAACCTCAACATAGATTGTATGACATTCTTGCACCATTTTCATGTATTTATTTATGAACTTTTCTAGATCGCTCTTTCTCTCTCTCTCTCTCTCTCTCTCTCTCTCTCTCTCTCTCTCTCTCTCTCTCTCTCTCTCTCTCTCAAACTCTCCAGTGTCTCCAGAAAAACGATGAACCATGCAGTCACCGGTCACCTCAGTCATCTGGGTAGGTGACTGACAAAGTCTCTCGCATTCACCCCACATCATCTCGCACATGTATCTGTCGTGTGTGTGTGTGTGTGTGTGTGTGTGAGCGTGTGAGCGTGAGAGACCTCGCCCACACTCCCTACCTCACGGTGATGTGAATCCTCACCACTAGTCCTCTCTCACCACCATCACGTAAAAGTCCTGCTCAGTCAGGCTCGCTCCACTCTCTGCTGCCTGCCTTGTTTCTCATTTTCACACGCACACACACACACACACACACACACACACACACACACACACACACACACACACACACACACACACGCACGCACGCACACGCATACGCACACACGCACACACATACACACACACACACACACGCACGCACACGCATACGCACACACGCACACACACTCACACACATACACACGCACACATGTACACGCACAAAACATGCCTGCAGTCTGTAGAAGGACCATTTGATTCTATCAGCATGTCACTGAAACAGAGTGATTGGTGCAGCACACAGAGAGAGAGGAAGGAGAGCAAGAGAGAGAGATTTTGGTTTCATAGAACTGTATCATTGCACATTTTCCGAATTTAAAAAGATCTTATTCTGTCAGCTAATTGCACTGGTACCAGATATATATATATATATATATATATATATATATATATATATATATATATATATATATATATATATATATATATATATTATATTCATAAAACATGTTCTAGTAGGATCCCAGCCTCCACCAAAAGTTGGGGCACACTGTGTTGTTTGACAACTTTCTAATTTTCAGCTATTGTAGAGGGCAGGGTTTGCTTGCTGATTCACAGTCTACAATGTAATAAACTGGAAGATTGTCTCTCTACATCAACAAAATTGGCTTTTATCTGAAAAAGCAGTTTAAAATATACATATGAGCACTGCAGTTACAACATGCCGAATCGAATCGCCAATGTTTTAAGTCAATGGTGGTTCTTGGGGACAAATCCTGCCATTAACCTCAGATCCAGCAGTCCTATTGCTGGGATTTCAGGGGGCAGTCCTGGTAGTCTAATAATCAGTCTAATAAGCAGTCCTGGTTATTAGAATATTACATATTCTACGTGCTTTCATGAAAGGGGATTTGGCCCTTTTTTTTTAGAGTGAACTAGTGCTGGCCGAAGATTTGGCTCACCAATTACACGCTTAAAGATCCTCCAGCCACATGATTGGTCAGAACAAATATGAAGTGGAAGAAAGTGATAGGCCACATTCACCCAGATATGAGCTTGTCTTGCCATCAGACTTTAGTTACTCATCTGAAGTCAGATTTGTGATTTGTCCTTTGACTTTTTTTAAATGCTCTCTCACAGTGTTTCATTCCTTTATTCACAGCTTTCATGCCTTTGTGTTGACGCTCTCTCTCTCTCTCTCTCTCTCTCTCTCTCTCTCTCTCTCTCTCTCTCTCTCTCTCTCTCTCTCTCTCTCTCTCTCTCTCTCTCTCTCTCTCTCTCTCTCTCTCTCTCTCTGTCTGCCAGTTCCCTTGTATGTTTGCCTTTGTTGTGGTTCACCTTCATATGAGGTTGAACCACCTTCATAAGGTGAACCACCTTCATAAAGCGAACCACATCAGCCAGTCTGTGTCCCAAATGGCTGAAAATGTCAGCCAAACAAGGCAGCGTTCCGAGGCAGAGGGGCATTAAGCCACGGCTCAACTGAAAATAGGCAAAACATCCTCCCTGCCGAGGCGCCTCCAACTAGGCAGGTTTTTGAAGCATGGTAGACATATTCTTGAGTGGCTGAGGTATACCCATAATCCTGTGCTCCTGCCCCACTGCTCTGGCAAGAACAAAAGCAATGGCAAGCAACAGCCCTGAGTATGTTTTGTGGTGGCTAAAGCACATATCTTAACAAAAGTAAGAGGGTTCTGGGAGGCCGCAGTCTGAATGACAAGAAAGACTTTATTATCACTTGGTAGGAGCAAGAACAAAATCTGAGTTGGTTTGACAAAGAACTCCCGCACATCCCCTATGTGCCCCTTTTTGTCCTGTTTTCCAGACATGATGTCATCACCTTGAACATTCTATGCCATACAGAAATGGCCCTTCCTCCCTTTAAGATAAGATAAGATAAGATATTCCTTTATTAATCCCCCTTAGGAGAAATTCACAGTGACCAGCAGTACAGGGGATAGATGTGCAGTAAGAGCCTGGCTAAAGTCATTACACAATAAACAATAAATTAAATTAAATACGAGCTCTTAAGTCAGGTCGGTGACGAGTGAGAACCTGTATGCATACGAGTGTCCTTGATAGCTGTTTATGGTGCAAAATGCAAAATAGATAGATAGTGCAAATATGCGGAAAGTGCAAGGTGCAAGATGTGCAAATTAATACAGGTATTCCAGGTACGGCATATGAATAGACCTGGAATAACAAGGCCTAGGACACAGTCCAAGGTGTGTGGTGTGGTGTATGTGAATGTGAAGTTCAGTCCATTCCATTTGTCTGGTGGTGTTGGAGCTTCCTGAGCCTGATGGTTGGTGGGATGAAGGAGCGCCCAAGCACTTGAGGCACTTGGCTGAGTGAGCATGTGGCTGAACGTGTTCCTGAGTTGCTTCAGTTCGGCATAGTGAGGGTGAGAGGGTAGTTCCGGGTCGCCAGCAGCTTTCCCCACGTCCTCCTCACTGTTGCCGCCTCCACACAGTCCAGCTTCATCCCCACTGCAGAGCTCGCCTTCCTCCCCGGCTTGTACAGCTTCCTGGCACCACCGCTCCCAATGCTTCCTCCCCATCACACGGCAGTGAAGAAGGTGACACTGGCCACCGCAGGCTGGTAGACCATCCGTAGCAGCCTGGTGCATGCAATGAAAGATGACAGATGGACAGTGGTTATCAATGAGATGAACAGACATAAGATGAAAATGGCTAGAAAAACAGTCTGGGGTGTGTGGTGTGGTATACAAATCCATTATCTGGTGGTGCTGGCGCTTCCGAGACGTTGGGAGCGGGTGGTTGAGGTATTGTAGAGCCTGATAGCTGATGGGATTAAAGAGCCCCCCAAGCGCTTTGAAGCACGTGGCTGAGTGAGCCTATGGCTGAACGTGCTACTGTTGGAACCCATCACCACATATCATACAGTCAGCCCATCCTCCCCATGTCTGTTTTGACCACTTCCAAGCATTCAAGCAGACACCTTAGAGATAACATGGGGTGAACCAGAGGATGACCTTGGGTTGAGCCAAGGGCTCAATGAGTGCGCCTTTGTTTCTTGCCACACTTAGTTCATGCTTTGCATGGACAACCCAATGATTATACTAGCTTTAACCTGGTTAATATCTAGTTTTCAAGTGTAATATACAGTGACTATCAGACTACTACAACAACAACAACAACAATGCAACTCTAATGAAACCAGTAAATCACAGTAAGATTCTGACGTGACTCATTGTGGCCTTGAAGTCCGTCTCAATCCAGACTCCTTCACAGGTAACTTTGAACAAAAACGCTGTCTTTATTACTGATAACTTCTTAACTGTGTATGCTATTCATAAATTTATTAATAAGATAATGAGTAAATGGTTTATACGATAATTTATTTAGCGTAAGTTGACTATTTACAAAATGTTCATGTGTAATGTGTTAATAATGCAATATAAACAATATTGCAGCTCAAGATTCCCTCAGGTAGTTTGAATGCATTATAAGATCGGTTGATATCGATTTGATAAGGGTAAAATGTGTAAAAACACCACCCTGGTCTACAATCATTCTTTCAGATGGAACCAAACATGCTGGTTTGCTACACATAATCATTTTAATAGTTTGTGCTGTGAAAAATAAAATTCTGATGCAAAAAATACTTTTGCCCTTGAATCCAATCTTCTTCTGCCCATCTTATTTGGCATTCTAAAAACATTCAAAGGCAAACATTGAGATTGACTTTGAATGTGCAGGTAGATAGAAATGCTGCAATTAATCAACAACAACATTCATTGACTGTCAAGCAATTTTCAATTATCAATAGTGACTCAAGAGTACTTACTGGTTGGGCCATCAACAGTAGGCCATCAGATGTCTGGGTGGTCTTTGTGTGTGAGTCTACATGGGTCCACTATGTAATAGGACACGGACATAGAAATTGCAGGGTGCTATCCTCCAATAACACCTGTGCCCCACCTCTCACACAGGGACGGCCTTCCAAAGCCTGATTCTATCTGATGACGTCTTCATTCAGTGGCTGTGAGAGTGCCGTGTGCCGAGTTCCCTGTGTTCCCTGAGACGTGCAGGAGTGCAACTACTGCGTGACAACCCGCACACACACCCACACTGATGGTTCAGCCAGCCCACCTGAATATCAATGTCAGTGATCTAATAGTGTGCAATTGCCTCTTGTCCAGTGTACAGTCTGAAGAACCAAGAAATATTGCCTTATGCAACAAGCTATTTTGTCTTGCAAGTGAATATCAGCAGACTAAAATCGTTCTATCTAAGCCTTCGCAACCTTTTTTCAATTCTAATTGTACTCATTTAGCGATGGGAACAAACGGATAATGACGTATCAAGCTGTTGAGAGCCATACTCATGCCGATGCATCTGAGATATTGTTATATACAGTTATTGTATGATGTTATTGCATGTTATTGTATGATCTCATCATCTTGACTGATTCGCCATTCGCTGTGACCTTCACCTTCGAGGACATTTCATCTAACACCTTTTATAGTTTTCACATTTCATATTTCATAACATACGACATTTCGTTGTCTCTGCACTTGCACTCTGCACAATGACAATCAAGTTGAGTCCAATCTAATCTAATGTAATATTGCACTGTGGGTGCTCGTGTCCTTTGTTCTGCAAGATGTTTTTTTGGGGAGGCTCAATATACTGTAGGTCTCACAGCACATGTGATGGCAGAAGGACATGTAAGGTCAACACAGTGTTACATTTCCCACTGTCAATGCAGATAGCAAGTATGGTCATCAGTAGTGTCACTGTAAGAATCCAATGCTAATGTAGACTTTTTAGCATATGTGTGACATGAAAGCAGTTTTTCCAACAGCCTAGCTACAGCTACAGCTGTGGTCTGACAAAAGTGGACCGGAAAAAAACTATTTATCCTGAAACGACCCTGGATGGGTTGGCACATACCTGGCCTTGAAACGTTGTGCGTCCTTTAATGGAGTAAGAAGTTACACATCGTGCAGTTGTTGTAAAAATATCCAATTGTTGTTCTAAACATTTGGATATTTTTAGTTATGATTATATATACATTATATATATATATATATATATATATATATATATATATATATATATATATTTTTTTTTTTTATGTATGTATGTATGTATGTATGTTTGTATGTATGTTTTGGAGTAAGCAGCTGCAGATGAAAAGTTACACCGTACAGGTTGCAGGTGTTTGACAGGGAGGGACTGTGTGTTGCAGTACATTTTGTTTACATTTCTTTTACATCATCCATTCGTATCACCTCAGTGTTATCTCCCCCGCTATAGTGGCGTCACTGTTTACCTCCCTCCCAGATGCCGAATGTTTAAGAGCACAATACACCTGTCCTCCGCTCGCTGGTTTCCAAGGGAACCCTCCGGATTTCAGTGAACCATATCTGGATCACGGCAACCTTTTGGGAAGCTCAGAGAGACCCTTGTTGTCAGGTTAACCATGGACATAGTTATGGGAGCACACACTGACACACACTATGAAAACCATACTTTTCACACATGGAACACACATAATGGGACACACACACACACACACACACACACAACACACACACACACACACACACCTACCCACCCCCCCCCCCCCCCCACACACACACAACACACAGACACACACAAAAAAATGGTTATGCCAATCAAATGAGAAAAATATTGCAATAATGATGTAGCAATAATTGTTCTAACTTTCCATGAGACAATACAAATAAATACACCCCCTTTAAACTGACATATGTACTGTCACATAAAGACACACCACCAATTCACTTACATTTCCTCTGGTGTGGCAGGTGTGTGTGTGTGAGCATGTGTGTGTGTGTGTGTGTGCGTGTGTGAGTGTGTGTATGTGCGTGTGTGTGAGTGTGTGGGTGTGTGAGTGTGTGTGTGTGTGTGTGTGTGTGTGTGTGTACGTATGTTCGTGTGCTCCTCTCCATATTCCTGACCACAGTCTTTGTGGGCTGGGGCTCCTGGGTTTTTATATTCATTACATGCCCTCTCTACAATGGAAGCGAAATGACTCTTGAAAAATTACAAAAGCCCACCACACCATTAGGATTTCACCTAATGTGACGAGGAGGAAATAAAGCAGACTAATGCAACCACTCAATCGAATCCACAGCCATCCATCTATTGAAGCCATGCATCTGAAACTATAGAATTCCCACGCTTCGCTGTGTCGAATGAATAGTGCTAGACCTTTTTTGTGCTTTTTTAAAAAAAAAAACAATGAATGGAAATGGAAGGAAGGAGCAGGTGCGATACTCAGGACCACTCAGCGGTATGGCTCTCGCCTGGAGGATGAAGCCCCCCGAACCAAGACCTTCAACAGCACACTGAGCGAGGCGCGCCGGCGGCATTTTCGTCTGCCTCGAACGTCCCTCGGTCATAATGTCATGCGCAGCCTTCACACTGTCAGGGAGCGCAAGACACAAGACAATGCGTCGCTGTAATGACGGTCGCTTCCTGCTGTGGCTCACCACCGTTGACCTCCACAATGTGGAATCTGCGGAGCAGATAACAGGTTTTGTTGGCAGCCTTTATTTGTATTTATTTTTCATTAAACCTTTCCTCAGGGCCGTGGTGAATGTCTGTTGGAGCCGCACAAATTCCACGGCGCACATTTTAGTCTGTCAATAGGCTGCCTTCCACGCGGACGCGGGGACGACGTCAATGGATTGTAAAAAAGTGGCCCCCCAGAAGGCGAGCCGGTGAAACCGACTTGATGCGAGACGTTCCAAATGAGCGCCTTTTGCAGGCGCCTTCGCAAAGCCAGTGACGCGTTCCACCCGAGACCTCGGCTTGTTCGTCATACGTGTTAACCGTGTGACGTGTTACTGTGTGACGTGTTACCGTGTTACCGTGTGACGTGTTACCGTGTTACCGTGTGACGTGTTACCGTGTTACCGTGTGTTACTGTGTGACGTGTTACCGTGTTACTGGTGTGACGTGTTACCCTGTTACCGTGTGACGTGTTACCGTGTTACCGTGTGACGTGTTACCGTGTTACCGTGTGACGTGTTACCGTGTGACATGTTACCGTGTGACGTGTTACCGTGTTACCGTGTGACGTGTTACCGTGTGACGTGTTACCGTGTGATGTGTTACCGTGTGATGTGTGATGTGTTACCGTTTTACCATGTAACGTGTTACCGTGTGACGTGTTACCGTGTGACGTGTTACCGTGTGACGTGTTACCGTGTGACGTGTTACCGTGTGATGTGTGACGTGTTACTGTGTTACCATGTAACGTGTTACCATATGACGTGTTACCATGTGATGTGCTACAGTGTGACGTGTTACTCGAGGTGTTATCATGTGACGTGTTGCCGTGTGACTTGTTACCGTGGGAAGTGTTCCCGTGTCACCATGTGATGTGTTACCATGTGAAATGTTACCGTGTGACCTGATACCGTGTGACATGTTACAGTGTGATGTCTTACCATGTGAAGTGTTATCTTGTGACGTGTTGCCGTGTGACATGTTGCCGTGTGACGTGTTACCGTGTTACCATGTGACGTGTTACCGCGTGAAGTGTTACCGCGTGACGTGTTAGTGACGTGTTACCGCGTGACGTCATTACACGGCCATGCTCAGTGTTCAATTCCACGACCGTGCAACCGTGGCTTTACCCGGCTTTACCCGTCACCCCTTGGACCAGCGGCGGTCCAGGGGAAAGCAGCGAAGAGTAATCCTCCCGCTGGCATTATGTGCTTCAGTGACAGTAGAGCTCTTCAGAAGGAGAAGGAAATGGAACCTTTTAGCCTCTGCTGCTCCTGGCTGCAGCCCAGGAGGAGGCGTGGCCTCCTGGGGCCGTGTCCTGCAGCCCTTCCCGCATGTGTGTGTGTGTGTGTGTGTGTGTGTGTATGTGTCTATATCTATGTGTGCGTTTGTGTATGTGTGTCTATGTGTGCGTTTGTGTATGTGTGTCTATGTGTGCGTGTGTTTTTATCTGTGTGTATGGTGTGTGTGTGTGTGTGTGGGGGGGGGGGGTGGGGGGGGGGGGGGGGGGGAGCGGCAGTAGAAATTCTGTTTGTTTCAGATAGCTGAGGTGTTCCAGTGCCCGTTGGCAGTGCCAGACACACACACACACACACAGGCACATTACTGAAAGCATCAACAGCCATCTATCCGAGTGCCAGCCGGCTGAACGTCAGTCTAAGAGAACGGGAGCTAATTGCTAGGCAGCAGCTGAGTGATCTTCCCTGATGGCTCACAGGTGCTCCCTCCCCTCCGTCTCAAACTTCGTCCCCGCCGTCCTTGTCACACACACCCACACTGCTGGCTGCTGTTGACTGACATTTGGTTTGTCTGATTTCGTCAGCAAATGTCTGTATTGAGGTAAGTGGTGTGATTTGGAGTGGATTTCAGTCCCTCCTTTCAGACCCCTGAGTATGCGGAAAGAAAGCTAAACAAGATGCTGCCGGTGATTTGAATTGATTTCCACACACGAAACGTCCATTGCCAATAATTTGATGTTGAACCGAAAATGTTTGCTGCCGCAACATTAGTTCAAAATGGTAGCGATACAATTGCACACAATTGAAGACTATTCAGGTACCTCCAGCGCAAGTAAAAATTGGCTTGTAGCGCCGACTGCTATCGAGATGATTATAATAACACATATTATAACATATAGCGATAATTCTAGGTCTATGAAAGTAGTTGACCACTATGAATGCAATTAGCCAACTGTAAACTAACAACATGAACAGTGTCCAATGATGACTATGACAAAGATTCAAGATTTCAAGTTCAAGATTCAAGTATCTTTATTGTCAAATGTGCTACATGGCAGGCATATAGCACAGATGAAATTGCAGTCCTCTCAGACCTGCGGTGCAAAATAAACAATGGACAAACAAAGTAGACAACAGACATCGTACAGACAAACATAGAAACACAGAAACACAGAAAGTACAAGAAAAAGTGAGGTAGTGCGTTGAGAAAAATAGTGCAATATATGTAAACAGTAAAAGACAGTAAAAGACAGTAAAACGAAAAAAAAGGGTAAAACGCTAAAGATTTACCTTGATGCTTTTAAAAATAATGTCCCTTTTTGCAAAATGGTAGAATAGTAAAATGTGTACAGTCCCATTCAGCTCCACGATTTGGCATAATTTTATTGACAAGGGCAAGGGAAAAACAGTGCAATCAGCGATTGTAAACTATGCGCTATGGTTTTACGTATACAGACTAACTATACATGCAATTACAAAATCAATTAAAGAACCTCCTCACTACACTACTACTCAATTGCTGTCGCAAACGATTACGATTCAGTTGGTTGAAATCTGTAACCTCACCAGGAGTGGCCCCCTCTGTTTTAGCCACTGGATCTTGTAAAAGGATCCCATTTCCTGACCTCCATTATAGGGACATAAAGTCGGTCTGTAGCAGTTCAAATTCCCCCAGCACACTGTAACAACGGACCATCATTAAAAACAGAGCCAACCCCACACAGAGGAGCCCAACAACACATCACTGCTGCATATAGCCTCACCCAAAATACACGTGCCTGTTCATCTAACCCAGCATTCAGCTGAGTGAATGCTAACACGGCACGCTGAGGGCAGTGAGATGACAGAATGTCTGCACCAGTCAACCCTCACAGGTTGGATGATAAACAGGTTTCAACCATTGGTCTCATCCAACCACAGCCACAGTCACTGACTGATTGATCAAAGATGGCACCCGGGCTCAGAATGTTCTGAATAAGAGCGGGGGGAAAAAATAATTTCTTTCATTGCATCATTGCGGGCTGCGTAGACAACATCTACACCCTGATGGCTAATGGCTTTAACGGAGAGAAGATTGTTATTTTTTTCTTGTTTTTCTTGTTTTTGTGTTAATGGTGACGCACCACCGTTTCTCTATCTTATAAGATAAGACACTTGATTGATAATTCCTTCTGTTAATTGGACTGTCTACTAATGGACCGGACAGAGAGAGAGAGAGAGAGAGAGAGAGAGAGAGAGAGAGAGAGAGAGAGAGAGAGAGAGAGAGAGGGAAAGAGAGTGAGTGAGAGAGATACAACAAATGACTTCATTTTACATTGATGTTCATCTAACAAGAAACCAAAAACATGTAATTGAAAAAAAAAATCTAAACTAAACAAAATAGAAAAAGAACAAATTGTTCATATTGAAATGCACTGCTCTATTTTCCATTTTGGTGAATCCAAGCTCAGAAAAAAAAATATATCCACGCTTCAAGGGTGTGAGTGGGAGGAAGAGAGAGACAGGGAGGATGTAATGTATGTAATGTAATGCATTTAGCAGACGCTATTGTCCAAAGCGACGTGCAATCAGTACAGTTCTGGGAATCGACGTGTGGAGGAGGGGGATCAAGGGGCTCGCTCTACCCACTGAGCTAATGCCGCAGATGTGGGTAGAAGAGACAACAAATAATGAGAAGTTTAGTGGAATGAGGTTGGGCACAAATGGAACATAATGTTCAGAATGATGTTTTAATCAGTGAGTAATCCCATGAAAACATCGATCATTGCCTTTTAATCAATTTAGAATGAGCACTTCATATCTACCTAGGAAGCAGGGCCTCTTTAACAGAGTCCACTGCAACAGAGCCCATCATAGTTTTACGGACTAAATCACTAAACATAATTGATGCATCTTTCAAATAACCTCATCACCTGACACTTGGCTGCCCTATGCTGCCGTTGCGATGACGTCACTTCGGAGTGACGTGCCGTCGTAGTTTATCTCACGTCGTTGGAAAGGGAGGGGGCGGGTAGTTGCGTTGGTTGATATCTGCAGCCTCAATGATTTTTTAGATTAGATTAGATTCACTTTATTGTCATTGTGCAGAGTGCAAGTACGTGGACAACGAAATGCAGTTGGCGTTCTAACCAGAAGTGCAAATGAGCGATAAAGGTGTGGGTTGAAATACAGAAATGCAGAATAAGGTGCAGAGTGCAAAATTGAAAAACATGAAAAGTGGCAGTAGTTATTAAAGTGACAGTAAAAAGTGCAGGTCGAGGTAGTGGTCGCCGAGGTAGTAAGCGGTTACTAACAGTAGCAAAAATGTTTTTTTTTTTTAAAGTAGGCCTAAACAATGTACAAGTAGTGCGAGATATAGTAATATAAAATACAATAAGTATTGTGCATGTGCGTGTGAGTTTGTGCATGTGCATGCAAGTTTACTTATGTGTTTTAATTATGCTGTATGTTAATTGGACTTCCAGGATATCGAAATTGGCAGTCCAAAGTTCCGTGGTATACTTGTTTGCATTTTATTAAACGAATTTCGAGCTTGCATTCCATTTTAGTGTATCGTTTATTTTTTTGTAGACCAATGTCTCCCCCTATTGTGCATCGATAGAAATCGATGAATCGCCGGATATGTGCACATTGGAATCACAGACGTTTGTGCGCCGTCATGATTGTTGAGGCGGACCCTGGCGCGTGTCCCCCCCCCCCCCCACCCCTCTGCTCCCCCCCCCCCAAGGCACGCACCTACAGCAACACTATCCCAACTGGCACGTGCTGTTTCACACCACATCGCAAATGGAGAGAAAATGCTTCAGATTAAAGTGGATTGATGTGCCAAACATGCAACAACAGCGACCCTCTAATTGTTCTGTACATTTTGCTGCACTTTCTTCTGTGGAGAGAGCTAGATAGACAGACAGGCAGACAGACAGACAGAGCGAGAGAGAGAGAGAGAGAGAGAGAGAGAGAGAGAGAGAGAGAGAGAGAGAGAGAGAGAGAGAGAGAGAGAGAGAGAGAGAGAGAGAGAGAGAGGGAGCTAGATAGATAGACAGACAGACAGACAGACAGACAGACAGAGCGAGAAAGAGAGAGAGAGAAATTCATATTACAGCATGTTAAAGTCCAATCCCCTTATATCAAATGAATTAGCCTATAATGTGCGTTTAAAAACACTGGTGTGAATCTGTATGTCAGATACGCAGCAGGCCGAGTCCGAGGTGACCATATGGCCGAGGTTTGCCGAGGTGTGACTTCGCGCCTGACCACCACGGTGGCGCACGGACACTTGGGAACGTGTCAAAGAAAAGTGGAATTTGGCACGAGCCCCCTCAGCGCCGATAAATAGGAGGGTTTCACGCTGTCCTGCACATTTCCTTTCGGACCTTCCTGGAGGACCTTTGGCTATTGTAACCACGCAGGATTATCCAACTCAAGAAAAGATGGACGCTTTTACTGCCAAGAGTGGAATTATGTCTGCTTTCACCGGAGAAAACGCTACAGACGGGAACAGAGGGGCTATTATGTGGAGACCATGGGATACAAACTATGTGGAGAATGAGGCACACAAGGTAATATTTAAGTTTAGACATGCAATGAACGAACTTTATTTATCGAATTATTGCAGGGTTAACGTTTTTTTTGTTGCGTGGATGTGTTTGTGTTGTAGTTGTACACCAAGCAGCCGCAACTTTCTGATGCAAAGCAATCCAAGAGTATGCCGATTACACATCCAGTGAAGTAAGTTTGGCCCTAAATTCTAATCTCTTTCACCCGATGATGCATTGAAGCCCGGTTTTATTTTATTACGAGTTTGTCTTTTATTGACCGGTCTTGTCCTTTTTTGTCCTCTTCTCTTTTTCCCCCCTCACCTCCTTTCAAAGGCTGTACTGGCCCAAATCCAAGTGTTTTGATTATCTCTACCAAGACGCGGAGACGCTGTTGCGCAACTACCCGGTCCAAGCCACCATCTGCCTCTACGAGGAAGAGTCCAGCGGGGACGAGGACAGCGACGACGAAGATCAGGACTTCGAAAAGGAGATGAATTGAATTCAATTGTCGCTGGAATGAACACTCGGAAGAACACAACTGCATAACTAATATATATATATTGTTTTAATTTATTTTGTTTGTACATATCTGTAAATAGATCTATTTTCTATAGTCGCTGGCAGATTTCTGTCAATTAAGTTATTTCTACCATTTTTCTACCTTTTTTTGTAATTTTGCTGAATGCTGCAATAAAATGCATTTGAAACCGTATATTACCTGACTTGGCTGGTTGTTTGTTTCCATATTATGTCACGTGTGAGCTGCTAATTGGAATGGCAGCTAATGCTTGAGCGTGAATTGTAGAGACATCCTATATTCAACAAAGCTTAAATGGTTGGTGTGCATTGAAACTGTGGTTTACAGGATCAAATAGCCTACTGATATTACAAAAAAAACTGATATTACAAAATAATTCAAGTGCTTTCATATCAGAAATAATATAATGTAGGCTATAAATAGATCAAGTCAGGCAACAGCAACAAAGAGCACGCGTTGGGAGTTGACACCTCCCTTTGCCAAACGGATTTGTGCAGCGCGACAAACAAACAGCTGTGAAGGAAGCGCCAGCACGCGTTTTGGAGAAGGTGAAGGAGGTGACCATAGGTGACACCTCGCCAGGCCAACCGGATGGGTGCCCGGTGTCCGCGGGGGGGACGCCACACGCCACCCTGCGGGACACTTACTGTCACCGAACAAAAAAGAAAAAAAAAAACATTCCCCATCGACATTCCTGCATCGATGGCATATAGGGCCTACAGAATGGAGCTCGGACATTCTATTCCCGTTTTTCATTGGGTTTTCTATTTCTTTTTTGCATGAAATGCGGGTTGAAGCACTGCTGACACTGCCCGACAATTTGCCCGGTAATGAATGGGCACTTCCACGGTGCGGAAATTGCACACCCTGTAAATGGTGCGAACTGGCACTGTAAAGTGTTGGGTGCGCAGCGAGCTGTAGGAGTCACAGGCTACGGCTAGAGCGCGTCAACACTATGAATGAATTGGTGATCGAGTTGCCTTCATTATTTTATTTCATATTTTTTTCTTACAAACGAGTGAAAGTCTACACCCCCCCCCCCCCCCCCCCCCCCCCCCCCCCCCCCCCTCCCGAAAAGAAAAATGCGGTAGCATGGCCAACACAATAATTATTCTATAGGCCTATAAGTAATACGTCTTTCAATAGCATGGAACGTGCAGTGTGGTCAACAGTCAACGCATGGTCATCACACTCACTTTGGGACTATTTTTATAGCAAACGGTCAAAGCAATTATTATATTTTAGTCACATAAAAAATATATAATGATTTATTAAATTCCCTAATGTTTTCATTTCTACCTAGTAGCACCACGTCCACTGGCCCCATATAGTGAATAATGTTTCCCCCTCCAGAGGGAATGCGTGGGATGGTGGAGGTGTCAGGTCTGAAGTACAACACTTTTAATGCCTTGGACAGCAAAGGGTAGCCTGCTCACACTGCTGCCATGATTCTAATGATGACACTTATGATTGCATATGAGTAACAAACGGCATTGACGATTTGTCTTGCTCTAATCTATCTATCTATCTATCTATCTATCTATCTATCTATCTATCTATCTATCTATCTATCTATCTATCTATCTATCTATCTATCTATCTATCTATCTATCTATCTATCTATCTATCTATCTTTCTATCTATCTATTTACAAATCAAGGACTATAACATTTCCTCTGCATGTTCTGTCAGACAGACCTGATAACTACTGAACTATAATATAAATGATGAACTTGCAAAATGGTGCGCACTGGGGATTTCTTAGTGTCCTCAAACAAGAAATATAAAAAAAAAAAAAACACATTTATTTATGTTTAATGCATGGGTCAAAGAAGCGAATGTAGGTGAGGGGGGGGGGGGGGCGGAAAAAAAGTAAAAACACCTCATTGACTTCTGCTGGCCTTCTGAGCGCTCTCTCTCTCTCTCTCTCTCTCTCCGTGAACCTTTCTCCGGCGGCTCCTTCCCGTGGCGAGGTGAGACCGGTCGGTGGCGTGTGATGATCTCCAGGGGGTGTGAAGTACCCACACACCTCTGGGTAGGTCAGCCGGACGGAGGGAGACATCCACGCACCCCTGACCCCTGCACACCACCGCCCTCCAGACCACACGGGCCAACGTCCGCGTGAACAGCCGACGGTGGATATCGTGTGCTACCCATTGCACTGCGAATGAGTGACTGACGTGCAGTGCTTTTCAGCAGAGTTTGACTGGTGAAAAAATCTACCAATTGATATTCACCCTCTCACCCTCTCATTCCACCCACACTCCTCGACGAGGACAATGTGTGTGAACGGCGTTGATTAATGTGAATCAGATTGGATCAGTTTAGATAAGGACTAATTATACCAAATGGCATATATTGAATTAGAAGAGAATAGAATACTGCATGTGCAAGGCAGGATGTATTTTTATAGACAAAGCATACGTCGTACCCTTTATGGATTGGCATCACCGATTATTGACCCCTGGTGACCCGAAACATTCTCTGTCTGAACTCTGCTGAACTTTGGTGCAGTTTCAACTCTTGTGCCCCTGGTGGTTCTTTCCCATGGCTAGGTGAGACGTTCGGTGGTACCAGTTAGTGTTAGGAGGGGTGTGAGCATTTAGCACCTCTGTGTGAAGAGTGTTGTGGAGAATCCCGAATCCCATCAGTAGGGGGCAGCGGCACGGGAGACGACAGTGAGCGCTGAATGAAATCAACCGAGGTGTTAGATTACATAAACCAAAAGATCGATTTTTTAAATATTCAGTTGTCAACAAGCGAACAGGCACAGTTCCACAGAGAGCAATACACTTGACACAGCTTTCTCAGAAGTGCACAACTCAGGTGAACAACTCTGAAGGTACAGATGACCCAGACGTAACATAAGGACGGACACCACCACTTTCTTTTCCATTCTGTCAGATGAGACACAGAGTCTCTGCTCGTTCTCAAAGCCTCGAGACAACCAGAGGCCCCAGATCTTTTGTGAACCAATCAGCTCAGGGCACGGGGTGGAGGCCTGCGTCCCGCAGTCCAACTAGTGGCGTGTCACGTTCACAATGGAATCGGGGAGTGTTGGTCAAACTTGAGGCCCACCACTTGGGCTGTACCCAGGTCTCCACACATAGAGAAAAACAAGTATATAAATCATGCATAAAAAATATAGAGAACATGTACACAAATCAGATAACTTGCATGTAGTATAAGTGCTCCAAAAAAGTACGGGAGCTCACAAGTATGATGAGGAGAAAAAGGCCTGTGGGTTCATTTGCCATCACAAGAGATGTTCCGACTTTATATCTTGACAGATTCTCATCTACCCTTCTTATATTATTGTATTAGATATGTTATTTAACTGTGATGTGTCTTTGCATTTGAAACACGCATTTGGGTGACCTCGGCAGAGTTTTCTGAAGTTACAGATTCTTTGCAGGTTACGCTGTAAGTGTGATCCATCCGGTACGATGTGAACTGGGTCGAGTGCAGCGGCCGAGACCCTTAGTTCTTGAGGGTCTTAGGTGGAGAGTCGGATCTAGTGGTACGCTGTATCAAAGGCTGCTGAGTGGGCCAGCAGAAATGTGTACCGTCGTCTTGTCTCTGGTCCGGTCTGTTCTGTTCTGCCTTTCTCAGAGCAGCAGAGACTCTCCACAAAACGACGATGCTAAAATTAAGAGATGTAAATTGCCATATTGTCATTGGTGACTTTCTGAACTCCTCCTCTGAACTCTGCTGAACTTTTGTGCAGTTTAAACACGGGTTGTTTTTTTTCCCATGGGTAGGTGAGATGTATGGTGGCACCGCTAGGGGTGTGAGGTCTACACACCTCTGGGTCTGCCGTTGTTGTTCCCATAGACACGAGCAGAACAACACTACAACTGGTGAATGCTTCACCACCAACCAGCACTTCATCTTATTCACCACAACCTAGTGGTGGATAGGAGTGTTGATTCAGGTAAATTGACTGTTTCATTAATTTTAATGAAGTGTTTTCCCACTCACTGTGACCCCTGTCACCAATGAGTGCTTCTCACGCACACATTGTGACAACAACATTGAAAGTCTGCCATAACCTGACTATTTAACTCATTAGGTTAGATTGGGTCTAATTATAACAGATGTCATCGTCACAGAATTAATTGAATAGAATCCAAATACAATTTCATAAAGATTTTAGACTTGCACGGAAGCGTGAATTTTCCTTTATAAATATGAAAATATAAAAAATATATGTATAAAAATATATCCTTTATAAATATAAACAAAATGATGCCATCATGATCCTACTGACCCCATCATTAGATATTGGCCTTCTTTGACCCTCTGCATCGTGTCCCTGGTGGCTCTTTCCCATGGCTAGGTGAGACATGGGGTGGGACCAGTTAGTGTCTGTAGGGGTGTGAACATTACACACCTCCAGATGAGGAGATGTTTTCACTTCTTATCTTCACAGAACCTCATCGTCCCCTTTGCCCCCCACCTCTGGACAGCATTGAAACCTTTTTCATTCTTTCATACATGCTAATAACCAGAATATCATTATCCTACTAACTGTGATGTGCCTCTGCATTTGAAATGTGCATTTGGTCGACCTCAGGGGGATTTTTTGAAGTGACTACTTAGTGAGCTGATGCTGTTATCCAAATTGACTTACAGTGATGTTTTTTGTATAATTTCTTTAAATACATGTAATTAGCAGCAGGTCGTGTATAGACATTGTGCTCAGGGATGCATACAGGTAGTCTGCAGACATTGGGGCTCGAACCCACAACGGGGACTCTTAGGTACTCTGGTGCTATGCTTCCTTCCCTCCATACCCTCTTGTTTCTGGTCATTGGACTAAATTAGACCATTAGATCCCATTTGATTGAACTAGATTAGACTATAAATTCACAACACATTAGACTAGATTATGGACTAGATCACATGTGTCAAACTCACGGTCCACGGGCCAACTCGGGCCCACCATTATGTGCCCGCAAGAACTTAAAAGGCATATGCTGCTTCACAACGTACCGTACAGCGAACATGAACTACATCTCCCATGATGCATTTTAATTTTGTGTATGGATGGATGGATGGATGGATGGATGGATGGATGGATCCGCAAAATCCTGCCGCTAGATTGCAGTGGTTCCAGTGCTTCCATATATTTTATATAGATCCATGTACAATATTGTACACTTGAATAAATAATAATCAAACGCAGAGACAGTTACTTTACAATATGTTAAGGAGTAGTTACATTTAGTCTTACAGTTACAACCGGCCCTTTGAATGCAACCATAATGCTGTTGTGGCCCGGGGTGAAAATGAGTTTGACACCCCTGGACTAGATTATACGAGAATATTGATTATATTATATTACAATACATTATATTATATTGGAATACATCGGAAGAATATTAATTTAAAAGACATTGGAATAGACTATATTAAAATACAGTAAACGACATTCAACTATTAGATTACAATAGATAGAATTGGTCTATATTATATCATAATACATCAGACTATTGTATACTAATAGATGAAAATACATTGACTAGATTAGACCATTAGAATACACTGGCCTAGATTTCAATGAATTATATTATAATAGTTTAGAGGAAGTTTAGATGAATTGGATGAGATTAGACTACATTACATGACGTGAGATGGGAGTGAACCTGGTTATGTCTAACCAGGAGCGACTGCAGGATCAGACCTTTAGAGGGCCTCAGCCCCCAATGAGAACGCTACAAGCATGCAGTGCCTTGTAAAAGTGTTAAACCCACCTGATAAAACAATAGATTCAGTGGTTAACACATGCATATGTTTCATTATATGCATGTTATATGTTTGACATTTTAAGGTACAACAATAATACTTTTAATGAATTACTAATAAGTACAGTAACATGAGTATTACACCCCAAATAATTTTTTTAATGTGTATATTCAAAAAAAGAAAAAAGGGGCATTTAGCAGAAGCTTTTGTCCAAAGCAACTTAGAATCAGCACCTTTTTTGTGGGGTTCGACATGTGGACAGTTGGAGGAGGGGCATCAAGGGGATCGAACCGCCGACCCTACGGTTAGTGGACGACCCGCTCTGTCCACCCGCTCTACCCACTGAGCTACTGCCGCCCCTTACAACCCCAGTGGACTCAGTGGCCAGTGATCCGGTTTAAAACATTAAGTCTGTGAGATGTGGAAATGCTATCTGCAAGTAAGGTCCGTGCAACTTGATTTGTCAATTTGACCCAAAGTTATCTTTCAGAACGTTCATTTGCCAAAGGTTCCCCTTACATGTGTTTTCAAACGGTGCCATGACTGTGCCATGTGCCAGGTACAGATGACCCAGACAGGGACATTGAAATATCTAAGATAGATATCTAAGGATAGACCACCACATTCTTTCCCACTCTTTCAGATGAGACACTTGAAGGTGAACAACTCTGAAGGTACAGATGACCCAGACAGGGACGTTGGAATATTTAAGATAAGGATATACACCACCACTTTCTTTTCCATTCTGTCAGATGAGATACAGAGTCTCTGCTCGTTCCCAAAGCCTCGAGACAACCAGAGGCCCCAGATCTTCATGAACCAAACAGCTCAGGGCACGGGGTGGAGGCCTGCATCCAGTGGCGGTTCTACATTGAATTACGCCCCGGGCGAGATTCCCTCCAAGCGCCCCCCCCCCGAGAAAAAAAAACAGGGGGAAAAACAACACTTTTTGAGGGGGCACAAACAGAAAGAAAAAAGAGAAATATGTTGTACGTTCAATTTCTGGGGTTCCAGAGGTGAACTGTCCCCCGCGCACCCCTCCCCTCACTCCTTCTCACACAGATACAGCTTTCTGAAGCAGGGCCGTGATTTGGGAGACCGACCCGACCAGAGTTGAACTGTCGTCGCAGTCCCGTGACATGACAGATAGATAGATTATAGAGAAGCGCTTTGCGGCGCAGATGATTTTTTTTTTTTTTGACGACCTCGTGCCCCCCCCCCCCCAAAGTGCCGCCCGGGCGGCTGCCCGGTCTGCCCGTGCCTAAAACCGCCACTGCCTGCATCCCACAATCCAACTAGTGGTGTGTCACGTTCACAATGGAATTGGGGAGTGTTGGTCAAACTGGGGCCCACTACTTTGCTGTACCCAGGTATTCACACATCGAGAAAAACAAATATATAAATCATGCATAAAAATACAGAGAACAACAGGTACAAAAATCAGATATCCTGCATGTAGTATAAGTGCTCAAAATGTATAACTGCTCACAAGAATGATAAAGCCTGTGGCTTCATTTTCCATCCCAAATTCACTGCCTCTTCTTTTTTAGGAGTTCTGAGATATAATTTTGGGGTGCTTGAGCACACGCCGGCAGCATTTCATTATCCATATATTTTCCTCACAAATAAATTGACCCTGTTGCTTGCAAACCGATACATACTATATTGAATTGACTGACCTGAATTGACTCATGCTGACCTCTGCTGAACTTTGGACCCCTGGCTTGTCCTGTGAGTCCCTGGAAGTCGGTTCCCATGGCTAGGTGAGATGCAGCGGGGTACCGGGCAGTGTTAGCAGGGGTGTGAACAGTACACACCTCTGGGTGGGAGGTGTTAAACTTGACTCGTTCTCATTTACCCCTTTAACCCCAATCTCTAGACAACAGCAAACATATGTATATTTTTATACCTGATAGTCATAAATGTCATGTAATGTCATTGTATATCTGAAATGTGTCAAAATATGTAACTTGTTCACCTTGGGGCTTTGCCTGAGTGACTGCTTACCATATTGTCTCTGGCCTGAGCTCTGTTCTATGGTGCTGGCAGGTTTCTGTGTACAATTTCCCACAGAATACGTTGTAGTACAATACTTTGTGGAAATCAACTGACACAATGAACAATAAAGAGGCCTTCCATTAACTTAGTAACTGACAGCTCTTACCAATGAATACCTCTCCATCACTCACCCACACACTTTTTTTTTTACAAAGATGTGATCAACTGTGTTGAATAGATTATATATAATCTGAATACATTCTAGAATATGACATAAAAGAATAGAATAGAGTACTGATACAATTGCAAAGGAGGATATATGTTTTTTATCATATAAAAAATATTTTTTATTCTTTTATTATTGGCATCACCAAATATTGACCTCTTGTGACTCTATACATTCTGTGCCTGAACTCTGCTGAACTTATTAGTAGGTCCCTGGTGGTTCTTTCCCATGACTAGGTGAGACGTAGGCCGGTGTTAGAGAGTGTTGATGGAGGTGTGAACATTACACACCTCCGGGTCAGCTGGAGAAAAGCATGCGCCCCAGCCCTCTGAACACCACGAACAACATGAAGAATCTCATAATACCCATGCCAACGTGCAATATTTCAAATAATTAGTTGTTTTGTTTAATCACATGTGTACATTTAAAATGATGCAAACAATCTTGTGCGCACATTCAAAGATCGAATTTCACGTCATTGCGCGATTTCAGCTAGAGAAAATGACACACTCGAGGAAGGAATTGTTTTTCCCTTCCATAATGTTATCTGACAGTTTGTTTTCAAACTCTTGCAGGTTGCCGGGACACACGACACACACACAGCCGTGCTGTGACTGCTGAGAGAGTGGGACGCAGTGAGCTGCTGGGGCCGTGGAAGTGTGGCGGGCAGCACAGCGAAGGTGACAACGTGTGACTTGTCATGGTGTGACAGTTTGGAACCCCAGGTTCCCATGGTCACAACAACCACCAGGTACACACACACACACACACACACACACACACACACACACACACACACACACACACACACACACACAAACACACACACACACACACACACACACACACGCATAACGCAGAGACAGCAACACTGTTTTAGTCAGTTATCATCTTTTGCTGTGTGTTACTTTTTAAACAAGTTCTAAAACCATTTTTGTTGTGTATATGCGGTGAATTTACCTGAGTAGCAAAACACACACACGCACACACACACACACACACACACACACACACACACACACACACACACACACACACACACACACACACAATTATTATGATTATTACGATTATGATTGTGATTATTATTATGAATTAATAATACTAATAACAATAATGTTCATAATTGTTGTTAGGCCTATTCATTCTATTGTTTATTATTATCACGAGTGCTTATAATTTACATTTGGAAATATGAGAGATGTAGGCCTATGTCCTAATGGCAATATGTACAACTCTAAAACATGATTGGAAACAAAAACAAAAGTGTTTTTGTTTTATGTGTTTTATGAATCCCATCCTATCTCCTGGATCTGTGTGTGTGTGTGTGTGTGTGTGTGTGTGTGTGTGTGTGTGTGTGTGTGTGTGTGTGTGTGTGTGTGTGTGTGTGTGTGAGATTGTGTGTGCACAGTAAACACAGTAACCGTCGTGACATGTTTAGTTCCTCCCTTAATCTATTGTATCCTTTTTTTGAGTAATGTCATTGCAAACTGGGAAATATAATTTAGGAAATAGTGCTATTTCGAATGACTAATAGTATATGGGAATTTCATGACACATTGAACCTCTATGTTGTGAACCCATTTCACCAGCAGAGGGCGCAAGAGGCCTATAATCAAAATGCATGTGTACTTTCTTGGTAACCACACTTGGGGGAAGTGTTGGCCTTTCCCTCAACATCTACGGGCAATTGTTAAAAAAAAAAAAAAACCCTGCGTTGTGAATTGGGGTTGAGGAGGTGTGTGTATTCTACCCCGAGGCCCGAACGCTGTGCTGGTTTAATGGTTTAAACAACAGATAGCCTACCTGTTTAGTGGCACGTTTAGTATGATAATTATGGTAATAGGCCTAGTTTACGCCCTACACTCGACAATGATGTGCACGTCCCGCCTCTATAAATAGGCTACGTCTCTTTACGGGGTAGAAGTGTGGAGAAGGACGTGACAAAGAAAAAAAAGCCCTATAGTAATGACAGAACACACACATTGTCACAATGAAGCGGCGCCAAGCGAGTCTGTTGGCGCATTAACGTTGCGCAGTGGGTCGAGTTGTAGCGCATCAAACATGTTGTTCTTTTTCCCTTCCCTCCCCAACATAAATAGTTAGTTTTGATCCTCTCTCTGTGCAGTGGAGATAATTACAATTTCAGCAACGTTTGCCAGGTGATTACCCGATAATCCCCTATTTCATTTGATAAGTCACGCATTGATTTGACTCCGATGTTGGACCTAATGGAGTATCTTTTCCACCGCCACAGTGAATGCCGGGGGCGAAAGGACAACGGTGGGATTGAGAGCAGAGAAGCAGGGAGCTCGACGATCGTCGATGTCGAAGGTTGAGCAACGAAGCTGGCAGGTTGGTTTCATCCTATCAACCGACATTAAAAGAAAGATCAGAATAATCACTGGCCTATACGAGCATTAAGGATAGGGTATCTGTGTGTGTGTGTGTTGTGTGTGTGTGTGTGTGTGTGTGTGTGTGTGTGTGTGTGTGTGTGTGTGTGTGTGTGTGGGTGTGTGTGCGTGCGTGTCTGTGTGTGTGTGTGCGCGCATGCGCGTGCGTGTGTGTCCTCTCTCCCTTCTCTGTGTCAATCGTCTATCCCTGTCAATCTCGCGTGGCCATTAATAACTCATCACCCCTGTTTACATTCCACTCCTCTGCTACACAAAGATGCACAATCACGGAAACCTTACCCATACAGTCACTAAAGTGTCTAATTATTAGGAGAAGGAGGCAGGGAGAGCGGGGGGACAGTGATCAGATAGCGAATAGATTAGCAGGCTTGAAGGAGGCGAAGGCGAAGGGCTGCTTGGTATTCACCTGTCTCACTCGGATCAATAAAGGTAATTTGGGCTGATTCCTCCCTGAAGGCCTCTTAGCAGACAGAAGGAGGAGCGAGGTCAGCCTCTACTGAGCTGCGAGGGGGCCCGGATAACTTGGAAACACATTACCCGCCTCGTTCAGATATTTCACCACCCTGACAAGAGCCGAGCCGGGGGAGGGAGAGCAGGGAGACGCGGAGAGCAGGGCATGGCGGCGCATAGCGCTCGCGCAAATATCGTCATGACTCCGGCTTTACGGGGAGACAGGCGGGTGACGGCAGCCAAGTACTTTTTGGACATATATATATATATATATATATATATATATATATATATATATATATATATATATATATATATATATATATATATATATATATATATATGTACAGGTTTGAGGAGTCCATGTTTGGGAGACATTTGGAAAAGCGGGGTATCAATTGGTTTGAACAGAGTGTTTGACTCGGGTCGCGGAGTGGCGGCTGGGTTCATTGGTTCTCGGCCAATTATGCCGCATAAGCTGTCAGAGTGACACCCCCCCCCCCCCCCCCCCCACCCCCACACACACACACACACACACACACACACCCTCACACCCTCCCACCCACCCCAAGGAAATACCCAGGAATAACAATTCCTCGCTTACTGATTTAGTTGGCATATTTCACATCTAGAGGAGTGTTGGCTATATGTGTTCCAGTTCCAAGTTGCAATTATAATCGCGGCTTTGGAAACATATGTAAAAGAAGGAAACGGGCCACATGGAGAGAATGTAAGAGATACGATGGATGTCAATGCCAACGGCGGTGATCAATTCAGAATCAAGTGATTCTGTTCCACGTGGATGTAACTGTTCATTCAGGTAATGAGATGGAACTGTGATTTAATGGGCCAAATTATATTACTGGGCTCTGTGACAACATTTTAAGTCCCCCAATCAGTCAAACTCTGAACAGTGCTTTTGGCCCCAAATGTCATATTCACACTTGGCCTTCTGGAGCCCTTAAGATCATCTATCACTAGATGATCATTGCTAAGAGGCTTATAATTAGATGTGGATGCACAGCAAGTGAGCTCCTAAGCATCGATAGCCAATACCAATCAATATGCAATACCACCTGTGGCAATGGCATTATGGAAAAAAAAAAGTTATATAGTGATGTCAACTGTTCATGTTTGTCTCCTCCCTCCCCAATGACGTAAACCTAAACCATGGGCCACGTGAGGTGAGCGGGTGTCAGACTTGGTGACAGGGTGACTCGAGGATATCTGCAC
>JAXIVH010000023.1:5136777-5139626 GCA_036785325.1 Urophycis tenuis | reverse complement strand
AAAACAAATCTGTTATAAAATAGTTATTGTTTATTCTCCAAACTTGAAAACTTCTAACATTAGCAAATGCTGGAAGATAATAATACAAATAATAATATTTAGGGTTAGATTGCCATTTTATATTAGATAATTAGATAACTAACTATAATTGGGCACTGATAAAGTTGTCCTCCTATTAACAGGATGGAGGGTGGGTTTAAATTTAAAATTCAAAATTGACAATGCCAATTACATTGTAGCTTCACATTTAAGTAGAAAATATGTTAGTAGACTGACATGAAGAATTTGTTGGCCACAGAATTTGTTTTCTCGGTCAATCCAGAAAAATATGATTCCCAATAGAGGTTTGCCGATGGAACCACGGCGAATCTGCGATGTTTACGTTGGGGTTGCCATCATAGACTGGTAGGCATACAAAAAAAAACGTCATCCCTACTCAACACAGTAGCAGTTGCTGACCAATCAACATTTCTTACTGCCCCCCCCCCCCCCCCCCCCCCAATCAAGGCAGCAGGGGCGGAGCGGGGAGGGTGGCCGAATCTCACTTCAAAACCCCGGATCAACCAAATGGTTATTGTTTCTTTCCATTAAATAGTATTTTATTGAGCAGGCCCTGCAACTGAAAATGTAGGCTATGAATTAGAAGGGATTTAGGATTTGCCAGTGTCCAGCAGGTCACCCTAAAAGGGACTAGAATGCAGGAAATTGCATCTTAGAAATTACAAATTTTCTGGGGGAGAACCCCCAGACCCCCCTCTGGACTAAGCCCCGGATTGTACACAAAGTCTGGCTCCGCCCCTGGGCAGTCTAGAACCGGGCCTGATACAGGGATATGATAATATACTTTTTTTCCACTCGATTACAACAGAACGTCCCTTTGTCATGTATGGCTCTTTGCAACAGTTGGGCAAACATTCCTACCACTAGGTGTCGCCTCATCCTCTTCGCGTGCCGCCATTAAACAAGGAGCCGCTACAGGATCAATAAGCAGTGTAATAACTTAGAGTTGCTTGTCAGCATTACTTGACTGTAACACACACACACTATAACCACGGCTGTATTGCAATGCCTGCGGCACTGCATCACTGTGTGGCATCTGTTGGCTCTCTCTTCGTCAATTACGTGCGCGCGCGCATGTGTGCGTGTGTGTGTGTGTGTGTGTGTGTGTGTGTGTGTGTGTGTGTGTGTGTGTGTGCGTGTGTGTGCGATGTTAGTTCCACGCAGGGTAACAGACCATTACATGTGTATTCATCTTATGCGTTGAATAGTAGAACATCATACCAATCATATGTCTCCAAAAGATGAAAACTGCATTAGATTTAGATCTTCTAGATCAAGAATCTATATTAGTATTTTTTTAAGAGTCGCCTCTCTGACTTCCACATGCCAGAGATTGTCTTTGTCGGCAGCAGACAACAACACACATTAGGTTTCATCCTTCTGGGGCTTTGAGACGTGGTGGAAAGCACTTAGCTGGGCTGAAGCCGGCAATGGTGCCCGACGATCTCCGATTCACTTCCCTGACCTTGTTGTTTTATTCCCCAACGTTTTAGACTCAGTCACAGTAACACAATACACTTGGGAGCGCAAGTAGGCACACGTGTCTCTAAATAGGTTAAGGCGTGTGCGCAGGGCTGTGTGTCTTCATTACAGCGTGCAGCCAGTAAGGTGCGGACACCGTGAACAGGCAAAGGACGTGGCAAATTGAATATGGCTTACTTTATCTAAGTATACGTTTGAATAGCTAACTCGGCCCATATTTTCTCCGTGCGCGAATATGCGGCTTCACTTGCAAAAAAAAAGATGTTACGTAAGAGAGAGAGAGATGCACTCTGTTTTCTAGTTTTCTTAAAGAGTTGCACATAATCAACGATTATGGGCAATTATGTGTATGCAATTTAGCACATACAATTTCAATGGGTTGGGAACACCCAAACCATAGAAACGGATTGAGTCTTTCATTTTAATGTATTACTATTCAATAAACTCTGCCTATGGGGATATATAGCATGATATTGCTACATTTTATCAACACAAAGTGCATTTTTTAATAGAGTCAGCTGGCATCTGTTGTATGAGTTGTATGGAAATACAGACTAATTACTTCCATCTCATTGTACGGTTATAATGGACGGTTATACATGATATACATAACCGTCATATATAAAGTGATATGTAAAGTTCTGGTGAAATTAAATTCTATGATTCCACATATAGAGACAGAGACAGACACACACACACACACACACACACACACACACACACACACACACACACACACACACACACACACACACACGCACACACCCTGTTCAGCAGACAGCAGCCCAGACACGAGAGTTGTGCAGCTGCAGCCCAAAATTCTAATGAGACAGAGCAGTGGGGAACTTGGCAGCTCCGATGCTTCAAATTCACACCAAAATGCTTTGTTTGGGACAATTGTTTGGCCCACACTGTGTATCCACAAGCTGGGGACGCTGCTCCACCGCTGCAGAGGGAAAATAATCTCACATGTAACGCATGTGTTATCCCCATATGCCGTTACATGTGAGCACAGATAACAAGCGCGGATAGACTCGCACGCAAACGCAAAGCACACGTTCCCATACACACACACACACACACACACACACACACACACACACACACACACACGGTACATACAGTATGTATACACACATACACGACGACGTATGGAAGCACTACGGGAGCTGGCTAGCCGCGGCTGGAGGGCCCGGTGCTAGCATGGTGGTTGTTGTGGTACCTCCGGTGTGTGTGTGTGTGCTTGGCTGTTACAGACACAGCCTTCCTCACTCACAGTGTCTTCCTCCCCCAGGGTCACCCAGCAG
>JAXIVH010000023.1:5101777-5131777 GCA_036785325.1 Urophycis tenuis | reverse complement strand
ACGCTTTTTGATGAACACGACGCTACGCTTTCTGCGGTCCCAACACGACAAACTCTCCTCTCTCCAGTTCTCACTCGCGTGTCTCCACATTTCCCTTCCTGCAAACATCTAAACTCTCGAGGGGTGTGGGGCCTTGAAGGAGATTTGGTTGGACGCGATTGCAAACAGACCTGGGTCAGGCCTGGGTGACCTGGGTCTTGCGGTGAAGTTCTGTATGCTGTCCTCGACGAGCACAGCAGAAGGTCCTTTGCCCATTGCAGATTCTTTGACACTTTCCAATGATCCATAGATAGTGGGTCCTCCATTTCTCATCGGGACCTGCTCTGGACCACACACCTTGAAGGAACTGCTCACCTCCAACCAGACCATAAGACCCTGTGTGGTAGGAGATTTTGTAACCCTGTGCATGCTGCCCCGACTCCTGAACTTGATTACACAGCCACTTTTCCTCATCAAGGCCACTACAAATGTGGCACTATACATTCAACAACCCTTCTTATTCCAGTCCCCTAATTATGAAGTATTTACCCGGTAAAGATACGGTGAATTATAGTATATTATTGGGTAATTACCATTGGTAAATAAGAGGTAAATAGAGAAAATTCATCTGAAATACTAAGAAAAATCTCCACAATTACCCATCAACCCAGCTAAGGTGGGTGGAACCACTTTAGATTGGTAATAACTCAGATATAATTGCGCATTTCCCAGGAAAGCTGGCAACCAATTCTTAGAAACACCTCTTCTATTACCCATCCATTCAAGTTACAATTGCAGCTATCCAAAGTATCTGTTGGCACCAGCCAACGTTTAATGATATACGAACTAGAAACTAAGATAGTACTTTCTACTAAATATTTTTTCTTAAATGGTTATTGTTCATGTCTCCATTAAAAAGAAGCACAATCTAGATGTACCTTATAAACTATGGAATTGTTTATATTTAACTTTAAACATGACATCAATACTTCCCTTGGTATACAACCTCCACAGTTTCAAGGAGTCAAGGTACATCATTTTTAATACTGGGTACGTTCTTACAGATGATTTACAGTAAGTAAGCGGAAACTAAAACGAAGCCTTGTGTGTTTCCATGGTATTACCATGTTCTTTACATATGTGATAAAACCATTCTATTGTCCATGCAGTTAAAAGGAACGTATACCATATATGTTTGACACCATTACTAAGTAGAATGTGACAATTTTCTCAGTAAGTAAGTTGTAACTAGACTGGAAAGCAATTGAAATGCTTGACACTTGTTCTGGTGACTTTCTTACTGTATTAACAGCAATGAAATGTTTCACCTTCTGACAAACGTACTTTTTGTAAGTCGCTTTGGATAAAAGCGTCTGCTAAATGCCCTCACTGTAAATAGAAAGGGAAGTCTTGTTTGTTTCCATGGTAGTACCAGGCTCTAACCCCCTTGTAACTGGTTATTAATTTTCCATGCATTAAACACAGACTTTACCACGTATGTTCTGCAACGATACTGAGCGTGATGCACAACTTTTTTTTCATTGAGAAGAGACACAAAATATTTGTGTTGCACCGTAACCACCAAAAATAAACAAAGCACCAGGTTGTGTTTTAATCTATTTATTTGTGAAATCGCTGATTTGGATTTTGAAGGTAAAAATTTTGAAAGTCCTACAAGGCGATATTATTACTACAACCATCCTTAGAAGTCTTATTCATGACAACATTGAAATATCAAGCTCTGTCCATGGGGAGGCTAGGGAGGTTAATGGCATGCTTGCACCATCTTCTTGAGCAGCATGGGCACCCAAACCGCACCTTGTAATCACGACACCTTCTTCCTTTCTGGTCATCGTTGCGGCAGACCAACCCGCTGGTTGGGTTGAAACTGTAAGGATTCAAAGTTAATTCATCTATCACATATATTACATATATGATTTATATTAAATAAAGTATAAATACATCATCATGAATAAGACCAGAGTTCATTTCTGAGTTCATTTCTGATAATGTGAGGTGCAAGTGGCCTTGCTTTATCAGTGAAAATGTAGTTTTCTTTATTGGTGACCGCTGGCAACAGCTGCTAGCATCCTAATCTTTTTGGGATTGAAAACACTGATGTTAGTGTAAAGAAAACTAACTCCATACTAAGACTAACTGTCTGAGCGCTTCCACTCATTGTTCAATGAACTCTGAAGCCTGTCCTTTTCACAGGTCAACTCACATGTAGAAGTTCTGCCCTGTAGACAATGCTGGGACGGAGGTGTCCACGGTCACGGCCTCTATGTAGGAAGGTTTCTCACAGATGACTCCCGGGTATTGCTCACTCAGGAGGTTCAGAACCTCCCAGTCCCCTGTACCGCCTGGGTTGTCCCGGTCAAACCATTTGGTCCAGCAAGCTGGGCGAATGGAGGGAACGCATTGTGAATGAATTTAACACGACAGCCGTCCAGACAACCTTACTTGGCCACGACTGCTGCACTTACTGGGTGTGTCGCAAAACGGTGGGTGGCAGCCAAAACGTACGCGATAGTCCAAACATTGATTGTCTGGTTGGTCTTCCTTCTTGCAAACGAAACCTGTGGTTGTGTCATGCCTGTGTAGAAACATATGATCGATTATATTTTTGCTGACGCCAAGGTAAATGCAACACATACTGCATACGTCACTGTGTCAGATCACACTGTGGTGTGATCTGAATATACAGATGTGTATGTTAGACACTAGAGGCGGCTCTACTGATCATCTGGGCAGCAATGTATGCCAGAGGGGGGCATCGTCACGATTGAGCTGGCAGTCAAGTCACGTCAACTCTGGCTCTGCGCAGTCTCGTCTTTATTCAACCGCAACGTCTACCTTTCCTCAATGCAAGACTTACGTGGCAATCACCTCCCCTGCCGCGGCCATACTGACACCATCGGTGGTCTCCACCTCTATACCGATTGGCGTGGGGCAGATCTTGTTGGGGTACTCCTGACGCAGATGGCTGAGAACCTCCCAGTCACCCGTTCCAGAGGGGTCATCCCTGTCAAACCATTGGGTCCAGCACCCTGATGCAGAGCAGAGAGGGTCGACGCGTATTTAAAAGTGCAAGCATTCCACAATGATATTTCAGGACGCATTTGCAGATGTGCATGTGAAAAAAGCCAACAATGATATACCAACAGAAATAATAGTAGCATTATTAGCATTATTTTGCTACAGTTTCAAATTCTAATTCACCATCAATAATCTTGATGGGGTCATAAGTGTCAGGCCATTGAATAGATTGCCATCTAACCCATTACCTCTTAGCATTGAATCCTGTAGCCAAGGGTTTGGGTTAGGATTAGGGTTTTGTTTTAAGGTTAGAATTAGGGTTTAGGGTTAGGATTGCATGGTCATGCTCATCACCATGCTAATTGATTATAATAAAATTAATATTCGATTAAATTAGGTTACATGACATACAATGTACATTTGATTAAAAAAATATTCAAATATGAAAAATAAATATTCTCTTAGGCTGAAATTGAAGAGCTTTACTTGTGTCTACATCATGCATCAGACTTGGCTCAAGCGGTTTCGCTGGCAGCTGAATGCTTTCTGAAAACATACAGGAAAACAACTTTTACTGGAGGAGTACAGATAAGACAAGACGATAAGGATGTAGAATGATCAATTAATGATTATAAAATCATTCAGATGACATAATTACAAATATGGAAAATTTACCAGCCAGTACACCAGCCAGAATGAACATGATACTCTATTTGAGAAAAGGAAACATACATATTTGAAACATATGTTATGCTTCATTCTGTATTGAATGACTGTTTAAATAATTAAGTATAATATGTTAAGTATTAAGTATAAAATCGTGTACAGTACCAACTGGAACATTGCTGCAGATGATCTTGGTATTTCAATACCTAAGTAGAAATCACATTGAGTGCATAAGAAAAAAGATCTCAAGGATTTGCCATGCAAATCATACTTCACTGTGCACTTCTATAGCAGCGATACAGAAAATGGAAGCAAACAAAATACATACAATCTCTGATATATGCAAGTACTCATAGTACTCATAGTTTCAAACAAGACCACTTCGCCGGTCATATGTCATCAACACCATCATGCAGACCATGCACCTTTTCCAAGTTGTCTATTAAACCTATTCTGTCCTTCCTGATATTACAAGAGGAGGGAATGTGAGACACTCACACAAAAGGCTTCCAGTCTGTCACAGCAGTAGCTGTGCTTAGAAGAGCAGACCCTCTTTCTAGCAGGGTTGCCAGATGCCAGCAAGGTTTTCCAGCCCAAAACCTCCTCAAAAACCGCGAGATTGCACAAAAACCCGCCCAATTGAGTGTGTGTGTGTGTGTGTGTGTGTGTGTGTGTGTGTGTGTGTGTGTGTGTGTGTGTGTGTGTGTGTGTGTGTGCATGTTCGTGTGTGACGTGACGTGAAGTGAAGGTAGTGGGGTGGGGGGCGGGGGCACCTCAGCCAGACTAGTGTGTGTGTGTGTGTGTGTGTTGTTGTTCAGAGGGGGCTCGCTGACTACCACCAGTGTACAACATGCCAAAATGGGCAAAATACAAAAAAAAGCTTACAGGAAAGAGTGGGCAAGGGATCCAGACTTAGTCGTGGATTGCACCAGGGAAAGAAGAAGGGAAGGCATACTGCAATGTTGATATCCGTGCTCATTTAAAAGATCTGAAAGATCAAGTATGAGAAAGTGCCAGCCTGCCCAGCCAACGGCAACGACAGTTTACTGTAAGCAGAGTAGGTCCAGTAGTCCAGTAACCTTGGCTGCGATATCCAGAAAAGACGGGAACTGCGGATGTAGCCTACTTGCATGCCACACACGGCCGTCAAGTCAGTGCCGGCAACAAGTGTTACACAGCATTGTTTCACAATGCTGTGATGGGTCACTTATTAATGACACAGATTTGGGAAATAACCCCAGCCATTGGCATTTCAACACAGCCCAATAAAAACTTTCAGAAAAACAAACCATTGTGAACACATGAGGTTGATAAGACACTAGGACAGGAACTAGAGGGAACAAGATACAACAAGGTGGTCACAACTCCAGAGAAATTGCTGCGCAAACACACTGTAGCCTCGTGGAAACCATCCAGATGTTGAAGTTTGTGTTTCACATCAGTCTGCTCTCGCCTGGGCTGCAATTGATATGGGCTCGGCCTCATTGAAATACCGTCTCATGGTGATGCCGTGCAAAAAAAAGATCCTTTCAATTTAGTCCAACGACAAGACAACAAGGTGCAAAACCATAGCAGACATCAGGCTACGCCATCATAAATCTACGGAGTCATTCCTCAGGTGGCACCATTCACCCATTACCTAGCCTAGCCAACAGCGGTATGGAAACGTCCTGGAAACACACCCCTCTATGCCACCACCACACAATTTCCTCTAAACCTCACAATTTAGCACCTGCCACCACCATAGCTTACCGTTCTCCCTACCGGGAACCCCAACTACCAAGCTTCCTCCTAAGCCAAAGCCACTCGCTTGCGCACTCCGCTGCTTGCGTCATGCTGTTTGTCGCCAGTTTCGTGCGCCTTCCACGTATGCCCAACTCTGTGAGGAGTGTAAAAGCAGACTTTGCCACAAAGCCTCGACAGCCAGCTTCCACCGGCCGTACCCGGGCCCTCCATCCTTGCTGCTAACTCTGCATATCTTATCTTTCTTCTGCTCGTACGCCATGTCAACTTTGTCTTCCCAGAGGACCGTGAGTTTGATAAAATAAACCTGCTTCAATGCTTCAGACCACAGTTGCATGTCTGGTCGTAACCTAGTGCTAACTATTTCTGCCGGCACGGTTAGCTGCTCACCTCGGTCTAGCTTCATTTTCCAGTCTCTGTTCATCCGCAGCTGTCCTGGGAGTGGGTGGAGAGCAGGTGCGCGCTTCCTTAAATCAGCTTCTCCCAATAGAGGTTTCAGTTCCCTCGCCTTACCAGGACAACGCCTTTTCTCTGGTCTCAAGCCAAAGCTTTTCTCTGAGCCAAGGCTCAACACGTTGCCCGCAGCTTGTCCAGAACGTGGCTGCCAGACTTTTTACTGATACAATGACTTCTGAACACATGACTACAGTTTAACTACATTTCACTGGCTGCCAGTAAACATTATGATATTGTTAACTTTTAAAGCACTTTATGGTCTGGTTCCTATCTACCTCAGTGAGGCGGTCTAAGTGGGTGACCATGGGTGACTGGGCCTTTCTAATCCGAGCCCCCAAATGATCTTAGGTTAGCTGGCTATTGCTATTCATCCATTCGCCTGTTCCAAGCGGCACATCTGCCATCCACCTCCAGGTCATCCACCTGTTGTATATCTACCCCGGTTTTTCACCCACTCATCACCAGATCGCTGTTTCAAACCACTGTGGTGGATTTCGAGAAAAGCACTCCTTGAATTGTGAATTCAAGTGTATCTTTTGTCTTACCTTTCGGTGAGTTCCACCTTGCCTTCCTTTACTGCAGGATCACCACCCACCCAACTGCTTGCCTTTCTTCCCTCATCTTCCTCTGCCTGCCTTCCTGCTCGTGTTCCTTGTCCGCCGTCCTACTGAGCTAAGCTGTCCTCCCGCCATCGTCTGTCCCCACCCTGCCTTGCATCCCCTTCCTCATTCCCCTTTCACTGTACAATAAACCCCCTGATGTTTATCCTTCACTTCCATCTGTCGGTGCCTGCGCTTGGGTCAGCTTTCTGATCGCAACACTGCCATTGCATTCTAGCACATTGTAATGAACAAAATGAAAAAACATCTGTGTGGAACTGTAACAACAGAAAATGAACAAAGCACCAGGTTGCGTAGTAATCTGTTTAATTGTGAAATAGCTGATTTGGATTTTGAAGGTCAAACTAAGAGGGGTCGTAAGAGGCGATATTATTATTATAACTATCATTAGAAGTCTAATTCATTAACTGAAACCTGCCCAGAGTGCTGGTCTGATCATTTTTACATGGAAGATGCTTTTCACAAAGACTTTGGTCTAGACCTGCTCCATATGCAACGTGTCTTGAGATAACTTCTGTTATGAATATCAATTTAGAACTTATTAAGGTTTGAATATTAATGACTTTTGTCTATTCAATTCCTACCCTCAATGTGGCAAATATGGATTGTGTCTGCTGCTGTTTGCAAAAATTCTCAAGTAAAGGTTGTGATTTCCTCATCAACACACCCCACTTCTCAAATTCATTAAAGTGCGATCCCAAACATCCCCCTCAGCATTAACATTGTCAACACTCAAGCTCAGAGACGAATTAGACTGGAGACTCAGGAGACTTTATAGAGTCTGTATCACACAAACATGTTTCAGGCAAATCTATCCAAGTGTGAATGCTGACATACTGTATCCATTCAAAAGTCCTATTGGTGCTTTGTCAAGGCAGTAGGCACGCATAACCACAGAAGTGGAAAAACCACCAGGGTGCATCACTGCAAACCAGCTTGCTCAATTTTGGGCACATCTAGCATCTCGATCTCGGGCAAGTGTGACTTTACCACCAGCAAAGTCGTTTCTGAGCAGGAATGAGACCCGCTCCACAGGTACACCAGGTTTCAGTATAACCTCCACAGGACCGGTAACTATTTGAGTCATGATACACAAAGGTTCTCTAAACCAATTAATTTCTACTTCTACTAATTTCTAACCAATTAATTTCTACTCTACTACTTGCATTACAGCACTACTTTCCATCCGTTTGATTAAGGTCAACACACTTCTTAGCATGATAGGCTAGGATGGTCCAGTGTCTTGCAGGATTTTAGCTGGTAACCTACTTAGTCTAGTCGTAATCCCCATAGGCCCAATAGTAAACCGAGAAATGTTGAGTACCCTAAAGTTTTATTGCAGAAATGTCATCTATAGGCCTAGTGGATGGAATTCAACTTGGTTGCCTAAAGTTGCACTTTGGGCAATTTGCATAATTAGCATAAATAGGCAATTAAGGCGAGACAGTACAGGCATGTTTTTTATATTTTAATGTTTACATATGCAAATAAGGCCCTATCTCATTAAAAATGCTCAAATTTGCATACACACAAAATCAGATCGTGTGATAAAGCCAGGCTCAAAATTATTTTTCCAAGGTAAACACGTATACGTGGTGGGGCTGAGTTGGTGAAAACCTTTAAGGAACCTGGTAAGGAGGCAGTGTCGACCCATTAAGGCGAAGACAGACCAAGACGACTGCTGATCGTAAATAAAACTCAATGCCAACTTCAGGCCAATCCAGTGTTTTAAAAAGTCTACACCCATTTGGATAGAAAACCTATAGTGTAAAGTGCCCAGAACCTAGTCACAAATTGAGGACATCTAATAAAACCCGGAAAAATATCTGCATTTTTATCCTTTTTGCTCGAAATATGTGGTGCACATACCAAATACTTAGAGGTGGGCTTAACTTTTAGAAAATGCTTTTCAAAATGACAAAACCTACATTAAAGGGCATGTGTAGTTATACAATGTAAGAAAAAAAATGTAATATCAAGTGAATATCTGTTTTTGAGCATAAAAATACAGTTTATATCATATTGTGTGACAAAAAAGTCATATGGTGTGACAAGAAAAACCTGTCACGCACTATGAAATAGTGTCACGCCATATGAGGATTTATGGACTAAACACAACACAGGGCCTTGTCAGAATATGCTACCATCATGACAGAATACTTAATTGAGTATGGTAGCATAGAAGTGATATGAACAAGAAAGTCATTTATTCTGGGCATGTTTTGTAAATAGTGTCACACCAAAAGACACTGAGAATGGGTACTAAAGTGGGAGTTTACACACAATTGGCACTTAAAATATCACAATATACAGTCACACTGTATGATGTTCATTTTTGGGACAAAATCTTTTTCTTCTTAGCTTATTCAAAATGTAATGTATAGACTTTGAAAATAGCAAACTAACAAATTGATATATGTGTTGTAATTCTGTACATGAATGAGGAGAGTGCAATGAAATTTCTTAATTTTAGTCACTTTTAAACTTTGCAAGAAGTACTCCGGACAGTCACACCATATGAGCTTTTTCATGTTTGGGTGAAAATTGTGGGAAAGTGAGAGACGAGCTGCATAAATACCCTCCCTGTATGTCTACATAAAACATCCATCCATCCCCCTCCTTGAGCCGCAACCTTAACGTGGTGGAGGGGTTTGCGTGTCCCAATGACCCTGGGGGCTATATTGTCGGGGGCTTCATGCCCCTGGTAGGGCCACCCAAGGCAAGCAGGTCCTAGGCGAGGGTCCAGACAAAGAGTGGCTCAAAGATGACCCCAATGAAGAGTACAATTTTTGGAAGTGGGTTTTCCTTGCCCGGACGTGGGTCACCGGGGCCCCCCCCCTGGAGCTAGGCCTGGGGGAAGGGCCCGTTGGCGAGCGCCTGGTGGCCGGGTCTACGCCCGCGGGGCCCGGTCGGGCACAGCCCGAAGGGACGACGCGGGACCCCCTTCCCATGGGTTCACCACCCGTGGGAGGGGCCAAAGGGGTCGGGTGCAATGTGAGCTGGGCGGCAGCAGGAGGCGGGGACCTGGACGGTCCGTCCCTCGGCTGCAGAAGCTAGCTCTGGGGACGTGGAATGTCACCTCTCTGGCGGGGAAGGAGCCTGAGCTGGTGTGCGAGGCTGAGAGGTACCGGCTGGACATAGTCGGGCTCACCTCGACACACAGTTTGGGCTCCGGAACCAGCGTCCTTGAGAGGGGTTGGACTCTTTTCCACTCTGGAGTTGCCCCTGGGGAGAGGCGCCGAGTGGGGGTGGGAATGCTTATTTCCCCCCGGCTCGGCGCCTGTACGTTGGGGTTCACCCCGGTGGACGAGAGGGTAGCCTCCCTCCGCCTTCAGGTGGGGGGACGGGTCCTGACTGTCGTTTGTGCTTATGCACCGAACGGCAGTTCAGAGTACCCACCCTTTCTGGAGTCCTTGGAGGGGGTGTTAGAAAGCGCCCCGTCTGGGGACTCCCTTGTTCTGCTGGGGGACTTCAACGCCCATGTGGGCAATGACAGTGAGACCTGGAGGGGCGTGATTGGGAGGAACATTCCCCCTGATCTGAACCCGAGTGGTGTTTTGTTGTTGGACTTCTGTGCTCGTCATGGATTGTCCATAACGAACACCATGTTCAAGCATAAGGGTGTCCACATGTGCACTTGGCACCAGGACACCCTAGGCCGCAGTTCGATGATCGACTTTGTAGTTGTATCATCGGACTTGCGGCCGCATGTCTTGGACACTCGGGTGAAGAGAGGGGCGGAGCTGTCAACTGATCACCACCTGGTGGCGAGTTGGCTCCGATGGCGGGGGAAGATGCCGGTCAGACCTGGCAGACCCAAACGTTCTGTGAGGGTCTGCTGGGAACGTCTGGCTGAATCTCCTGTCAGAACGAGCTTCAACTCCCACCTCCGGGAGAGCTTCAACCATGTCCCGGGGGAGGCGGGGGACATAGACTCCGAGTGGACCTTGTTCCGTGCCTCCATTGTTGAAGCGGCCGACCGGAGCTGTGGCCGTAAGGTCGTCGGTGCCTGTCACGGCGGCAACCCCCGAACCCGCTGGTGGACCCCAGCGGTAAGGGATGCCGTCAAGCTGAAGAAGGAGTCCTACCGGGCCTTTTTGGCCCATGGGACTCCTGAGGCAGCTGATGGGTACCGGCGGGCCAAGCGGGGCGCGGCGCCGGCGGTTGCGGAGGCAAAAACTCGGGTGTGGTTTGGTGAGGCCATGGAGAAGGACTTCCGAACGGCTTTGAGGAGGTTCTGGACCACCATCCGGCGTCTCAGGAGGGGGAAGCAGAGCTCTGTCAACACCGTGTATGGGAGAGACGGGGCGCTGCTGACCTCGACTCGGGACGTTGTGAATCGGTGGGGGGAATACTTCGAAGACCTCCTCAATCCCACCAACACGCCTTCCACTGAGGAAGCAGGGTCTGGGTACTCGGGGGGGGACTCTCCTATCTCCGGGGCTGAGATCGCCGAGGTGGTTAAAAAGCTCCTCGGTGGCAAGGCCCCGGGGGTGGACGAGATCCACCCCGAGTTCCTAAAGGCCCTGGATGCTGTGGGGCTGTCTTGGTTGACACGTCTCTGCAGCATCGCGTGGACATCGGGGGCAGTGCCTCTGGATTGGCAGACCGGGGTTATGGTTCCCCTCTTCAAAAAGGGGGACCGGAGGGTGTGCTCCAACTACAGGGGGATCACACTCCTCAGCCTCCCCGGTAAGGTCTATTCGGGGGTCCTGGAGAGGAGGGTCCGTAGGATAGTCGAACCTCGGATTCAGGAGGAGCAATGTGGTTTTCGTTCCGGCCGTGGAACTGTGGACCAGCTCTATACCCTTGGCGCGGTACTCGAGGGTGCATGGGAGTTCGCCCAACCAGTCTACATGTGCTTTGTGGACTTGGAGAAGGCGTTCGACCGTGTCCCTCGGGGAGCCCTGTGGGGGGTGCTCCGGGAGTATGGGGTACCGGGCCCGCTGTTACGGGCCATCAGGTCCCTGTACTCCCGGTGCCAGAGCTTGGTCCGCATTGCCGGCAGTAAGTCGAGCCTGTTTCCGGTGAGAGTTGGCCTCCGCCAGGGCTGCCCTTTGTCACCGATTCTGTTCACAACTTTTATGGACAGAATTTCTAGGCGCAGCCAGGGCGTTGAGGGGTTACGGTTCGGTGGCCTCAGGATTGCGTCACTGCTTTTCGCAGATGATCTTGTCCTGTTGGCTTCATCGGGCCGTGACCTTCAGTTCTCACTGGAGCGGTTCGCAGCCGAATGTGAAGCGGCTGGGATGAGGATCAGCACCTCCAAATCCGAGGCCATGGTTCTCGGCCGGAAAAGGGTGGAGTGCACTCTCCGGGTCGGGGAGGAGATTCTGCCTCAAGTGGAGGAGTTCAAGTATCTCGGGGTCTTGTTCACGAGTGAGGGGAGGATGGAGCGGGAGATTGACCGACGGATCGGTGCGGCGTCGGCAGTGATGCGGGCTCTGCACCGGTCCGTCATGGTGAAGAAGGAGCTGAGCCGAAAGGCGAAGCTCTCGATTTACCGGTCAATCTACGTTCCTACCCTCACCTATGGTCACGAGCTGTGGGTAGTGACCGAAAGAACGAGATCGCGAATACAAGCGGCCGAAATGAGTTTCCTCCGCAGGGTGTCCGGGCTCTCCCTTAGAGTTAGGGTGAGAAGCTCGGTCATCCGGGAGGGGATCAGAGTAGAACCGCTGCTCCTCCGCATCGAGAGGAGCCAGTTGCGGTGGCTCGGGCATCTAGTGAGGATGCCTCCTGGACGCCTCCCTGGGGAGGTGTTCCGGGCACGTCCCTCCGGGAGGAGGCCCCGGGGAAGACCCAGGACACGCTGGAGGGACTATGTCTCTCGGCTGGCCTGGGAACGCCTCGGGATCCCCCCGGAAGAGCTGGACGAAGTGGCTGGGGAGAGGGAAGTCTGGGCTTCCCTCCTCAGGCTGCTGCCCCCACGACCCGACCCCGGATAGGCGGCAGAAATGGATGGATGGATGGATGAATGTACATGAATGAGGAGAGTGCAATGAAATTTCTTAGTTTTAGTCACTTTTAAACTTTGCAAGAAGTACTCCGGACAGTCACACCATATGAGCTTTTTCATGTTTGGGTGAAAATTGTGGGAAAGTGAGAGACGAGCTGCATAAATACCCTCCCTGTATGTCTACATAAAACATCATATTCTGAAACACATTACAAACTTGTTTTTAAAATAAAAATATTATTTAATTGTCATTGACATTGAGGACAAGAAAAAGGCCATGTCATGTCAACCACCCATATAGTTCTTGTGGGTTTGTGCATGCTGTTATATAGTTATTTTGCATAGAGCGCTCTGTTCATAGTTCAACACTGCCTCCTGACCAGGTTCCTTAAAGGATTTTACCAACTCAGACACCAAGTATACGTGTACCCTTTGAAAAAATATTTTGAGCATGACTTTATCAAACAATCTGATTTGTCTGTATGCAAATGAACGCATATTTGATGATATATGACCTCATTTGCATATTTAAACTTTAACATACAAAAAACATGCAATACATTTTTTTCTCATCTTAACATAAGGAATCAGCTGAGAAAGTTTGCTGGTGATATCTGTTTTTTTTTATTTTATTTTTTTTACCCTATTCACCTGTACTGTCTCGCCTTAATTGCCTATTTATGCTAATTATGCAAATTGACCAAAAGTGCAACTTTTGGCAATCAAGTTAAATTCCATCCATTAGGCCTATAGATGAAATTTATGCAATAAAACTTTAGGGTACTCAACATTTCTGGGTTCAAGAAATTACGATTAGACTAACTAGCATTATCACCCTGCAGAAGCACAACTCCCTTTCATAGATACTACGTCTGCCACCACCAAAGACTTACAATTTTGGAGGAGTGCTCAGCAGAGTGACAACTTTGGGCTTCTCAGATGTCGGTGCTAGAACTGGGCACAAGCAAAGCCTTTGAACCCTTATGTGGCAGTAATTGTATGTAGCCACTCACATCTATGTAGTCATTCACACGTTCAAATTGCCCCAACAATATGATTTTATTTTTGTCTTCTAGAACTTTGACTTCCTGTGAGCTTCAGCAACACTCAAGCAAAACCTGTAGCTCTCTTTCAAAGTCCGGGCAAAACTGGAGTCTGGAGCCCCTTTGCCACTTGACAGAAAACCCACTAATGCCCGCTAACATCTGGCTTGTCATTAATTGGAAAGGTATAATAAGGCACAATCAGGATTGAGTCCTAGGTCGAATGACTGCAGTAGTCACATGTATTTATCAGCAGTGATGCAGACATAACACCTGGAGATTCCTATCTATGTTGTACATCCTTCTCATTGAAGGGCAGAAGTTGGCTATTTCGGCCTAGTTCAAACTCTACTGCTATAAATGATTGACCTATTCTAATGGGAAGCTCTTCTAGTTCTAGTTCACTAAAACAAGCGGCCTGGTCCTGTACTCATTGTTCAACCTGCCTTTACCCAAGCTCACATTGTTTCTACAGTACCTCTCATCTCTCATGAGCCAACTGCATTCTCCTTTGCTCCAGCTTGTTTTTCTCAAGCACGGAACCCACATCCATCCGGCTTATTTTCATGCCATTACCAGACCCAGAATCAGCCTTAGTAGCCTACCGCTTCCTGATTTGGTCTTATGCTTCTCCACCAATCCAGTGACTACATTCTGGATTGGCTCTGGATTCATCTTCCAGTCCTTTCCGTAAACCCAGAATCTGCTCTTGCTGCTCTTCTTGTCCCTGTCCCTCTAAGCCTGGGGTCTCCAACCTTTTTTCCTCAGAGAGCTACTTTTACTAAATAAAAATGGCCGAGAGCGACTCATCTTTTATAAAATGTATTCTCATATCTTATTTCATCCATCCCATCCCATCCATCCATGTCCTCCGCTTATCCGGGGTCGGGTCGCGGGGGCAGCAGCCTGAGGAGAGAAGCCCAGACTTCCCTCTCCCCAGCCACTTCGTCCAGCTCTTCCGGGGGGATCCCGAGGCGTTCCCAGGCCAGCCGAGAGACATAGTCCCTCCAGCGTGTCCTGGATCTTCCGCGGGGCCTCCTCCCGGAGGGACGTGCCCGGAACACCTCCCCAGGGAGGCGTCCGGGAGGCATCCTCACTAGATGCCCGAGCCACCGCAACTGGCTCCTCTCGACGCGGAGGAGCAGCGGTTCTACTCTGAGCCCCTCCCGGATGGCCGAGCTTCTCACCCTATCTCTAAGGGAGAGCCCGGACACCCTGCGGAGGAAACTCATTTCGACCGCTTGTATTCGCGATCTCGTTCTTTCGGTCACTACCCACAGCTCGTGGCCATAGGTGAGGGTAGGAACGTAGATTGACCGGTAAATCGAGAACTTCGCCTTTCGGCTCAGCTCCTTCTTCACCACACCTATCTTATTTCAACCTAAACAAATGGAATAAGCTTGCTTTGCCTGAACATTTACACAATGTTGGTGTCCGCAACTCACATTTTGCATGAAAACATCATGTTACATTTGTGAAAAAAAAACTCTGTTTTCCACTCTTCATGAAAAGAAGTGTGTGCATCTCTAGTGAGATTTACCACAAACATGATTCCTGCACGATCCAATCTGTAGCGTTTAATTTGCTCACTGTCATTCAGTGTTTGGAGAATATTTCTCCTGCCTCTTCTTTCAGCCATTTTCTCCTCTGCTTAAGAAACTCTCCTAAGTCTCTTAAAAGTCCTCCTCCCTGCTCTTAGCAGATTTCACCTTAGGAGCTCTCTTAAGAGCTAAGATTCTTTAGGGATACCTTTTATCTTTACTAGGATTTAGTCTTAACTTTGAGGGGAAGTTCTAAGAAAATGTCATGATTCTAAGAATTGTCTTAGAATTTGGCCACTAGGAGCAACTCTTGCAAAGAATCTTTAGTAATATGGCCCCAGGTTTTTTATTTGTATCTTAACGTTATTTTTGATGCTCAAATAAAGAGTGTTGTTCAATATTGCTTTCTGCACCTAAGGAGCATCTCTTAAAGGAAAAAAGATTATTTCGATTTAGTCAAAATCGATCATAATGATATTGAATATCGCATTGTAATGTATGCTGATGACACCCTTTTACTTCTAACAGATTTAAGTAATTAAATTTCTATTCTGACTAACTTAATTGACACATTTGGAAAATGTTCAGGCTTTATAATAAATTAAACAAAATCCTCTATCATGTTTCTGAATAAGCAGGAGCGAATAAATCCAGTGATAAACCATCCTTTCAATAATGCAATAAATGGATTTAAATCTCTTGGTATCACCATTACCCCAATGATCAAAAAATTAGTGTCCTGTTACTATGATCCTATAATTTCCTCAGTAACCGAATCCATGAAAAGTCGGTCATCAATGCCAATCTCCCTTTTAGGACGTATCACTTCTTTACCTGCCATATGAGAGAGGAGAGTTACAATTACCCAATATAAAATGGTATTTCTTGTCTGCTCAAATTAGAGCTGCAATTTACTGGTTTTCACCTGAACCTTACTTACCATGGGTACAAATTGAAAGTATATGCACTAAAGGCCTGAGACTTGACACTTATTTATACTTTGCATCGTCAAAACACTGGAGCGGCTCACTGATAACCCCTTTGTGAGAAACACAATTAATGTCTGGCAGTGTTCAGTAATTTCTTGGTGAATCTGCTTTGTTTTCAGGCTTCTCACCAATATGGGGGAATGATAGCCTCTCTCCTGGCAAAAAAGACCAAGGTTTTAAAATGTGGGCAACAAAGGGCATCTGTAAAGTTATGGATCGTTATAAAGAAAGCAAACTAGCTTCATTTGAGGAACTGAATATGATATACCTCGAACACACCTCTTCAAACATTTACAGTTAAGGAGTTTTGTTTATGCTCAGATGCACTCATTTACACAACCCCCTTTGTCCATATTGGAAAACCTAGCAGTGAATAATTGTACTGGCAGGGGTCAGATATTTTTACTCTATGGCATACTGGTGAAAAATCATAAAGACTCTACTGAGCATAGGAAAACTCAATGGGAAAAAGATATCTCAGAATAGGACTGGAGAGAGGTGTGTTTGAGAGCTCAACTCCTAACAATAAATACCCATCTCAAGCTGATTCAATATAATTTGATTATGAGAACTCCAGATAAACTGAATAAGATTAATCCAAATATTCTCGACAGCTGTGTTAAATGTCAATGTCAAAAAGGGCACTTTATTTCACTGTCTGTGGGACTGTCCTGAGATACGAATGTTCTGGAATGGAGTTATAGAATGCATTTCTCAGATGACCTTGAATCCGGTACCCAACTGTCCTATACTTTGTATTCTTAATTTGTATCCAAAGGATTGTATCTTAAACAGCAAAGAGAGGAAACTGACTGACTTATGTTTAGTGCAGGCTAGACGCTTGATTTCTCTTTGTTGGAAAGATGTCAGGAGCCTTTCTGTTAGTCGCTGGCTGAAAGAACTATCAGCATGTCTTGTCCTTGAAAAGTTAACTTATACAATGAAAAATAAATCAGCCAAATTCAAAGAGATCTGGAATCCCTTTCTTGCATTCTTGGAGAACTGTGAAGTTGAGGAAACTTTGGAAACTTGAAGGTGATATGTCCCTAATTGTCGATACATTAACCATGTGATGCTATGTATGATTATTATGTAATGTAGTTACTCAGTTTTTTTTTTTTTTTTTTTTTAATCTTTTCTTCAACTATTTATTTTTCCTTGGGGTAGGGGGAGTGGATTGATTCCTTTATAGTTTGACTGTTAGATGCTTTTAAATGTACTAACATGTAATTTTGTAAACTGTTAAAACTCAATAAATACATGTCTATAAAAAAAATCGATCATAATGTAGTTGTCAATGCCCTCGTCTCTTCTCGTTAAGATCAGAACAGCCTTCACTCTGGTTTCATCCAAAGCGCAGCACACCTCCTGCTGGTTATTACTGGTGCTGGGAGATTTTAACACAGCGCTCCGGTTTTAACTAACTAATTCCACTGTCTGCCAGCACCATTTAGAATTGATTCAATCAATCAATTGATTTAAGATGTTATTGTTAGCATTTACAGGTCTTCAGGGTTCGGCACCTATCTACCTCAATGAGTTCCTAATCCAATATGTGCCAGGTGTGTAACAACAGGTCATAACAGCTAACATTTTTTTAAACATCTGCAGCCACAGAAACATCAGTTTTTTGTTCCCCCGGACATGCAGTAAATCATTCACAGACCTCATATGGCATCCATGGCAGTAAGCTTAATTCATGGACCAATAATGATAGCTATCTGTCATGATCAATGCATGAATGACATGTATTGATCATTAATCTTGAAAGCAGGTCACACTACAAGCCAATGTTTACTTTGTACGGGAATATAGGTTGCTTTTGATAACATCAGTGATGTGCACTTGTGTAGCAACAGTTTCATTTTGGACACCAGCTCAACCAATGAGTGAAGTTCTTTGGTTATCGAACAGGGAAACAACCTCAAAAATGAACTTCTACCAAATTGGGATGTACTAAAGGATGCTGCTAATGCACAACATGAAAGGATGGAGCATAAGCTCCATCCCTTTGACAAAATATTTATTTATTGTATCAATTTTGTATTTATTTATTCTTTCTTTTTTCTTTTTTTCTTTTTTTGCTATTTTATTTTGTTTATATTTTTTTGTATTCTATTATTAGTATATGGTATATTTATATGTACCCTGGCTGCTATGGCGACCCAATTTCACTTTGGGGATTAATAAAGTGTTTATCTCATCTCAAGCGCGTCCTCAGCAGGCCATATGAGGTTTGAGGTATGAGGGCTGAATGTCGTTTTTATTGCCGTGAATGTTCTTGGAAAATGCCACATATTCACGTTGGAACAGATTTTTCTGAATCTCTCTCGCTTTCTGGTGTTGTTTATTCTTCATCATAACATCTGTAGAGGGGGCTCCATAACATCTGTAGAAGGGGCTCCATAACCTCTGTAGAGGGGACGTCATAACCTCTGTAGAGCGGGCTCCATAACATCTGTAGAAGGGGCTCCATAACCTCTGCAGAGGGGGCGTCATAACCTCTGTAGAGGGGGCTCCATAACCCCTGTAGAGGAGGCATTATAACCTCTGTAGAGGGCACGTCATAACCTCTGTATAGGAGGCGTTATTACCTCTGTAGAGGGGGCTCCATATCCTCTATAGAGGGGCTCCATAACCTCTGTAGAGGAGGCATCATAACCTCTGTAGAGGGGGCTCCATGACCTCTGTAGAGGAGGCGTTATAACCTCCATAGAGGGGGCTCCATAACCTCTGTAGAGGAGGCGCTATAACCTCCCTAGAGGGGGCTCCATAACCGCCGTAGAGGGGGTTCTATAACCTCAGTATAAGGGGCTTCAAAACCTCTGTAGAGGGGGTTCCATAACCTCTGTAGAGGAGGCGTCATAACCTCTGTAGAGGGGCTCCATAACCTCTGCAGAGGAGGCGTCATTACCTCTGTAGAGGGAGCGTCATAACCTCTGTAGAGGAGGTTGTGTACGTTCTCTCCCCAAACACCGCCAATTGACACTGGCTTCTTCTCTGTATGCTGTGTAAACACAAAAACATGAAGAAAGACTAGAATACGGCCAGCGTTTGTCAGTGTCCATTGTCTTCTGTGTGTGTGTGTGTGGGGGGGGGGCTAATTAACTGCCCTTTGAGAAGAATAGCTACCCCCCTCTGGTCAATAGTTGCTGGAGCTAGCCACGGCCTGTTCATACATCACCATTAAACCTTCTGTCATCCAAGGCGGCCATTCTAATATTTTACACTAAATTGTGCTCTGGACTGGATGCCAGAGACAAAATGACAGTGTTGCGTGGATTCATTTATTACTGTGACCCATCCCCCCTCCCTCCACCGCTGCCTCGTCCCAGTCACTCACTCATGTTTTTTCACTTACTCATGCGTGTCCATGACGCATGCGTGTGTGTGTGTGTGTGTGTGTGTGTGTCTGTGTGTTTGTGTGTGGGTGTGTGTGTGTGTGTCTGTGAATGTGTGCATGTGTGTGTGTCTGTGTGTGATTTGTGCGTGTGTGATGTTACCCGCCATGATTTGTGTGTGTGTGTTTGTGTGTGTACGTGTGTGTGTGTGTGTGTGTGTGTCTGTGCGTGTGTGCATGTGTCTGTGTGTGATCTGTGCGTGTGTGTTGTTACCCGCCATGATTTGTGTGTGTGTGTGTCTGTGCGTGTGTGCATGTGTGCCTGTGTCTGTGTGTGATTTGTGTGCGTGTGTGTGATGTTACCCGCCATGATTTGTGTGTGTGTGTGTGTGTGATGGGTAGCATCGCGCACACACACGTACAAATCTCTCACACACACACAAATCTCACCCGCACGCACGTCACTTACCCACACAGGCTTACACAAATACACAAACCCATACGTCTTGAACACTTGCATGCACGCACATGCACACCAACACACATGCATTCTTTATACCCATCCGTTTCCTCGTCTCTTGTTTTTGGTCACCATGGAAATGATGGTTGTCTCCATCCTTCTGTGGTTAAGCCACTGATAGCTCACTTTCTAAGAACCTTTAAACCCATTTTTAGAGCTGCAGGGCACATACATATATAGGGCACTATACTATTTGTGTGTGTGTGTGTGTGTGTGTGTGTGTGTGTGTGTGTGTGTGTGTGTGTGTGTGTGTGTGTGTGTGTGCGTGTGTGGGTGTGTACGTGTGTGTGTGTACGTGTGTACAATGTGTGTGTGTGTGTGTGTGCGTGTGTGTGTACGTGTGTAAATATGTGTGTGTGTGTGTACGTATGTACATGTGTATGTGTGTGTGTACGTGTGTACATATGTGTGTGTGTGTGTGTGTACGTGTGTAAATATGTGTGTGTGTGTGTGTGTGTACGTGCGTACATGTGTATGTGTGTACATATGTGTGTGTGTTTGTGTGTGTGTGTGTGTGTGTGTGAACACATGTTCTTATGTGTTGAAAGCACTGGCTGTGCACAAAGGTGAGCTCTCCAGTGTTACTCGCCAATCATTTCTCATACACATAGAATGCATTCAAACTGCAGCAGCAGACACGGAGATAGGTTCCCTCTTAATGGCGTTAACACTTTTCCACAGTCATTTGTCATGTTTCTTCCTCCTATCTTAAATGTGCTGTGGATGAGACGAGAGAGAGAGAGAGAGAGAGAGAGAGAGAGAGAGAGAGCAGACCAGAATGAGTGTAAAAAAAAGCCATGATGTGGAAACTGAACAACCCAAGAAAATGTCCGCTCCCTGCCTGCTCTGTCTCTCCATTCCCTAGGTTTCTTTCCCAATGACAAGTGTTGCATTTCACGCACCTGTGATTGACAGGCGAGATGGATTCCGTGAGCAGATGCCCTGATTGGCCGCAATTTAACTGGGCGCGGTCTCAAATGTGAATTGGCTCATACAGAGGCAGTGATAAGACTCAACTCAAAGCAGAAAACAGTCTCACAGCACAATGCGGCTACTGATAGCTGACGGACGGCTATGCGATTTCTAGCAAGTTACACTCAAATTATAGCTCTTAAATTGTACCTGCAGTGCCTTTAGTATGATAACTATATTGTGGTGTATACAGGGGTATTCATTTTTAGCAGACGTATCGCTCCTATATGCACACACACACACACACACACACACACACACACACACACACACACACACACACACACACACATGCACACACACACACAATACACACACACAAACGCACACACACACACACACACACACACACACACACACACACACACACATATAATATTGGTTGTCTCCTTAACAAAGAGCAACCATTCAACCAGCCAATGAAAGGGGTTGGCTGTGCTAGTGATGCACCACCGCTAATGAGCTAATGAGGCAGCGTTAGCTTCATTAAGGGAGCTTTACTATTAGTGGGCAGTAATTGGCCGCAAGCGCTTTCAGCGACTGCTCTTCTGCCTTGTTCGGCTTCAGCGTGGGGCTATCATGCTTAGGCCTACTGTTGACAGACAGTGTGAGTACGTCATCCCATAGGAAGTCTAACATGGACTCCATAATGGCCTCTACCCCGACTGAAAGAGGCAATGGTGTAACGTTTTAATTACCAGAATATGTCTGTAGAGTATGACGGAATATTTGTCACCTAGGATTTGATGTACTGTATATCTAAATAAAATTACAATCTGTCAGTTAATGCCGAACTGTTCAGTTAATGAATGTGGTGAAGTTGGCTAACAAAGGGTAAATAAGTCCTGGTCAAGGGTGCTAACAGGGAAGCTAAATTGTGAATATTGTGTTGGACTCAAAACAGCTCCAAAACAGCTAGGCATCAACACTGCACTGCGCTGTGTAGCATCTGCTAAACGCTCAGCCATCTGCTCCTCTGGTGATTGGTGGCAGCTTTAAACAAAACGTTTTGTTCTGATTGGCATTAGCTGTTAGCCAATCAACATATCAACAACCAATAAACCACTGAAATAGGTTTTGCTGCTGTGCCAAATAGGCACAAAGGGTACAGCAAAGACAGAATATACTAAGCACTATATAATACCCGTCCACGTTGAATCTAGGGAGAAAAGTTGGTTTCAAGTTGGTGAAGTGAGATTGAACAGTGACTTGCGACGCAATAAAATGACAAACTTTTTCTTTTTATTACCGGCGTCTAGGTTTGTCCACAGCTCTGCCTCCGCCTCGCAGTAGCCATCAATCCATGGATGCATTTGTCTGGTGGCAGCTGGAGCTCATTTGCAGATGTTATATAATTATAACATCAGATATAATGATATAATGATATACAGTATATATATTGAGTGCAACGCAAAGTGGTGTCTCAGCCTGGGTCTTTTGGAGGGTGGTTTACAGTACAGTATTTAACAGCATTCTGTCTTAGCAGCAACACTGTCTTGGATTTATCACTTTACATTGGTGCGTGTGTGTTTGTGTGTGTGTGCATGTGAAAGTTGTCATTGATATTTTACTCAGGTTAGGCCAATTCCTCTATGATCCTTGCATGTCTACATACACATACACACACACACACGCACGCACCAATTTGCTTGCACACACACACACACACACACCAATTTGCTTGCACACACATACACATACACACATACTCACACACACACACGCAAACATACACCCACCCACCAATTTGCTTGCACACACACATACACACACACACACACACACACACACACACACACACACTCACACACACACACACGCACGCACACACACACACATGCATCCACACACCCACACATGCATCCGCACACGCACACACATGCACGCTCACACACACACACACACACACACACACACACACACACAATGCATTTGAACACACACATGCAGGTCCACGCCTGTGAGCTGTCTGAAGCGTCAGCAGGGCTCTGGCGCGTCATCACTCGTCTTGCACCCCAGCGACCAATCAATCAACCGCTGGCCCCCGGGACCGAGCCGGAGCCCGCTCTCGGAAGAGACGCTTGTTTCCATGGAAACCGGCTGACATATGATCTGACCTACCGAAGGAGAGCGGCAGAGTGCCACTGTTCTTTTGATCTTTCCCAACAAAAAAGCATGGAAAAACAAAAACGTCATATATATATAAATATATATATATATATATATATATATACACAGTATGACACATATTGGATATATGATATGATGATATACATATCTGTAACTATGGGCAGCAAAAGTATGTTCCTGTCAGGTAGGATGAATAACAGGCTGTTATGGATGCTGCGATGTGCCACAGGTGTGTTCCCCAGCCAGCTTTCTGCCAGCGGGTCCTTTTCTGAAGACGCTGGCGGCTTGAGGCAAGGGCTGGGAATTATAGATTACATGGAGTGAAGACGGCAACACTTCTCTAATGGCGCAAACTCACACAGGTGCACCCTCACAGAGACACACACACAGACGTACATAATTACATACAAAACACACCCAGAACCACGCGTACGCACACACACACACAGACACACACACACACACACACACACACACACACACACACACTCAAATGCAAATAGAAATGGAATGTAGTTTCTGACAGCACATGATTCACCATCTCCACAAGAGTGTTTTCACTAAGTCCTGAGTATCAATCACGCTCACTGGAACAATCAGTTAACTTAATGTTGACAAGTTGCCGTTTGAAGACTGGGACAGTACCTTCACCGGAGTGGGACACAACAACAACAACAACAACAACAACAACAACAACAACACCTACTACAACAACAACAACAACAACAACAACAACAACAACTACTACTACTACAACAACAACATCTTTTCCACAAAAGTCATTAGAGGGGCGGGTTGAAGAGAGGCAGTCCAGCGGGGGGTGAGGGGAGGGGAGGAGGGCACCGAGATGAGCCGGTCATCTCATTGGGACCCCCAGCCGCTCTACTCGGGGGTCTCAACACTCGAGGGGCCCGTCGCCACGCCAGCGTTGAATGAAAAGAAAACAGACAGCAGCGTGAACCTCTCTCTCTCTCCTGCACGTTGCAGGGTTTCTCAGGGACACAATGGGAGAGGATGCGATCAACGTTATACTGTACCATGCAAACGATGAATCGATTCATTCAAGCATTCGGTGTGATGAGACTAATGGCTCCAGAATGGGGAAAAATAAGATCAAAAAAGCAACAGGAAAGTTACAAGTCACCCTCTGGCAATTTTTTTTTTTTTTACTTCCTGCAATTAGCTTTAAACGTCTAAATGGCTTGGATAATTGGATGTCACACACGCACAATGGAAACCAGAGACAAACAACACGGACCGGTTGACGGATAACAAACGATTTATAGATTAATTGTAGCTGTGTGCCAATCCAATTCTGTTTGGATGGTGTGAAAGCTATTTGTTTGGCAATTGTTTTGGGGAGCCTCACTCACTCACTCACTCACTCACTCTTGCTAATGGCAAAGAGGTAGCATGAGGAAGGCCTAGCATGACGACGGCGGGCACGGCAAACTTGTATAAATGGGCTGCCATTACTGCCTATTGCCTGTCTAACTCGCCATTCAAACAGCCATTACACAGTGGGTGTCTGGCCTCATCAAGCCTTTGATGAGAAAAACAAAGCCGTCGTTTCATGGTTTTAATTGTGGAAAGACCATCCCCCTTTGAGGGCTCGCGACTCCATTAAGTCTGAGATTGTCGTTTCAGCAAGTTTTGTGCTTAATTACTTTAAAATGTAATCAGGAACAAAACTATTTTGAGCGCGTTTGCTTGGATAATGAGAAATACGTTGGCAACAATAATTAGCAATACAATGTGTCTTTGAGTTGAAGAGGACTATTAGCCTCTGGGGAATTAAGCTAGACTCAGACTGTGGCTCGAACTGTCTCCTAACATCCCATGTCTAAACGGAGGACACACGTGGGTTCATTACAAATAGATGGGGTCTGCATTTCACTGTTCGATAATTAAGGCGGCTGTAAGAACCATCTACCTTTTACATTTTTTTTGCAAGACACGGTGTATTGTCTTATTATGTTTGAGTCCACGGCACTATAGGTTACCTTGAAGTTTGAAGGGACAAAAAGACTTCTGAGAATACATTGTGAATGTTTTCCATTCATATCATGTGTGAATGGTAATCATTGTTACGCCGAGCGTTGCTGGAATCTAGGAATACACGTGTCTTTCTTTCCGTTAGCTTACTTACAGAGGAGAAACATGGAACAATAGAGTGAGATGGGGGGGCAGACAGAGAGAGAGAGAGAGAGAGAGAGAGAGAGAGAGAGAGAGAGAGAGAGAGAGAGAGAGAGAGAGAGAGAGAGAGAGAGAGAGAGAGCTGGGAGCTTGTATTGATCTACAGTGTTGATGAATGATGGCGCAACAGAAAAAAAGAGCACACCAGAGAAAAAGAGATGACGCTGAAAGGAAAGTTTAAAAAAAAATCCATCCCCAGAGAGCGCGACCGAGGTGCAAATAATAATTGAGGACGAAAGAAAAACGTTCTCAACTGTCTTGTTCTCTACTGAAACAAACCCGCTGTTATATAATGTGCCACAGGAAGCTGTTCTTATAGCGCGGGGCCGCGTCAAAGCCGCACGTCAAACTCAACATAAAATCAATGCGGGGAAACACGTGAGCTGCAAGTTAGACACACTCAGCAAGAAGCAGGGCGGGGGGGGGGGCGGGGGGGGGGGTAGGCTGACTCTGCGGGTCACTATGTAGGGTGAAGGGCGGTCCGGTGAGGAACCGGAGATCACCGCTACGACGGAGCGTTTGACGCGTCCTTGATGACGGCCGGTGATTCGACTCGGGGCACAGGACCCGGTGTGTGTGTGTGTGTGTGTGTGTGTGTGTGTGTGTGTGTGTGTGTGTGTGTGTGTGTGTGTGTGTGTGAGTGTGTGCGTGTGTGTGTGAGTGTGTGTGCGTGTGTGCGTGTGTGCGTGTGGTGTGTGTGTGTGTGTGTGTGTGTGTGTGTGTGTGTGTGTGTGTGTCTGTGTGTATGCCACTGCGTGTGGGAGCGTCTGACGGCGCTTCATTTGGAAATCAAATGAAGCATAAAATGATCTGAGCATGCTGAGGTAAAGGATTTGGGGGACTTTTTTTCAATTCTGAACGCATCGCACCAGAAGAGCATACATGATTCTCGCGGATGCTCAGTATTCAGATAATGCCACGGGAGATGATGAATGTAAACTAGATACATTGTGCATTATGCAGGCGTGCATTTTTCATATTGATATTGCACGTCTGTCAGACAAAATTAATTCACAGCTTTGAGCTACTAACGGATCAAATTACGAAGGTCACACTGTTGTCTTCTTTGGAGATGATTGGATGTTGATAAAAAAGTCAGCTCACGCGCTGATTGGCTTAATGCAGCGCTATCGGCCAATTAGCAGGATGGTGTGGATGTGGGTGCGTGACTACAGTGTCCCTGTGCCTGAACCCCGATGCAGTGCTCTGTTTACGATCACGGTGTGATTGTGCTGTACACACTCGTCTTAATGGAAGCTATTTGTTACACAAGCAGATCGGGGTTAACCCGCGTGGAGGAATCGAAAAAGCCATCCGCATCCATCCAGCCTGATTTACAACATTATTGACTGATTGTTTAATTCAGATACTGCTGGGTTTGGACAGGATCCAGGGAGGGAGGGGGAGGGAGCTACGGGAGAGGGCGAAAGTGGGGGAGGGAGGGGGAGAGATAGAGGGGGAGGGACGGGGGGAGAGGGATGGGGAGAGGGGAAAGAGATGGTGGAAGGGAGGGAGGAAGAGAGAGTGAGCTTTAGGGAGGGGAGGAGGCAGATAAACTGAGGGTGAGAGGAAGACTATGGGAAGCACGGAGGAGGAGAGAGAGGAAGGAAGAGATAGATGAGATTCCAAGAGAGAAGGATCAAGACAGGGAGAGAGAGAGAGAGAGCGAGAGAGAGAGAAATGTGTGAAAGTGTGTGAATCCCTTGTTTCAGCTAATATTCAACACTGAGATCATTTCTTTTAAGTGTTTTGGGCTGAGAGAAGGAGTTGTGTATGCCCATGTTATGATGATTGTGATTTATTGTGGTTATGTTATGACCCGTGTCAACTTTGTGTAACTGTTCTTGTACCGTCGATGAGCAGCAGGAGCCTCTCTCTCTCTCTCTCTCTCTCTCTCTCTCTCTCTCTCTCTCTCTCTCTCTCTCTCTCTCTCTCTCTCTCTCTCTCTCTCACTGTCTCTCTCTCTCTCTTCTCTCTCTCTCTCTCTCTCTCTCTCTACTCTCTCTCTCTCTCGACACCTACACCCAGAGCCACTGCTGCCCAGCCACAGCTTTACACATCCACGGCTTTACACATCCACACACACACACACACACACACACACACACACACCGCAGCATCACATCCCGTGCGGGCGTGCGAGGTGCTCAGCAGCCGCCATTAGCATCAGCCGCTGCACGGACGCAGCGCCACACGTCCCGCCCTGGCTTGGCGGTGACGTGGACCAGCATGGCGGGGTCACGACGTGAACCCCGCCCGTGTTCGGAGCGGGGTGTTCGCCAACTGGCCGGCTGGGCGGAGGCCCACCTGAACGTGGGATTTCTTATTCTAGTGACAGTGGCGAAACGGCATGGCTGCTATGGAAATCATGGGAGACGAGGTTTTAAAAAGAAAACAATACTCCGATATTTGAAGTGGCCCTGGCAGCTCTTATAGTGAGATACTCCGGCTGTGATGCACAGCCAGCCCGCACGCGCACACACGCACACACACACACACACAAATACACACACACACACACACACACACACACACACACACACACACACACACACACACACACACACACACGCACACAAACACACATATACACACAGACCCCCGCTCCCACACACACATACCCCCCCCACACACACACACACACTAACCCTGTCTTGAAGATGCTGAAACAGCTCTTCTCTTGAGCTAGTCTTATTTACCCGGACTGTGTTGTTTACTCAGTGTGTTTGTTAATATAGAGAGCAAACTTTAGCGTTGGCAATCGATACAGAGAGTGTATCCTAGTGTGTCCCACAGCAAGACCATCTCAATCTCACTCTCAATGGTGGGATCCCATGCGGTGTGCTATAGATGGCTTGGAGTGTGGAACACAGGCTACCATTCATAACAGTGAAACACAATGGTCATCACATTCAGAAGGCTCACTCAAGCCCACCCTCCAGTCCGCTCATTTATCAACATGAATCCCACTTTGTATGATTGCATATGAAAATAATTGTCGGCTGCGTCAATTGTTTTCTTTTCGTGGACAGCCGAATGGCGCGTCGCTTTTAATGTTGCCGGTGCAAGGAATTGGGGAATGTAGGATGGCATTATCTCCTCACCCTCTGTCAAGGATGGTCCAGTGTACACTATGCTACAGGAGCTAAGAAAGGAGGCATTAAGCAACCTTTCCTTAGCATTTCGAGAATTCGAACGTTTCTCGTCGCTGGCTGTCGCTTATGATATTTCCGGGTCATTTCACCCTGTGAGGAACCTTCACGGGCGAAAAGGACAATTTCGCCGACTTCGATGGCAGCGTGGGTGGTGGGTGAGGCTGCACACCTGTGATGCTTTGGGCAATCAAGGCACATGTGATGAACAAGCCCTCACCACCAACACTGAGGAGGAGAGAGCACACACATGTCTGTGTTTATCACCCCCCCCCCCCCTCCATTTTCAATAATAACATTGTTCACACAACATCGTCTTCAAAAAACGTTGTTATTTACATCAACCCGCATAAATAGCCAAACAAACTGTAAACATAGGGCGCTCACATGACGTTAAGCATTTTCTAGCGCATAATGTGACATTTGAGAACCTAAAACCCTGTTTCTCCCAGTTGAAACGACAACACGTAACCGGCATTTTCAGAAATCTCCACTTTGGCCAGAGTTTTTAGAAATAAGCGTTTTCTGTGTGATAAAAACAGGGTTTTCGTGTAAATTCGAAATTCGAAAATGTTCTACAACTTAATTAATTTTAGAAATAAAATAGACGTGCGATCAGCTCATTATCTGTGATTCTGATTTCGAGACGGTCAAACGAACAGTTGATTTGGACAGGGCGTTTTTAAACACACCGCGCCTTACCGGTGGGGAAAAGGAATGTTTAAACTGCGTCGCTTGATGATCCACACTAACCTACACTAAACTACACCGTTTCATTCGTTTTTCTGACAATGGTGCGCCACCAATGACGCACTTTTGCAAAAACTTCTGCTATGTCATCGCTTGGCAGAGGCAATGTTTTGACTGTACAGTTTGGGTGCAGTACACACACGGACACACACAGACACACAGACACACACAAACACAAAACCGCCCACACCAAACCCCTCCTCTCTGTTTCCACACAGCCTGCCAACCAGACAACAGAGAGCGTGAGGCAACATGGCCGACCGCTGCAGAGAGGAATCTCTCACAGGCAGCCAAGGGCTTTGGTGGAGGCAAAAAAAAAATAATGTCAAAATAATTAATGAGGCACTTCTCTGAAATACCCCGTACCATGGGATACGTTGAATTAATTAAATTTGCAAAGCACACACGAATTTGTGTTGTGGTTGTGATTTATTCAGCTTTTTTCCCCACAACCTGCAAAATGCTTCTTTTACAGTTTTCTTTGCGTCCTATCTTTTTTATCCTCGTTGTCTTTCGTTTGTGACTGTACAACTGATTTTTCAGCTCTTTTATCTCTGCTTTCTTTCTCTCTTTAGCTCTATCCACATTGACCTGTATCACGGTTGAAGTCTTCATTGTAACCACTTGGTTTTTCTTGGTTTGGATTGGATGGATTGGTTGGGTATTTTGGATCGGTATTTTTCCAATATAATTGGTATATGTAAAACGAAATAATATTAGCCTATTCTATCCAATTTAGAGGTCAGCAGTGACACTGCTGAGTCTCACTGACACACTGAACTGAGCTTTGATCCTTTGACAGTGTGAAGCGCCACAGCAGTACAGGATCATGGGATGCCAAACAGAGGACAGTGCAGAGGTCCAATTGCAGCGTGGGCAATCGTGGGTCTATCGCTCAAGGTCTA
>JAXIVH010000023.1:5086777-5096777 GCA_036785325.1 Urophycis tenuis | reverse complement strand
AAGTTTGAATAAATGTAATCTATTATAGCTGGAAAGGTGTGGCTCACGGTGGCTAGCACTGCTTTCTCACAGCAGGAGGGTCCTTGGAACGGGTCCCCAGTGACGCAGAGAATTTAATATCTAGAACTTGTGCAATGACAAACAAAGGCTATTTTTCAACATCGAGAAGCCATTATAGCAGGCCGCAAAGGTCGGCTACCTTACATTAATCACATTAAGGCCTTAAGTGTTGCGCTCTGCACTTCACGTCCGAATAAAGAATTAACCACATGATTGGGATTGGATGCCAGGTGCCAGGTGCCTCCGATCCCAAGTCCACCCTTGTGGTGTAAACACACATTTCGCCCTTTTCGGCCAGAGGGCGCTGTTACTGCGTAAAAAGTACGCGCGTGGGCTTCTTCTCCGAGGCTGAACACAAGCATTCCTTTCATGCTGTGTTGAAGGCTCAACAGGCTTAAGGAGAAGCCTGATTTTCTCCGTCATTATGCTAATAGACCAGATGGTAGCATGATGATGAGTGCTGCACCGCGCTATGATCTCCTCACACGGCTAGCGTGTTGCAGGCTGTGCCTATAGGTCCTACTCAATAGGCCTATGCGGCCATTACAAATCAATGTATACACGCCGCGGACTAAAAACCCGAGAAATGACCTCTCGATTGGCGCTGGTCTCTGGACATTTATTTTCTCTGTGGTTTGTTGTTGAGAGAGGCGCAGGCAAATCCACTATAGGCAACTATACTCCACGTTTGATGTTGTCGTGTTACACGCGTGCACACACAACCCCACCTCTCCACACACGCGCGCGCACACACGCACACATACACACACGCGCACACACACACGCACACACACACACACACACACACACACACACACACACACACACACACACGCACACAGACCAGCCATTCACACGTAGGCCTTATAAGACGCACAACGGGGGTGTTCATCCTGAAGTCAAAGACCTCTTTCACTTGTCTTGCAATTCTTCCCCGAGATTAAATCTCCCCTCTCAGCTCATTTAAAACCACGGAGCTGGCTGTAGGCCTACTGTAGCTGTGATACAAGTCTACGCTGAGCCACGGATGGTCCATTTATTTCGCACCTATGCAGAGCCGTAGAGATCTCAATCGATAGATTTCCATCTTTACGCATTACACGAAATTCCTCGTTTGACTTACAAGCCAGGAAGGCGATAAGCTCTGCAATCACTTGCGCGATACGCCTATCCTATATCACATATAGACGAACGTTCTCAAATACATTTAATCCGCCTCTAGATTTGTGGGCAGCCAATTTCATGTGCGGTTGTTATTTTACCTGAAGCGGTTTCTTCTCCAATTCTATTTGTACAGGATGTAAGTCCGTGCCTTTTGGCAGCATCCGTCGAAAGTACACATTTGCTCGCACATTATTGAAATGGATGTGAGAATTGTTAAATGGTTGTCGCCCGGAATGAATTTGAGATTTACTAATATACCTAGGCTTCCAACGCCAGCTTTGTATGAAGAATTTAGAACAACAGTATCCTGCAGGCTTAGTGCCTGCTATAAAAAAGGAAAAAAAAACTCTTCAAGAACTTGGCATAATTGCCGTCTCAGAATGGTTTCGTAAAAGAAAATGAGGAAGAGGCCTACATATAATTTTGATTCTCCTATATATAGAGTTGCAATTTAAGTCCTACGTGAGGCCCAAGGTTCAACCGTTTAAACTCCTCGCCGTTCTGAATTTCCAATTCCCAGTTGGTTTTGCGCAGACGCGGAGGAGGGTGCTGTCCGTGGTGCTGAAGTGAAGCGGGCGCACGACGAAAGGCGCCACCGTTGACGGGAAAGGCAACTAAAACACACATTAAAATGCGACATGAGACACAACAACGTACAACCAACCACCTGCTACGTACAACCAACCACCTGCTGTATGAAAATACAAAATGGCTAGCACCTGATGGGCCCATCTCTACCGCTGAAGACGACGTGGTTTGAATTGATTAGAACTAAGTGATCAATCAAGAAAAGTGGCCTATATGTATTCAAAGAGTGGAACGTAAAAAAAATCTGTTCCATATTTTGTACTATTTTGTCTTCCATTTTGGGGAAGAAGCCATGTTTGTAATGTATATATTACCGCCCGTCAGGGTGAAGCATCAGGGTTAATTGCAATGCTCTTAATGACTGCACACTGACACCCAAACGATGAGGAATGGACTGCTGCCAAGTTATAGAGCTGCCCGCACCCCCACCTCACCTCTCTCTCCCCCCTCTCTCTCTCTCTCTCTCTCTCTCTCTCTCTCTCTCTCTCTCTCTCTCTCTCATCTCTCTCTCTCTCCTCTCTCTCTCTCTCTCTCTCTCTCTCTCTCTCTATCTCTCTCTCTCAACCATCTCTAATACCCCCACCTCTCTCTATCACGCTCTCCTCTCTCCCTCATTCCTCTCCCTCTCATCCCTCTCTAATACCCCCTACCCCTCTCTATCACTCTCTCTCTCTTCTCTCGCTCTACCTCTCCGCCCCCCCTCCCCCCCCCCCCCTCCCCTCTATCTCTCTCGCTCTCGCTGTCTCGCCTTCCTCTCTATTTCATGCCTCCCTTCTCTCTGTTCTACTCCTCTCCTCCACTCCTCCTCCTCCTCCTCCTCCTCCTCCTCTTCGGGAAGGCTGCTCTGCAGGCTGTGCGCTCTCACAACACCAACCTTGGCTCGACGTCAGAGTCTGTGCAGCAGTGCAGCATAATGGGATCGTAGGCAAGCCGAGGTGCCTCATATGGGTTGCTATCGCGAGTCTCCCCTCCGCTTCCTCGCACTCTCCGACGCCCGCGCCGCCGTACCCCGCCGCCGAACACTCTCGTGCGGATAGCGCATAGCTGTGTGTGCCCCCCCCCCCCCCCTCCCCACCACCCCCCACCTCCCTCCCCCCGCCTCCTCCCCCCTTCTCATCTCCTAAAAAAAACACCCAGCAGCCCTATGTATGTATGGGGCCCCCACCGGATTTTTTCACCTCTCGACATGGATACCCCGCCGTCCCTTGAACTGTGGGCTTGTTTCTTGGCGCAGTGAGGAGAGAATTCATGCCGGGACTGCTAATGGATTTAGGGAAAGCGCGAGTGACCATGCCGTGATCTTGCACCGACCGGAGAAGAAATCCGCGGGAATCAAAAGCGTACGGGGGGGGACTGCCACCACTGTGCAATTTTTTTGACGAACAACATGAAGATTTACCTCCAGCTGATAAATAGTCTCGTTTTCAGGTTCAACCTCAGGCTTCTCCCGCTTCTCATGCTCGTGTTTCTTGATACTCTCGCGGGATGCCACACGTTTTAAGATTCGGTAAGAGAGGCTACTTGTTGTTGATGGTCCCCCCCTATGAAGAGAGATCGCTAAAAAAAAAAAAAAGAGGTGGCTGTTGCCTTCAATGGAAGGACGTGTGTTTTACTACGGCGGCTGATGTGCTGAGACCTTGGCGGCGTATGACGGTCCTGTTTTCCATGAATCAATTGGAAAAATGAGTGTACACTTTTCCTGCGTAAATACCGCGCAAACTATACCTAGATTGTTTGTTTGTTTGTTTTTTTTTTAAAGACGATTGCTGTTGCATTATCGTGACATGACTGTAACATGCTATATGCACAGCTGAGAGTAAGTAGCCACTAGGGTTATTGGTTATAGCCTATAGTAAAAAAAAAAATTAATAATAATAATAATGATAAAAAAGAGATGGCCAAATCTATTGCTCGGGCGATACTACAGGTATAACTTGGTCAATGTTTCCATGTGGGACTATGTCCTCGGTTCATACACTTCTAAACTCAACATATCTCAAAAAGTCTGCAAGCAGGCCCTCTACAAAGCAACAGATAGCGCTATGTGTGTTGCTCACGGCGTTGAAATAGGCATCATTGTCGGTACATGAGTCATTATTACCTTCATCTATACTACGGTGTCGCGTGTGCTTGATAACAATGTGGCCCTTTAATACCTCTGACAGTCCAAACACACGTTCCGCACTTATGTTTACATGTAAGCATCTCCTTGGGGTCCGGATCAATCATACAGGACGCAAGGCCAATCGACCACACTTGACTAGTAGCCTACTTTTAAACCAAGGTCTTGTGACTCTGCCGGTATCGATTGGGAGTTCAGTGGTTTCAGTGATCTGATGCCTTGTGTTTAGATCCTGTTTTGGGGGGTCTCGATATATGCCCTGTAACTTTCCGTTCTCCGCGCTGACATACAGCTCGTCTTCGCTGTGTGAGTGTTTGGGACCCCTTCTTTTCTGACAGCGGATGTCATCTAACGTTGAGATCCACATTCTCACCATCCTCACGCCAGTCACCCCCCTGGGCCTTGTTTAATAGTCAAGGCGCGTCTGCAAAAAGCACCACTATGGCAACGGGATGTGCTTGTGTTCCGGCTGCCCTGCCTGCTGCATCCTCCTACTATTTATCCTTAAACCGCGTCCCGATTTTCCCGTTTCGCTGTCTCGTTGTCTGCAAGAGACATTGTGGCTGTGCAACGCGCAAAGAGCTTGTCCCGAGATAGCCATGCGGTTGATACGGTCTCCGAAAGAAACAACATGTGACTGGCCTGAGATCTTTGGCTCTGGGGGTAAACGACGCGTTTGCTGTCGCTGTCTGGTGGACGCGTCATTCGGCCAAAGCGTAAAATCCGTGAACGGCACCAGAGACAGTCACTCGGGCTCTCTTGGCTAGTCTGCCTGTTGCTATTTTTGACCCATTCACATTCACGATGACAAATATGTCTTTGAGCTTTGGAACAGACGATGCAATGTGTCCTCCAAAGCTTCCAATGTATCTTGATATATGCCTGCTTCTGGTGCTACGCGGGGGGTTGGCTACGAAAATAATGACATAACAAATACATACATATTAATACAAAAGCTAGAGAGAGAGAGGGGGCGAGGGGGAGAGAGAGAGAGAGAGAGAGAGAGAGAGAGAGAGAGAGAGGAGAGAGAGAGAGAGAGAGAGAGAGAGAGAGAGAGTGTGTGTGTGTGTGTGTGTGTGTGTGTGTGTGTGTGTGTGTGTGTGTGTGTGTGTGTGTGTGTGTGTGTGTGTGTGTGTGTGTGTGTGTGATATCGTTTCAGCCAAGCAAGCAAAGCATAGTAACTACTAAAAATGTCCTACAATTAAAATAAAAATAAAAAAACACTAGACCAGGAGCATGGTAGCTATGGGAACCACAACATGTGGTTAGTAGAGCATATACATTTCATTCATTCATTCATTCATTCATTCATTCATTCATTCATTCATTCATTCATTCGCTCGTTCATTCAATCAATCCTGCCGGATGCTCATACATCAGAGACACCCTCGTGCACGCATAGGCAGTCCGAAGAACGAGCAGCGAGCCCCTTTAACAGAGCCATCAGCAGGTGACCGGGCTGCTCCACATACTGTACAGGCAGAAGGCGCCTGGCTCAGCACAACGGCCCAGCTGCTGCTCACAGGACAGGAGGCGGCGGCTGCACGGCTAAATGAAAAGGTCAGCTCCCCTCAGGCCTGTCTGTCCCTCCCCCCGCCCTGTCCCCCACGCCGGCGCACGGGAGCTCCGTTCCGTCCGTGCTCTCGTCGCGGCGGTCTCACGGCGGGCCATTGTGCCGCCGCTGTTCTGCCCTGTCAGACACGGGACCTTTAAGCCCAATTCATAGTCCGCCTCCGCGGACCCATCTGGCAGGCGCGCACGCGCACACGGCCCGGCGGAATGGGAATTCTGTCACTTTTTCTTTCTTTTTTTGCGTGGGCCCACCTAAAAAAAACAACACGCTCCCCAGCAGATGTGCGTCGTTGGCCAGTCCTTGGCGGTGCGCGTTCAGACCTGAAGGACGACGTTACCCTCTCCTTGTTCTGTCGTTGTGCCGGGCCATGAAGAGAACGCGTCTCTGAATGCAAATGTTGGTTTTTGTTTTCCCCCATGTAGTTGAGTGAAAGGTCAGCAATATGTATGCGCCTAGCTTTATGTCTTGTTTTGTTTATTTCTTGTTTTATAACCCCCCCCCCCACCCCTCGCGACCCCCGCAGCTGTTGTGTTGTACACAACGCGCAACAAGTGTTGCTCTGTGGAGACCGCAATAGCCTACAGCATCTCAATCTGATTGATTTATTTGGATGATAAAAATGGGCCCACCGCAGTGCATAAAAGCCCGCACATTTTGCCAGCTGCAGATTGAGTTGCACTCGTAAAACAGGACACAGGCGTTGCTCTTATTTAATGGACTTCTTTCAAACATCCTTGACACGCGCAGCCTAAAAGTTCCGACGGTTGTTGGTGCCGTCATTAGGAGCTCTGTGCTAAGAGGTTCATCTTCACTTGCGCTCGGCCATTTTGTTCCTGCAAGTCAGGTCACCTTCACGCTGTTGCTGTAATGCATCAAAAAACAAAAACATAAAATGTAGCTTTTGCTATCCCCAAACCCATACAATGCTGGCTACGTAACACTATCTATGCAAGATTAAAAAGAAAATGTTTACTTCTACTGCAATATAGTTCACATGCAGACATCACTCTTTTCAAGAAAGAGAAGAATGCATTGTTTGATGAAAGTTTGCCCTGCCTGAGGTGGATTAGCAGAATTCAAACATTGGTATAGCTACTGTGTGTGTGTGTGTGTGTGTGTGTGTGTGTGTGTGTGTGTGTGTGTGTGTGTGTGTGTGTGTGTGTGTGTGTGTCATCATCGCTGGGAAGCGAACATTTTACAAGGGCGTGTTTGAGCAGCGGTCCTGTGTTAGGATTGGCTGAGTGCTAAAGTTAATGAACCCTGTGTGTATGAGTACCTTTCCTCATGGAAACAGCCCCCACCTACTGTCAATATCCATTTGCCCAGATTGCCCTTCGTCCCATTCGGTAAACAACAATGCAGAGACCAATCTGGACACGGGGCAAACACACACACACACACATACGGCCGCACATATTATCTCATTCGGCCGACGTGAGTCAGCGCCTCGCGTCCTCCTGCGCCACTTGGATCGGGGGGGCTTTTTGTGAGCGGGGAAGACAGGAAGTTATTACAGGAGGTATGAAGGGGACATAAGCAAACCAGCCGAGCATGGGGGGGGGGGGGGGCAGATCGACGCTGAGATGTTTTAATATCCGTCGCTGAAGGGAGGGCAGGGGGGTGACCGCGTTAAGTGAGTGGAGGCATGGCAGCGCCGCTGCTTAAATATCACAGGAGGGAGGTGTGTGCTGGCAGGGGGTGACCGCGTTAAGTGGAGTGGAGGCATGGCAGCGCCGCTGCTTAAATATCACAGGAGGAGGTGTGTGCTGGTGATGGTGGTGGTGGTGGTGGTGGTGGTCGGGTGGTGGTGGGGGGGGGGGGGGGGGGGTGGGGGGGTCCCAGGGCTGTCCTAGCAAATCTCAAAGCGTTGTTGACTCCCAGGATGCCGACCTCTGTTTGCTCACTTCCGTGTCGATTTGTTTTTGTTTTTTTTGTTTTGTTTCCATACGGTCAAGGGATACGGACAGAATGCACTCATGCGCCATTACATTTGTGCCTAAGGAGAGGCAAAGTCATTTGTTTCCCCCCCCCCCCCCCCCCCCCCCCCACCTCCCCCCCGCTGGGACACGGAAATGAAAACACATCATCTCAGCCGGTCATCAAGGCTGTGATTCATCCACGGCGATGAAGAAAGAGCCCCCTGTTGACTTCCAAAATCCTCACATGCGTATGTCGTAACGCCATGACGCTGTGACTCTCTTGCGATAAAAAAAAAAAAAAGAAGCTAATATGCCACAGATCATTGCAATGACAGGTAGCCATGGTGACCCTATACTTCTACTTCTACCCCTATACTATGTTCTGGTTAACCAGAGCTAGCTATGGGTCTCCTGGTTACTACTACTAGGAGTCTGTTTGTCCTTGAGAGCAATTGATGATGGCCGCCCATCATATCATTGGCATAGAGCAGCGGTGGTTGGAAATCTTTCTTTATGTTTTGAAGCACTTGTCCTACCATAGGTGTTCTGTTCTGTCTGTATATATGACTGGCTCGCCTTGATTTATACATGCAACCCAACCACCATATAAACAACCTCTACCACAAGGTACAGGGAAACTGAGTGTTACAAATCAACATTTAGTCTGTTCTTATTCAAATCTCAGTGCTTTGCAGGTCTTCGTTGAGTTACAGAAGTTGGAGGGGCTAAATGTGTTTCACGACTAAAACAATGATGACCTTATACAGAATATTAAATTGCTCAATGTGTGCTTCTTCTCGTTGTATAAAAAGTGTGACTGGGGCATCACTAATACACAATCTAATCTGTTCGTCTTTTAACAGTTCGATTCCTGTGTGCCGCTCACTCAGAAGGAATTGCTTTCACGTTGTCCTTATTGATTTTGACAAAATGGAAGTGTAAACAAGTCTAACATGGATGTGGTCACGTGATTAGTCACGGTCACACCCCAAGCTCTCTGATTTCCACAGTGGCTGAAGAGCCCCTGGAAACGGGTCACCTTGTTTGCTCGCTAGCATGAAGGGGGCATTTAGCAGACGCTTTTTGTCCAAATACGACTTACAATCAATACATGTGTGGGGTTCCACATGTGGACAGTTGGAGGAGGAGGGGGGATCAAGGGAATCGAACCGCCGACCCTACGGTGAGTGGACGACCCGCTCTGTCCACCCGCTCTACCCACTAGAGCTACCTGCCACTAGCATCCAGCACCCGTGAAGACATTAGCATTGTCAGACTGAATGCAAAGGCGAGGCCGGCCGCATGAAGGGAACGTTCAAGGGTAAAAGGGTGAAGGCAAACTCTAAGAGGGCTCTTCTAAACGCTTTTTATTTTATTTTATTTATCCGGGGCGACGCCAGCCCTGAGTTATCGGCGTGCCGGGGCTTCGGCTTCTGAATTCTGAGAGAATTATGGATAACACCCTGTGTCCCTGGCACCGTGCCACGCGCGTTCACGGCGAAATACATTTTAAAAAGACACAAAGCCGCTTAAAATATTCATGTGTCACTTGGCAGCCACCGTAGCTTATATAGAAATACGAAACTATCTCCGCTCCACTTGGAAAAATAATTTTCCACGGTTTAAAAATACCCACGGCGCGGGTTCTGAAGAACAAAGAGGGGATCTGACTGCCATTTGCATGCAGCGCCACACCATGGACTGGGAGCGGGCAAATCTATCTGGATGGTTTTCCGAATCGTGTTTACAACCACGGGCGTCTTTGAAGGTCTCGCCGCCGTGCCTCCGCTCAACAAAGGGCATGTTCACTTGTGATTAGCGGACTCGTCTGCAGGTTTGGGGGAAACGGGACAAAAGGCCCGTGAGGTGTGACACGGGCAGATAAGAAGAAGTAATCGTCTTACATCGCGGGAGCTTTTTCGATTTGAAGGCGTCGTAATGTGTGTATTAGTGGTGGTAGTCGTAAAAATAACATGTGCATTCATTCAGTAAATTCATTGTATTTATTATTATTAATTTTTTTTTCAAAACACTTTACAAAGTGTGTGGTGTGTGTGTGTGTGTGTGTGGATGGGTGTGATTTACACCTAGTATCACACCTATTATTATTAGGTATTCACAGAGTATCTGTGGATACTTCTAGTTTTTTATTATTATTATTATTATTATTATTATTATTATTTATTATTATTTTTTTTATTATTATTTTTTTTAATTATTATTATTATTATTTTTTATTATTATTATTAATGGTAGTAGTAGTAGTATTTTACATTGTAGGAGATTTTAATTGCTAGACTAGAGCATAATTGCTAATAATGGGTAAGCAATTACTAGTTTGGCATGTTCTGTCAAACACTTAAAAGCTTGTTTCAAGCGTCTTTGGTTTCCAGCAAACACTGTTCCAACAACTTGTTGTTTCTGTTGCCGCCACGGCAACTAAATCATCCAGGGCAAATTCTGAAGTGTTTCGGAACGGAAGGCGCTACTTTTCACCCCCTTCCACATAATAAACAGTTTTTGTGTCCCATGGCTTTTCTTCCATTTTCCGCGGTCCTCCGCGGGGGTCATAGG
>JAXIVH010000023.1:5061237-5086577 GCA_036785325.1 Urophycis tenuis | reverse complement strand
GTGCCTATCTTAAAGCTTTAAAAGTAGTTTACAGCATTTGACCCAAGGCGACGGTGGTTTTCAATCATGCACAAGCATGCTGTCGGGTGCATATACCTGGGGATTTTGCATGGGTCTAGTATATACATGCTACTTCTCGTGTGTTAACATAGAATCCAGAAGGCAGGTGTACACATGGTTCTTGTAGCTTTGCTTGGCTGGAGGGCTCCTATACACGCTCTGACAATGCACTACATTAATGCAGCAAAACATAGTTCCCAACGCCGAGTATCATGGGCGTTTACACATCCTTGTAGGTTTACATCTATAGCATTGCGCAATTCGGAGAGTAATCCGATTTTTTTAGGAAAAAGTAAAAAGACAGAAAATAGAAATAATAGCAGAATAACCTTCGGCCATGTTTCCCCGCGGACCCTCTGTACCCAAGTTGCAATAGAAAGGCTTCCTCTGCGAAAACGGGTTGTGGTAGTCACCATTAATCCAACATCCTCGATCACATCGCTCACGAATTTAGCTCGCATGGTACAGTGTGCTTTCTGTCTTTTGATATTTTGTCATGTCTCTCCCTCAATTTCTTCCTCACTCACACCACCTCTGTAGCTGACTCTCTCTCTTTCGCTCGCTCGCTCGCTCGCTCTCTCTCTCCCTCTCCTTCTCTCTCATTCGCTCTCTGGCTGGCTGTTTCTGTTCCCGTACTGAGCACGTGACTTTGTCAATTACATGCTTTTTTGCTACTAATTTCACTACGAACCCAGGCAGGGGAGTGGTCCAATGGAAACGGACTTGGAACCAACGAGAAGGTCCTTGCAGATAACGGCTAATAAAGGCATCTAGACCACCCATGAAATATGTGCAACCGCACAAACAACATTGATGCATTGGCTGTTAACGTATAGACTACTAAATTGGGCTCGACCGATACAAGTCGTTCTTTGGTTGATCGTTGCGGTTTCAAAAGCATTTAGATCTACATCTAACGACTCCCTTTAAAAACACTTTCACACAATGCTAAAATGTTATTTATTTTTAATACATAGTTATACTATGTAATATAGGCTCTTCAATGTAGATTGGTTGGCAGACCTCCGTTAAACAGATAACAGAAGCTATAAGTAAATAATGAACACAGAAAAAACCACTCAAAGTAATTCCCATATGTCATAACTGTTCTATAGATCAAGCATCCATGCTTTATTTTTAAATTAACTGAGTGACTAAAACCATCTACTCCTATACTCATATAGGACTTTTTCAATAGTGCAGCAGTGAAAGTAAACGGACTGACCGAAATCCACATAGAGACTGCACAACATGTATCTTAACTTTCTATCTCAAGTTAAAACGTTGGACCAATACCATGGTTGAGGTTATAGACAACAGTTGAAGACCTTGACTTCATAACTATATGACTAGTTACCTCCGAGCATCACCCCGGTGGGCACCAGGGGAGTGTTTAACTCACAGCTTTGGAATGTGACTGGAGAACCCAGAAAAACACTTTTTGGAACTGATATGTTGAGGTTTGTAGCACCAGATCCGAATGAAATGTCGTGAGTTATAGACTAATTTATAGCAAACGGCGCATTGGCTTGCTCGCCTATTGATAAACCTTCACAGAAACTCGAACTCAAAAGTCCCCCCACGAGGCAACGTTTCACACAAGAAACACGCCAACAACACAACAGCCACTACCATCACTGTAGCATACGGTTGCTTAGGGGGGAAAAAGTAACTAAATATATTCGACCACAGGTGTTAGCTATATCCGCCCGTATGTTGTTTTCTACACGGGTTACTGTCGGTTACGAGGAAGAGGAAAAACACGTTAGAGGAATGAAACAACAACAAGTCCATCTCCACCCACCAGCTCGAAGAATCCACCCTCCGGAATGCATGTGCTTGTGCCCCTACCCCCAACGCTTCCCAACCCCCGCGCAAATGCTGTTTTTGGAGATGCGTAAAGGAGGCCTCCACCGTAGCCATAGAATTACTGTTTGGGTCAAAGGGTTGGATGCCGGTGTCAGATGTTATCGGGCCATTCATATCCCGAGAATATTTGTATGATCGAAAGTGGTCTTACTCAATTGTTATTGCCACACTGACGCAAACCTGTTGCGAGTTGGGCGAGAAAGCCCATATAAGTATGTATTTAGATGTAACAGGATGTCGTAGGCTAAGTGGAATACTACACACACACACACACACACACACACACACACACACACACACACACACACACACACACACACACACACACACAGACAGACAGACAGACAGACAGACAGACAGATAGACAGATAGATAGATAGATAGATAGATAGATAGATAGATAGATAGATAGATAGATAGATAGATAGATATACATATGGGCCATATATATACATATATACAAGAAATATAAAAGTAAAATAAAAGTTACTGAGTGAAGTTATATAATTTGTGATTTCGAATATAGCTTGATTCGTATTTAGCCACTACCTAATCCTCCACATGAAACATATGAGTTTTAAACCAAAAGTGTATTGATGGGGAGAATGTGAAGAGCTCCCAGAGCTGTTTCCATACCAACATTCTGGGTAGGCTTTGCACTACTTCACACCCCAGCTAACCTCACCCAACCCCCACTCCCCACCCTGTAGTATCCCAGAGGAAATGTGCCTTTACCCTGCATTGCTGTCATGGCAGTTCAAAGGGGTTCATTGGGTTCGTCTCTCCCTTCCCCTTTTCTTTTTTTTTTTTTCTTTTTTTTTGTAAAATTGGGGGTTGTTTTTTGTCGTTTAGGGTATGCATTCCAGTCACCAATCCTTCACTTTTTATATCCTCCACAAGGACATGTAAACAGAGTTGGCAAGCTAATAGGTTATCTCCTCTCATGGGTTGTTCTGAAGGGAACATGTTTGGATGTTGATTATTTGATATAGGCTTTGCACAAGATTGTTAACTGCATTAATGAATTCACCCCCAAAAAACAACAAAGGAAGACATTTGGCTGCTGATTTGATGTCCTCTCCAAGGTAGCTCTTCTGAATCATGAAGAAAATGCTACATTTAAAGTTATGGAAGCTTCTTTTTTTTAGCAATGGTCACTTTTCAACTCTTCTAAAGGCAGAATTCGTTCGACAATATTTATATAGAACGAATTTTTGTATTAAATTCGTGCTAAACACTTGCTTATGGTCATTATAATTGTAAGCCTGTTATACTAAATACAATCAAAAAGAAAGAGATGAAAAAAAACCTTACTTGAAGGTAAACATAAGCTTATTTTAAGCATATTATTACCATTGTGAGAATAACCATGTTTTAATCTTTCAACGGCAAACCCCAGTCATTTGATTTGCACGTCGCCATGTTGAGGCCTTCGGTATTTTGGCTCTAATATTGTGGAAAAGTTTTCAACAGACATTCCGGACAAAGACACAACTTTTTCTGTAAACGAACCTATTTCAAAGGTTCGTTCGGCAACACGGATCGGCATTTGTTAAGTCGAAACTCATTGACCACCATGAGCCTAAACTGGCCAGAAAAGAAATACAAGTGACGTCACAGAAAAGCCCGATCACCGCCTGCGTCCCCAGAAGACCGCCGGGCAACAAACGCCCCGCAAAGGAACAGGCCGACTATACCATCATTTCTATGTTCGCTGCAAATGGATCGGTAGCCTACACAACAGGTATGTATTGTATCCGCGATGTTTATTCTCTAATTTATTTGATTGAATATATACGCCTAAATTGGAGAAAAAAAATAAATAATAATAATACATTTCGAAAATGTTAATAGCACATTCTTGTATAGGCCTACTGCGATACGGACGTCGATCGCTAAACTTTTAGCGATTTTATTTGTCGTGTGTGTATATATATTCAGAAAAGGGAGCGTTATAGACCAAATGCTACGTCTGATTTCAACCGGCACATGTGATCAATGCAGGGTTAAAGCAGGTCACTCTCAACCCAAAACGCGGAGCCGCTTCCCCGAGCCTCCGCAATTCGGGGTATTTTGCGTGAATAAAAGCATTTGGCCTAAGCCAAAAACCGCTTAACATTATCATTTAATATGTTGTACACTTGTCGTTTTACTCACCAGTAGATACGGAAACAAACATAGTCCTCTCGATCCCCTTTTTCTTAGGGACGAGATTGATACTCAACAGGTAAAACCCCTAGACGCTTCTGTTGGGTGTGTTTCGATAGCAGCCCACCAAAGCCTACCGCTGTGTCTTCAACGACAAGAGTTTCCAGAAGACCAACTTTATCCGACGTTTAAAGTTGACAGCGGTTGACTTTTATGTCGGGGCAGTTGCTCTCCCGGCATCTTGAGACACCTGACCTAATGAATCCACTAAGGATGAATATTTTATAGTGACTCTGTAACAGAAGCGGGACCCACGCAGCGCACATGCAGGTCTTTTATTGTAACCGTCTTTATATATATATTTATTTTTAAACACACAGGCTGTGTTAGAATGTTAGAATCAAAATCAAATGGAAGAATAAAAAAAAGAAGTATATTTCTAATCCGCTAAATAGGCTATCAAGTAAATGCTTCGCTGTCTGTTTAAGCTGCACTCGTGTGGATCAGTTATTGACCTGGTATTTCCCATAGCCTATCATTGAAACACACGAAGAATTGTCTCTAAAGGGCAGGGCCATTTAGGGGCCATTTTGGGCTGACTACTTCTGTATGAAACACGTTTCAAACGTTTTGCCCCTTGAAGCCCTTGTTATGTAAACGGTTACACGCATATAACATACAAAAAAATCACTGTTAACCTGAAAAAATGAGAACGTCTTTACATATGAACATTATATGTTCATGTAAAGATGTTGTATTGGAGAGGCGGCAGAGCATGTGGGCTTCTGCAGGAGAAGCCCCCGCCTCTTCCTCTCTTGAGGATCACATCCCCACCCACACCCGCGTTCACTTAAAAAAAACAATGCAAAAACACACCTCCAAACGATTTCATTGCAGATAATCTAGTCTTGTGAAGACGAATCCCACTGACATTTGTTTCATAACAGTTATATTGCTTTTGCCTGTATACTAGGTCCTGTATACTACTTTGTCCTGGCCATTTTAATGAAATAAGACATCTTCTAATTTTTCATTCACTGATTTGAGATCTGCTGTCAACAGCTTCTCCGCACTCGAGAGGGTAACCCAGTGTGGAAGAGGAGCACACGAGGGGTGTGGTGGGGGTGGAGGGGTGCTTAAAACTAGCGCACTCATCGGTTCATTTGGGACATTGACCTGGAAGAACCCCACGCGTGTTCCCTGCTCGTGTGTTGCTAGAAACTTTCTGAAGGGAATATATTGACATGGGAACTATAGGCTACAGGGCTAGCTATAGGCTAAATATAGAACATTGATTTGGTTCATCCCATGAAACCCTGTTGTTACAAAACAATAATAAAGATATATATATATATATATACAGTGAGTATAAATAGAGAGGCTTGTGGAAGATTTGGAGGATTTACCTTGAATTTCTGCCTAAAGTTTTGAATTACAACTTGTTTTACTAACTTATTAGTAAAGACATGGCCAGTGTCTGATGGAAGCATTAGTCTCCATAGTTTCACGTCTTAATTAAAATGCTTACATTCACCACTGGAAAAAAAAATACGATCAACAGCTTAATGTTAACATAATGAGATTCTAATTCAATGTTACTGTCACTTACATCAATGAAATATAAGTATATAGGCTATATATATACATATAGGTATAAATATTATAGATAGATAGATAGATAGATAGATAGATAGATAGATAGATAGATAGATGTGAATCAAGTTTTCATCTTTTGAGTCATAAAACTTGAGCAAATAGCCGCTACTCTAATAATGTAACACTATATTAGTATACGCTATTTGATTGTGTTCATAAGTTCTTGTTGACTATCAGAGACATTATATATATATATATATATATATATATATATATATATATAGCCTACAGTTTGGGCCTTATATTTTTTTTACCTTTGTGGGTATAAAGTCTTTTATGTATAAGCCTTTTTAACAGACTCTAAGCGTTAGATAGATCTTTTACATTTTAGGATATTAATATAAGTTCAACCATTTTGGTTATTAGTTTTTTTTAAGTGGTCATATAGTGTGCCATAATGTTATTCCCTCTAAAATAAAAACTGTGTATACTTTCCTGTTCGGTATTTCAATTTATCAGAATCACCCGTCATTACTCTTCTGAAATCCACAATTCCATTATGAAGAATAATTAATGTTCTTACACCTTTTTTAGAATAACATACAGAAATACAAATAATAAAAATTACAAAAGCGTAAAACCTCTCAAGCACAAAAAATGTACAGAAAATTTAACTTCAACTGTGATATTTCACAAATAATTGACGGTAATATAATAATTGAATATGCAACTATGTTGCCCCCTGAACTGTCCTACATATAGTTTTCGTTCATAAATAAAAGTCTCCCTCAAATTCATTTTGTAGTATGTAATACTGCTCATGAGGAAACAGCTTGGATCGTAATGTATAGACAATACTGCTCATGATGCAACAGCTTGCATCCTAATGTATAGGGAATACTGCTCATGATGCAACAGCTTGAATCCTAATGTATAGGGAATACTGCTCATGATGCCCCAGCTTGAATCCCAATGTATAGGGAATCGTCTGCTGTTCATAAGGAAGACCTGCATGCTTCATGGTGACACGGTAAAAGACATGTTATATTAGCTACGTGTGTCACCAAATTATGTTTTGTGTACTTAGAACAGTATTGTGTCTCCTAATTATAAGCCTATATATAAGCCTATATGAGCACACCCATTGCAACATGGTAACTTTTATATTTGTATGTATGTCTTAATGAAACATTTATATTTGCCATTAATATGTGAAAAGCATCACACAAGAAGACAGTAATGGGAACATAATTTGCAGTGCCAAAATGATAGGATTTATGACAAAAAAAGGACGATGTGACATTCTGAGCTTGCCCATGTACTTCCTGGTTTAACCAAGGACCATTTCTCTCCAAACCTAGTGTCACACAGGGTCATACATGTTGGGGAGAAAGTCTGTGTGATCATAACTACCTCAAAATGGTATGCCTGTATAGTGTTCTCTTTGTGCAGGAGAGTTACTTATTTTCCCTTTATTTTATTCAAGATGAAACATTGTGCAAAGGCTTCCAAAAGTTACATAGTTACACTAATGTCATTTGTGTATTTTCGTTTTCGTGTTTGGTTTAAGATTGTGAAACCATGGATGAATTGATTAATCAATATTTTCACGTGAAGCAGCATAAACTTGACAAATGTTGACATTCAGTTTAAGTAGATAGCGCTTTACACCTCAAAATGGGCATGTCACCACTCATATTATGTGTTTGTTTTGGGCAATTCCTTATTAAAATCTCTCTCTCTCTCTCTCTCTCTCTCTCTCTCTCTCTCTCTCTCTCTCTCTCTCTCTCTCTCTCTCTCTCTCTCTCTCTCTCTCTCTCTCTCTCTCTCTCTCTCTCTCTCTCTCTCTCTCTCTCTCTCTCTCTCTCTCTCTCTCTCTCTCTCTCTCTCTCTCTCTCTCTCTCTCTCTCTCTCTCTCTAGTTAGGTTAGATTCGTATGTTACAATTTTAAAGCAAACGACATGATATCGAATCTCCTGGTTGTTGGACTCAAAAGCGACACCTTGTGGTTATTAAGGACACAACAGTTCCGTTGACAAAGAATTTGGGATTTAAGGCCTGTTCCATCAAAATGATTTCCATGTTTCAACGTTATTGATAAAGTCCGCATATATACTTTTATTGTTGTGTCTTTTTTTTTTTTTTTTTTTTTTACAAAGGTTGAGGTTGAATATCGAGACTAACAGTATTAGGGTCTACATGCACTTTCATTCTTGGTTTAAAAAGTGAATGAATTAAAGATGGTTAATTTACGAATTGCCATCAAATGCGTGTACGTTGACGGTTTAAGTCTGAAGTATCAAGCTGAATATTTCTATTGACTGAAGAATAATATGAAGGGTGCTGAAATCGAACATGGATTACATTACCGAAATACGATATAAAATTATTTGTTTTATTATTACTCGTATTTCGTTAATCTTATTTTACAGCAAATGAAAAAAACAAGCAATAAGAAGGCATTGTAGGTGAGTTCATTTGCGCTAAGAAGCCTGCATACATTACTTTCGTGTTTGAAACTAATTAGATCGTGTTTGTTGTAAGTTGAAGCTGAGATGGGCCTAGAGCATTTATTTCAACGTGTTTTCTTTGTCATAAAGCCACCAACAAAGCTTCGGTTTTGTGTTTGTTAACAAAAATATCAAATATTTGTTCATTAATGTGTCTGTGAAAATAAATTCTCACAGTACATTCGATCTGCTTTTGTGTTCTGATAACCAAATAAATGCAACATATTAATTTGCAATAACATATTAGAGCTTTTTACCTATATCAATATTACAGGCCTATTGTTTTTAGTGACATGACAAATGTTTTGAATAGTTTAGATAGAAACGTTATTTACACAAAGTAAAACGAGCTTGCTTAAAGTGCTTAAGGGCCTATTTTATTTGGAAACTTTTGTTAACAGTGTGCTTTAAGCTTACAATAAACATCACCAAAACGTTTTGTTGTATCGAATTATTTGATCAGGAAAAGTTGAACAACGATCAACCCTCAGGAAAAACAAAGGTTTTTTTTTTAAGAACAATAATGAGCCCTTCCATTAGTTGGCGGTTTCATAAGGACTGTGATTTACATGGGATTTTTAGACCCCGGTTCCCCCTTATGTTTATAACCTCTGAAGTCAGAATAACAATGTTGGGAATATAATATTGTGTTTCCAAAAACTTGACAACTTTCGCATTATCAGTTAGCTTAGCCTACCCTTTATTAGCATACAGGCATGGTAAAACTGGTCAGGCACAGGCCTGTAAATAGCCATTATTGGCTGATGTTCTATAAAAAGGGAACCGTTTTTGACTGCATGGGCATCATCAAATGTATAAAAACAAAAATGACAAAAACCATCAACGATTCTAAATGAAGCAATGACAGACCGCCCTCGTTCATTAAACCCCTTTCACGCGTATTTGAATAAATAAGGTATGCCCCCTAGTGGCCACCTATGTCTATATCACCGTAAAACACCGGGATTATTCATGAGGGCCTCGAACATGTGTACACGTTTTAAAACTTACCATAGACGACAGAGGTCTCCGCTTCGCCATATAAAAGACAGAATGGAATTGGCTTACCTAAAGGTGCTGTTGGTTGGATTAAAAGGACTCTTATTTTTCCACTAGGTTTGGGTGTGGTTAGCCATTACCAAATTAAAAAAATCTGCCCTGCGACTGTGACATCACAAGTGGGAGTGTCCATCTAGATGAATTATGGACAGATAAGCCTACTTGTTTCTACTATCCACCCTCTCTCGTTGTACAACTCCAGAATCTTACCTACAGCACACTAAACTGAAGAGCGGTCCTAAATGACACATGAAATTGCTGGAGGGAAAAAAAAGAACCTTAAATGTTTTTTTATTGAAGTGCCAATCTTGTTCGGTTCCCTTAAAAAAAAGAAAAGAAAAAAAAAGGCAAAACAATCAGCATATCATGTCCAGAGGTAGAAATCAACATCTTTAAAAAAAAGGGTGCTAAGGTTTGACGTGTACATACACAAAAAGGAGGGCAATTGTAGTTGCACTTGCAAATGCGCTGTGGCAATTTCGATTTTTTGCAATAAATGTGCAATACCTTAAGTACTACTAATGCCCTTTACCTGGCGCTCCAATGGATACAAGTAGTCTGGATGTCCGGGCTTCGACAGTAATTAACCTTGAAAGAATGATTTGTGGCTGTTGATTTCATGAACGTGGCGAGAGCCATCTCCTGCTCTTAAATCAAAAATTCACCCCATTGCAACAGTCTTTTCCTTTTAATTAAATCATACATATATATATATATTTAAAAAAAAAGAATATATATAAGAAAAAGTGAATTCTCTGCCAACAGAAGATGAGAGGGTGAGAGAACTGGCAATAAGTGCTGCATTGTAAGATGACGCGCCTGTGTTCCACACAGGACGCTTCAAAACACATCCCAGAGTTCTGTCCTTTACAAGCTAGACGAGAGAGAGAGAGCGAGAAAGAGAGAGAGAAAGAGAGAGCGAGAGAGAGAGAAAGAGAGCGCATCAGAGCGACAGAGAGCGAGAGGGACAGAAAGAGAGAGAGAAAGACAATGATGGTGCCGGGACAGCAGCGTGTGTGTGTGTGTGTGTGTGTGTGTGTGTGTGTGGAGCTCCAACATGGCAGGTGAAATGGAAATGGAACACTGGCGGGTGAAATGGTGCAGCGCCGCACGTTCGCGGCGCGCCCCTTGGAACAAAAATGACTCCGACAGAACCGTGTGTGTGTGTGTGTGTGTGTGTGTGTGTGTGTGTGTGAGAAGCACACGTGAGTGGTGGACAAACAAACAAATGGCAAAGAGGCGGAGGCAGCGGGGGGGGGGCACGACAAGAGGGCACCGCGAGCGTTTGCGTCGCGGCGCTGTGGGGGGGGGTGGAGGTGGGTGGAGGTGGAGTGGCGACTATTTGATCCAGCTGAGGTGGAGGCAGCGGGCGATGAAGGCGTACGTGTCGGCCACCTCCTGGATGACCTTGCTGGTGGGCTTGCCGGCGCCGTGGCCCGACTTGGTGTCCACGTGGATGAAGAGCGGGTTGGTCTGCCGGGGGCTGCGGCCCACCACGTGCTGCAGCGTGGCCATGTACTTGAGCGAGTGCAGGGGCACCACGCGGTCGTCGTGGTCGCCCGTCAGCAGCAGCACCGACGGGTACTGCACGCCGTCGCCCTCCGGCACGCGGATGTTGTGCAGCGGCGAGTACCTGGTGGGGGGTGGGGGGTGGGGGCCGGTAGGTTAGCATCACGGTCGCTGTGACCGTTCAGACTGATGGATAAACCACGGTAAGAGGCGGGCTTTGACAATTGGGGGGGAAGAAAAAAAAAAAAGAAAAAAGAAACTGCACTGGGCCGGTGTGTAAGACTGATGCGGCAGATCGCAAATGGACTGAATCTCCCCCCTCGCATTTCATAGGCTACGTTGCTCAGTACACCGCGCCGACAAGACAACGGCACTAAAAAAAAGAAAAGAATGGCGGCTGGGTCGTTGCCATAGCGATGACACAGCCCTACCCCCTTCCAACAACTCTTGGCCCAAAATGTGTTTTTTGTTGTTGTTGTTGTTGTTGTTTTAAGAAATGTGTTCTCTCCAGAGGCATTTTGTGAGGGAGGACCGGCTCCCTGTGTAGAAATAAAAAGTGCTCAAACTAAGTAAACGAGGACTTAATTTCATGGGGTTATACACCAATTAAAACACACTTAGGAATGTTGTCGTCCATTTGTTGCCAAGTCCCTTCGGCTAAATTATACACACCGTACCTCTAACAAGAACGCAGGGGATTTGTTTTTGTGTTAAAACCACCACACTAGCCGCACCAGCAGTTTAAATGTGAAATTACGGATTACGTAGAATTTTCTTTACCTTTCCAGCAAAAAAAAACACACAAAAAAAACCAATTAAATCCCAATTTCATTTCGATTCCCATTCATCGGACGGTAGAAACAACAACTTATAATACGCAAAACCTTTTCATTTCTTACTAAAATACAGACAAAAATGGTCAGGGGGCACCTACTTAATGAGCCAGTCAAACTGCTCCTTGATCTCGGAGCAGCCGAAGTCGGTGGTCCAGGCGTGGCCGATGGTGAACTTGTGGAACTTGAGCATGTCCATGACGCCCACCTGGGCCACGGCACAGCCAAACAGGTCAGGCCTCTGGTTCACGCACGCCGCTGGTCAGGGGAACACACACACACACACACACTTAAAATGGCGCATTATACTAGCATCGTAACAACACATTGTGGCTTCTGGGATCTGTAGTCCAACAAGAGAACGCTAGGCCAGGTCCTTCCAACACACACAGGACAGGAAACACAGTGTAGTCCGTCAGGGCTGTGAGGGACAGGTCAGCCCTACCTACGAGCAGACCCCCGTTGGAGCCGCCGTTGATGGTGAGCTTTGAAGACGAGGTGTAGCCCTGCTTGACCAGATACTCGGCCGCGCACTGGAAGTCCGTGAAGCAGTTCTGCTTGTTGGCCAGCATGCCAGCTGCACGACAGACACACACACACACAGACACACACACACACATACGTGTTGTTTACATGTTAAGACATGATCTGCATCTGACCTTTGGGCCAGACATTGACATTTAGCAGACGCTTTTATCCAAAGCGACTTACCATAAGTACATTTGTCAGAAGAAGGGGAAACATTTCATCGCTTGTTAATACAGTACGAAAGTCACCAGAACACGTTTCAAGCATTCCAATTGCTAGGTTAACCATTGCTAGGATCAGGGCTCCGAACCGGTTCAAGGAACAAAAAGGAAAACCGAAAACAAATGGCATTTTACGAGGAACGGAAACGGAACCGAAAACCAAATGGTCTTCAACTGTTCCGGAACAGAAACGTTATTCCGAAATCCCCAAAACCGGTTAATAACGTTTTTTTTTCCGTTCTCTATATAGCCTATAAAATTTCACAAAAGCATAGCCTATTTCATGAAAAAAAAAAAAAAAACTATTTCCGGTTGACGCGTTCACTTCGCCGCCCGCTAAGCTCAGCTGTCACAAATTCCCACCACCACCCTGGCGAGAGGCGATTGAAATGTAGAGTTAAATTGGAAGTTGTTGGAGAGACTTGGGTATTTGTCAGCAACATAGACAATACAACATATTCGCTTATGGCGGGGTTAGTAATTATTGAGCGAGCCTCTATATCTGAAGATCTCCATGGAATACGGATAAAACGTACAACCAGGTAAGGAGTTTCTAGCCCACTTATCCAGAAATGATTTCGATACGAAATTATATTTATCATAGAATATGATAAATATAATTTATCATATCAGATGGATATCTCAAATATTTTTGGATGCTGCATGTGATTTATGATTTATGATTTATGATTTATGATTTTGCGCATTTAGACTACTTACTGTGTAAATTAAGGGCAAATACCAATAAGTAGGTCTATTGTAAGATATCGACCACAAAAATAGACTAGGCCCAATAACACTGCCGGAACGTTAAGAACGAACGTTATTTTACGTTCCGAACCGGTTCAGGAACGATATGTTGGTGGCGGAGCGCAAGAACGAAAACGTTAAATATACCGGTTCCGTTTGGAGCGGAACGATTGAAAAATAATTTCGTTTTCAAGCCCTGGCTAGGATACAACATCTCTGGCTCAGTGCCAAGTCACAAAGAGCAAACAGAAAGTGCCAAGACGTACAACAGTAAAGCGCCAAGACGAACAACAGATGTTGCCCTGTTCAGACCAACGTCAATTCTAACACAATGTTGCCACGTGGGACACTGAAGACAGACAGACAGACAGACAGACAGACAGACGGGGCCCCCCACCCACCCACCCTTGTGCCAGGTCTCGCCGTACTCCCCGCCGCCGCGGATGTTGGCGACGGCCAGCACGCCGCCCAGGTGGCGCACAAAGATGAGGCGGGAGACGCTGTAGCTGGGCGTGATGGAGATGTTGAAGCCCCCGTAGCCGTACAGGAAGGCCGGGTGGGAGCCGTCCAGCTCCAGGCCCTTCTTGTGCACCACGAACATGGGCACCTGGGTGCCGTCCTGGCTGGGGTAGAAGATCTGGAGCCGGTGGGGGGGGAGAGGCTGGGATTAATAACTCATAGACAAAAGCACTAGGGAAGGGGGCAGGAGAGTCTAGTAGGACTACAGTGGGTTTCTGACAGACAGACGTACTTTAATGATCCCCGAGGGAAATTGCATTAGTGCAAAAAGAAAGAAGAGACAGACACTCTTCGTATAGTAAAGAATATATAAATATATAATATAAACCTATGTAAAATAGAACCTATGTAAAATATAAACCTATGTAAGCAATATACAAAAAATATACATAAAGAAATGTACATAAATGTACATACAACCAGGCATACACTAAGAGGTGATAGCATACACAAGGATGTAGCATGTCAGATTCTATGTTGTAATAAGAAGTATTAAACTATACAGACTATACAGTATTAAGATGCTCCCATTGGAAGAATAGCCTGAAGGGTCTCTTGAACCCACTCATGTGTAATTCAAGCACAGGGTATTGATTAAAATGGTTATTTTAATTATTTAAAACTTATATACTTGTATAAATCCTTGAAAGTGCTTATTATTGCACCACTATTCTGGAATAGCACTGGTGCTGCAATGCAGTGTCATTGAAACTTTGCACAATGTCCTAACAGGCTTTTTGTCAATTAAATGAATCATCTCCATATGTTCCAAGCCTTCTTGGTCTTGATTGGAACCTAAAGGGAGAGTTCCCTCTCAGAAACTGCTGGGGGGGGTCATCGTGAAAACCTATCCAGGCGTTCGCCCCTACATTTAGTCTGCTCGCTTTAATATGTTTGTCACCCATGTGGGCCAACCTCCACGTCCGAGGGACTTCATACGACCACTCAACATCAACCGTGTGGTGAACGCACGGTCTCTGCTTCTCATGACTGACACTGTCCTTCTTGTGAAGAAGTCACACTTCATTCAACACCGAGTTACTGCATTGTGTTAATATCTGCGAGGCAAAAATCAGGTTCACGTTTTTTTTTTTTTACCTGAAGTGCGACACATTCAACAAGGACACCATCAGTGAAGAGAAGCAGGGATGTGAGTTCACAGACAGTGTAATTGGGTGGTAGGGGTGGCCGGGCTCATACGGATATCAAATATCTTAATATTGAAGCTAACAACTTATAAACTATATCTTGGGTGCACACAAAAGTCTGGGTCGGTGTGAACAATACCCCAGGGGTGTTGTAAAGTGAAATCTCCCGGTACATGGGTCGTGTTTCCAGTGAGAGTGCTCTCTCTCGCTCTCTCTCTCTCTCTCACTCTCTCACTCTCTCTCTCACTCTCTCACTCTCTCACTCTCTCACTCTCTCACTCTCTCTCTCTCTCTCACACGCAGCACTTTGGCATGCGGCCGCCCCATCCATTACATTAAACACAGAACCAGGCCAAACAATCGAACCTTCAGGCGCATTGCGTTCCCTCTAGTGCTTTACATTAAAGACTTGCTTTACATTGTAGCTCTGCCATTACGGACTCGGAACCAAAAGTGAATCTGAAAGCCCCCCCCCCGGCTTCCTCCACACACAGCCCTGGCCCGCCCGAGACCCAGACGGTGCCGACCTGCGTGGTCTGGTACTCCGAGGGGTCGAAGCCCTTGACGGTGACCTCCCGGAACACATGGGGCTGCAGGGGGTCCTTGGTGAGGTCGCAGTGGTAGATGATGGCTGTGCACGAGAACCAGAGAGCGAGATGGTGAGACACCATCAGTTAAGAGCTTTTCCCCCTCATGTCCCGTCCCCCATAACAGTTTGTCAACATACGACCAGCGGCTACGTACATCGTTCTAATTGGTATTATTAAAAAAAAAAAAATGGCTGCTGTCTCACCTGGCGAGAGGAAAGAGGTGAAGTAGTAGAAGATCTCAGAGTCCATCTTGCGGCCGGTGAAGCCCACCACGGAGCCCACATCCAGGGGGAAGGTCCGCAGCTCCTCCCCAGTGGCCAGCTGGTACATCTTCAGCACGTTCTTCACGTCGTGCAGGAAGCACACAAACAGGAAGCTGGAGTAGGTGCAGGTGGCGAACACTGAGGGAGGAGGGCGTCACAACAGCAGGGTCTTTCAGGGGAACAGCGAATAATGAAATGATAACAACAAAGACAGTAACGTCTGGTAGAGATCAAACAGAGACACTGAGAAAGGAACAGGCTGATGGACTAGACGTATAGAAGACTGTTTGTTCTTTGATGGACTTTTCATATCTTGTATTTGCTTGCGACATCTCCAATCTACCTTGAGATAGAAAGAGAAATGAACAGAAACTAGACAGGTCACGAGGCAGACAGCCAGCCAGCTAGTCAGACAGACGGGAGCCAGTCAGATAGCCAGCTGGTCAGACAGACAGGAACCAGCCAGTCAGTCAGATAGACGGGAGCCAGTCAGCCACAGCTAGTTAGACAGACGGGAGCCAGCCAGCCAGCCAGGGAACAAGTCAGTCAGTCAGCCAGGGTACAAGAAGTCAGTCAGCCAGCCGGGGAACCAGTCAGTCAGAGGGGGAGCCAGTCAGTCAGAGGGGGAGCCAGTCAGTCAGAGGGGGAGCCAGTCAGTCAGAGGGGGAACCAGTCAGTTAGAGGGGGAACCAGTCAGTTAGAGGGGGAACCAGTCAGTTAGAGGGGGAACCAGTCAGTCAGAGGGGGAACCAGTCAGTCAGAGGGGGAACCAGTCAGTTAGAGGGGGAACCAGTCAGTTAGAGGGGGAACCAGTCAGTTAGAGGGGGAACCAGTCAGTTAGAGGGGGAACCAGTCAGTTAGAGGGGGAACCAGTCAGTTAGAGGGGGAACCAGTCAGTCAGAGGGGGAGCCAGTCAGCCAGCCAGCCAGTCACCCACCGATGACGTCCTTGTCGTGCTGGGGGATGAGCTCCTGCCAGCCGCTCTGCGCGGGCGAGGAGAAGTCGATGTTGATGAGGCGGTAGCGCGGCGCGTCCAGGTTGGTCTTGAAGGTGAACACCGTGTCCTCGTTGGTCACGTACTCGTACTCCGCGTCAAAGTTGTCGATCAGCTTCACCCACGGCAGGAGGCCTGGCGGATGGAACGGCGGTGGAGGTTGAGATGATGCAGGACTGCATTTAGGCTCAAGACGAGTTAAGAGCAACGCAACACAATTGTGACGTGATGTTGTTGCATGTGCGTTCATGTTCTGTGTTCTCTGTGCAACTAACGTTCTATATGTGATCACTGTCACTGTGATGCACACACGATGATGATGATGATGATGATGGAGGACAATAAAAGTCCACTTGAATGTGAGGCTGAAATTTAGACTTTTGCAAGAGCAGCTGTTTGTTCCCTCTCCTCAAGGACAACATGGAATACTAACAGGGAAGTCATGAAAGGTAAATTAAATAACAAATATAGTGAAGATATGAAAGGTAAATTAAATAACAAATATAGTGAAGATATGAAAGGTAAATTAAATAATAAATATAGTGAAGATATGAAAGGTAAATTAAATAATAAATACAGCGAAGATACCAAAGGTAAATGAAACCCCAAGAATAACAGTGAAGCTATGAAAGGTAAATTAAATAATAAAAATAGAGAAGATATGAAAGGTAAATTAAATAATAAAAATAGTGAATATATGAAAGGTAAATTAAATAATAAAAATAGAGAAGATATGAAAGGTAAATTAAATAATAAAAATAGTGAATATATGAAAGGTAAATTAAATAATAAAAATAGTGAAGATATGAAAGGTAAATGAAACCCTAACACAACAGTGAAGATATGAAAGGTAAATAACACCCTAACACAACAGTGAAGAGATGAAAAGGTACAGGGGCGAGCGTACCTGTGATTCCCTGCGGGATGCTCTGGAGGTCACAGTACCACAGTCTGTTGACGGGGTCACAGCCCTCCCTGATGGACAGCAGGATGTAGCGGCCATCGTCTGACACCTGCGACACACACACACACACACACACACACACACACACACACACACACACACACACACACACACACACACACACACACACACACACACACACACACACACACACACACACACACACACACACACACACAAACTCTGAATCGCCGCTGCATTAGGGCTGTATTAGAGTACGGATCGGGCCGGAATTTTCTGTCCGAGCCCGACCCGCGTCCGACAGAACAGTAACCGAACCCGACCCGAGCCCGACAGGCATCAAGCTTCTTATTTTTTTTAGGGCATCATGCGCGGGTTAACGCGTGGGTAAATTACACATTTCAAATTTCAAATTGTGTAGATGTGACCGAGGCCGGCCCGGCCCGACCCGACCTGAACCCGAGCATAATTTCTAAATATTTGACCGAATCGGACCCGGCCCGTTGGGCTCGGGTCAGGTGTCCATCCTCTAGGCTGTATGACCATGCAAGTGTTCCCAGGCTTAGGATAAAAAAAATGGTCTGCCCAAGGCACAATAAGATGAAAAAAAAACCTGTTCACATCTTGCTAAAATACTGTTTTTATTTTTTTATTTTTTTTTAACTCAATGACGTCATGTGCAGCAGCGCTGTGGAGGGACTCACCTCGGCGCCACTCATCCACTTGGGCTGCTCGGGGAACTCTGCACACAGGCAGTCCTGGGCCTGGGGGGTGCCCAGCACGTGGTAGTACAGCTTCTGGTGCAGGTTGGTGGCCGTCTCAGTGCCTGCGGGGGGGGGGGGGGGGGGGGGGGGGGGGGGGGGGCGGACACACCAGAGTGCTGCGCTTAGCCCCGTGAGCCCCAGAGCACTGGTGGCTTTAACCTCCTCCTCCTTCTCCATGTCATCATGATCATCATTACCATTATTATTAAGACGGGAGATGGACCATTTGAAATACAACATATATATGATTGAGGATGCACAACGTTAACATGGCATCTGCTACAGCCGTAAAAAAAAATATATATATATACATTATAATATGGATTTTTCTTAGTTAGTTAGTTTTGCTTATTTCCATCACGTCTTATCTCAGAATACTGACGTTCAAGTAAAGACTTGCAAAAAGGTGAAGGCATTTAGACGCTTTAGTTCAAAGTGACATACAATCAGTACATTTGTGGGGGTTCGACATATGGACAGTTGGAGGAGGAGGGGGATTAAGGGACACGCTCTGTACACCCGCTCTACCCACTGAGCTACTCCCGCCCCACTTGCACGTAGTGAATGACATTTTTAAATTGCGTCGTATACATTTCATAATGTTTAAGCAACTGAACACAAACAATCCCCCCCCCCTCCCCCACCAGCAGCAGCAGCAGCAGCAGCAGCATGGTGGCATGCTGTGTCCTAATTCCTCTTTGAGGAGCTTTGGATAAGCGAGACCGTTAAGATGACGACACGACAGCAAACACCCTGAACCCAGGGAGGCCCCTGAGGGGTGTGGTGGTGGCGGCGGGGGGGGGGGGGGGGAGAGAGGTGTCTCACCGTCGCTCTTGCCCTCCTGCTCGGGGTAGGAGTTGTAGAAGAGCCCCTTGCCGTCGTGCGTCCAGGACATGCAGCTGAACTTGACGCGCTGCAGCCGGTCCTCCAGCAGCTTGGCGCCATCCACCTGCAGGAAGCGCATCTCCACCCAGTCGGAGCCGCTGGCGCTGGTGCCGTAGGCCAGGTACTCGCCGTCCTCGGAGAAGGCGTAGCCTCGGGGGGGAGGGGAGCAGGGAGTATTAGAATCCTGGGGTCTGTCCTTAAGGGGCATTTAGCAGACACTTGTCCAAAGCGACTTACAATCAGTACATTTGTGGGGTTCGACATGTGGTCTTTACTATGATCTATGTCAATACAAGGATGTTACGCAACATCATTGAACAACATCCAGGGTTATTAGAAATAATAATAATAATAATCAGAAGACAAACTTTGTTATACCGGGCACACACTTTTATATTATTAAACATATTTTTAAGAAGAGTTTATCAATCTTGGCTAGGCTAAACAAAAAGAATACCTTAGTCAAAGACACCCAGAATCAATAATGTTCTATATAGAAAATATATAGAAATGCAAAACAGTCATTATAGCAACTCAACATTGCTTCAATTAATTAATACAAGTATGGGTTATGAACATTAAATTGACATACAACATGAACAATCTACATCCATATCGTTTAGCCATTGTGGACAAGGGCAAGAAAACACCAGAAACATAAAAATGTAACATCAATACAACCAATTGAGGTGATAAGCCAAACGCCTAACTGCTGAGATTTGACCAAGCTGCACACACACGCGGTCCTGACCTACCTCGGAGGGCCACTGTCCCGTCCTCGGAGAAGGTGTTGGGGTCCAGGAAGATGGTGGGCTCTGCCTCCAGGCTCTCCTGCACGTACATCACACTCTGGTTCTGGAGACCAGTGTTGTAGAAGTGGAAGTACCTGCGGCAACAAGAGTCGTCAAGAAAACACACACAGCTGAGGGGGGCTGATATATATACTGTATATATATAAAAAGCAATATTTCCACCATTCTGCTAGTTTAGTAGCCCCATGTATTGGCTGATTAACATTTAGTATTATTACTATTTTACTTTATGTACCGGTCATCAGGCTATCAAAAAAGAGGACCAGGGGTCACAACATTTTGGAGGGTCCCTTATGTATTTGATGGTAGGTGAATGGTATGAACTGTGTTGCTTTAGCTTATGGGTCTTCCCGTCCTCTGACCTGCTTCCCCTCTTGAAGGGGCAGCTGTACTTGGGGTAGTCGTAGAGCTCCGTCATGCGCTCCTTGAACAGGTCCCGCACCTCGCAGCACTCCAGGAAGGGCATGGTCAGCTGGTTCTGAGCGTTGACAAACGCCTGCAGGGGGACAACACTGCTGAAATACTGCACGCCCCTGGTGGGTGAGTCGCCTCGTTATGTGGACTGTGACTCGACGCTGAGGGAGTACTGCTTTTTTCTCCTTTTAACCGCTGTTATCGTTGTGGGCAGCCAAAACGCCAGCCACCGCAACTATTTTGGCAAGTTGCCTACATAGAAGCAAGCATATGGGCCATTACTATACAGAACTATTTGTACGTGTGTGTGTGGAGTTGTCTGTGTACCTCAGTATATCGATGGCCAAAGTTCGAAACCTACTGTCTGCAAATTGATCCATGTGAGTGAGGAAAATCATCCTATCTGCTCTAATTCCTGGTTAGTATTGTAACACAAACTGCATAATGTAGTAATATAGTGCAAAAACAGCATATTATATTGGGTACCCTTAAAAATGGCATTCCGCAAGAAAACAACATGTTTTATTTTCTGAAAATCTTTCAGACAGGAGGTTTTGCTCTTCGGCCATCGATATATAAACCACAGGGCACCCAGTGATTTTAACAACAAAGCCCAGCAATGTCACACCAACAACAACTGGTTGCTAACGCCCACTAGTGGTAAGTAGGCTGTATAGCTGCTGAGGCAAACCAAAAAATCGCCACACAATTGCAAACTGCCACACGTATTGATTGGCAGATCCCTGCCACGACAGCAGAGCAACAAAAGTCACATGTAAAGGCAAAATACGCATACATTCATCCATGAATATCTATTTACAGAGCAGGGTTTTGCACATTGAAAAGTCTAAATACGCACACACGGATTCAGATACAATGACCCATCTCTCCACTCACATTTGTAAATCGTCCTGCAATAATAATGGCATATACATAATATAATAACGCCACTTCCCCAGACATCCTAGCGGCTAAACAAACAACGAATATGTGAGGCAATACATATTGGCATACACATAAAGGAGGTGTTGCTTTACCTGTGTTTTTTCACTGTCCGGGTCTTCCAGCCAGCTGTACGGATCTGGTATTTTTTGGCCATGATAATCATCGACCTGGCAAATACAAACGATACAACAGGATAAAATAGCTGGACAAAACGCAGCTGTAAACGTTATACGAGCGCCGTGTGACCCTTTACTGGGCCTGTACGTTGACACATCCAATCAAACCGAAATTAAGACCACTGCCTTACAAATGAGGGATTAACTGGAGTCGTCGCAGGTTGAAGGTTTAATAACACCGATTCCGGAGCGACCTTGGCTCACCAACAATAGCTCACACAGTAACAAAGCAGTCGTTTGTTTCAATGAATGAGAAAGCGTGATGATGAAGCATCTCTGCTAAGCTAGCCCGGTTAGCTAGCGGTGGACGCTGCTTACCACTGCCTCGTCGCGGTAAACTTGTGGATACTGGAAAGCCATTTTAGATGTCAGTGATCGGGAATTCTGCAATGTACAAGTATGTCTCAGAGAGGTAACTAATGGCTTAGATATTAATCTTTGGATCCTACAAAAAATCATCAACTTCAGCGAATATTGAATTCTGGCTACAACACAGTCAACGAACACATCCAAGAGGGTAATAGAGACTCAATAATGACCGTTTTTTGTATAGCGCCACCTGTTGGTAAATGAAGATGGTGGCGACTTGACGAAGTGACTATTTGACGAAATGAGATTCGAAGTCAGTCAACGGAAATTATTTAACACAAAAGTTAAATGATGAAAAATAACAAAACAAAATCTATGTCACAGGTCAACGTCCTTCAATTCCATTCATAAGGGGGAGATGGCGGCTTGAAATTGCCCAGAATGCTTCCTTAAATGAAGAGTCTTAATATTTTCTTAACATTACTAATGAACCTGCCTGATATGTGCTCTGATATCCTATTTCAATGGCCCAAAACTGATTACTTTATTCTGATCCATTTTTAATTGATAGATAGTGTAGCCTATAAAGAGTCTACATGAGTTTATAAAGACGTATTTATTTTCACATCATTTCACTGTAAAATAAAACGTGTTTTTATAGTAGCAACATGAAAGACAACGCTACAACATATGTATACGTTTCTAACACACACCAACAGGTGGCACTACACTCTAACACTGCGGGTCTCAAACCGTTGTCTTACGAACGTCAGCCTCTGAGATCGTTCTTTTCAGTTGATCAGCTGAAAACATTTTACAGAGGAAATGTTTGAATTGAAAATTTAAATATGTGAAGGGTATGTGTATGTGAATGTTATTCACAATATGAAGTTTACATGTCCTGATCAGATTTAGGGCTTAGGGTTCTTACAAAATGGTGATTTAACAGCAGCAAGAAAGTGACAATTACACTGTGTTTGTGTGTGTGTGTGTGTGTGTGTGTGTGTGTGTGTGTGTGTGTGTGTGTGTGTGTGTGTGTGTGTGTGTGTGTGTGTGTGTGTGTGCGCCCGTGTGTGTGTGTGCGTGCGTGTGTGCGTGTCATCAAACAAGACATAAGTTATGTGCAGTTATTCTTTCTGAAAATCAATAAATCATCAGGTTGACTCATCAGATATGAAGTTCACACCAAATGTAGGCCTAACCATGATTGGGAACTGAAATTGCGGTTCTCTCATTAAATAAACAGCAAACAAAAGTTTGCCATTTAAAAATTTAAAGTTAATTTAGATGTTTGTTATATTGACATTCTGGTGGGGTTAAAAGCTATCTCAGTTAAAAGTGGGATCTCTCTCATCTGTCATCGCAGAGAGTGAGAGAGAAAGAGGCAAAGAGAGAGAGAGACAGAGAAAGCGAGACAGACAGAGAGAGAGAGAGAGAGAGAGAGAGAGAGAGAGAGAGAGAGAGAGAGAGAGAGAGAGAGAGAGAGAGAGAGAGAGAGAGAGGTCAACATGTATCCAGACATCTCTATGACCCCTCCCTCCCCCCCCCCCCCCCCCCCCCCCCCACCGGTCCACGAGGATTATTGTGTTACCAGCTGTCGGAAATTGAGTGCTAAAATATCAAAACGTGGGCTTATTGTACGTGCGGGTAATCGGATCAGGGTGCGTGAACAGGTACTCTGTTACCGGCCAGGCTTGTCACGTTACAGATACAGTGAGTGTCGTGTAACAGCGATTAGGGAATGTTCGACTTGAATGCGATTTTCAGTTTCAGTTGATATCGGGAATTCCCATTCAGGCTCTTGTGTTTCCTTATCCACTCAACAGCACCCTCCAGGACATTGAAGTGTCTAATACAACAACAACAACAAGGTGAAAGTGATACATTTATAACTGGGTAGCATTTGATTTGTTCTGGGAGGCCTCTAACAGCATGGCCAGGGCTCTGATTGGAAGGTCCCGCGGCGGCGGCTGATTGGCTCCTGAGACACCGACGTGAGCTGATTGGAGGCCCAGAGAACAGAGCTCAGGAGCCAGTCAGACTGACAGGTTCCGCTGCTGCTGCGGAACTATCCCCTGATGTGTGTCAAACTGAGAGACATGAAACACGCATACACACACATAGACAGACTGGTGAAATGTCAGGTCACTGGAAAATGTAGTAAAGCCCCTGAGGTATAACGCAAGAACCTTTGACTTATGTCCCTATGTAGAATGGAGGAATGAGGCGCAGAAGTGGAAAACGAGACGCCAAGGCAGGTGTGTGAGGGCAGTGTGTGTTTCGGTAATGCATGTACTGTTTGTGTGTGTGTGTGTGTGTGTGTATGTGTGTGTGTGCGTTGTGCGTGTGTGTGTGTGTGTGCGTGTGTGTGTGTGTGTGTGTGTGTGTGTGTGTGTGTGTGTGTGTGTGTGTGTGTGTGTGTGTGCAAGAATGTGTGTGTGAAGTGAGTGTAAATGTGTGTGTGTGTGTGTGTGTGTGTGTGTGTGTGTGTGTGTGTGTGAGAGGGAAGAGAGAAAGAGACAGAGAGAGAAAGCTAGTCATTCATAAACTGATCTTAACTTGCAGTGTTTCAATGTGGCTGTGTGTGTACATTTATACATGCGTGTGTATGTGTGCATGATGGGGGGGTTGAGGTGTTTGGCCCTCTCCTCGTCATCAGCCCCACTCAGTTGGAAGGTGTTGGAAGGTGTGTTGTGTGTGTCGGTTGAACCGGGTCGGTAAGCTGTCTCTTTCGCAACACACACACACACACGCGCGCACGCACACACACACACACGCACGCACACACACACACACACACACACAGAAACTGCACGCGCACAGGGATACACCTCTGTTCAAAGGTGATCACTTCCTGTGTGCTTGTGTCGGGTTTCCCTCCATTCTGAATGAATGGCGGAAGATAAAGAGGCCTGCAGCAGTGCAACAGTGTTATTATGTGTGTATTGAAGTGTGTCTCTGTGAGTGAGCGCAGACATGTGTTTGTTAATGTGTGCGTGTGTGTGTGTGTGTGTGGGGGGGGGGGGGCCCAGGAAGGAGTTCACGTGGATGGGAACTCGGTGTGTGTGTGTGTTTGTGTGTGTGCGCACGTGAGCGTGAGAGGATGACCCATGCGCTAGCTTCACAGCGCACACTTCGGATCGGTCGTTCATCATTTCCTACGTCCATCGTCTATTGTCTTCGCCTCCCTGACGCCCAGCGGTGAGCCGTCGATGCAGGAAGCACCTGTCTCGGCCTGGGGGGTCGAAGGGGGGGGGGGGGGGGGGTGGGGGAGAAGGTGGAGGTGGAGGAGAAAAAAAAAAGACGAGGAAGAAAGGTTCCTCCAAGGTTCACCAGCGTCATCTGCACACAGCGCTGACGTCTCCGCCGTGGCTGACGGCCATTAATCAAGATACCTCGGGTGAAAAGTGGATATTTTTCCTCCTTAGACAAACACACGCAGGGGGGCTCCCAGTTGCACTCCGACTGCGTGACATGCGCTGGGAACCGAGTCCTGGGTTTCCTGTCGGTCTA
>JAXIVH010000023.1:4968239-5050739 GCA_036785325.1 Urophycis tenuis | reverse complement strand
GGATATATGTATAGGCAAATGTGCTAAGTGTGATTGATATAGATTAATTGTTATAGATAGATAGATTGTTTTGCCTTCAAAACAGCATCAACTATTCTAGGTACACTTGCACAGTTTTTGAAGGAACTCGGCCGGTGGGTTGTTCCAAACATCTTGGAGAACTAACCACAGTTCTTCTGTGGATGTAGGCTTCCTCAAATCCCTCATCCATCCTCAATCCGTCTCTTCATGTAATCCCGGACAGACTCAATGATGTTGAGATCAGGGCTCTGGGCTTAGACCATCACTTCCAGGATTTCTTGTTCTTCATCACGCTGAAGATCTTAATGGTATTGGCTGTATGTTTTTGGTCGTGGTCCTGATGCAGGATACATTTTGGGCCAAGCCTACACCTCCCTGATGGTATTGCACGATGGATAAGTGTCTGCCTGTATTTCTCAGCACAGAGGACACCATTAATCCTGACCAAATCTCCCCAACCATGTTTCACTGTTGCTAGTAGACACTCATTATTATACCGCTCTCCAGCCCTTAGGCGAACAAACTGCCCTCTGCTACAGTCAAACATTTCAAATGACTTGACTCATCAGTCCTGAGCATCTGCTGCTATTTTTCTGTACCCCAGTTCCTATATTTCTGTGCACAATTAGGTTACTTGGCCTTGTTTCCATGTTGGAGGTATGGCTTTTTGGTTGCAACTCTTCCATGAAGACCACTTCCAGGCCAGACTTTTCCAGACAGTAGATGGGTGTTCCTGGGTCCCACTGGTTTCTGCCAGTTCTGGGCTGATGGCACTGCTGGACATTTCTAAGGGTAATAAGCTTGATGGTTTGCCATCTGCTGCATTAAGTGTCCTTGGCTGACCACTGCATCTGCGATCCTCAACGTTGGCCTTTGTGCTCCTTCGAAAGAGCTTGAACAGCACATCTTGAAAACCCAGTCTACTTTGACATCTTTGTCTGGGAGAGACCTTGCTGATGCAGTTTAACCTTATGCCTTGTTGCTGTGCTCAGTCTTGCCATGGTGTATGACCTATGACATGAAACTGTCTTCCACAACCCACACCTTCGTGGCAGAGTTTGGCAGTTCCTCACCCAGTTTTAACCCTCCAACACAGTTGCCCTCCAACACACTTTCAATCTACATGTGAAATTGATGATCATTAGCACCTGTTTGATATACTTGACAATAATCCTACAAAATCCCGGACTTTGTGCACGTGTACCCATAAGAATTAATGCTGGTTTGAAGGGAAAGGGTAGTAACCCCAAAGATTGATTTGATTTAGATTTTTCTTTTGTTCGCTCACTCACATTTGGTAAATTGTAAATAACCAATTATAATTTATATTTTTGACAGCATTCTTAGTTTACAGCATTTTTTCTTACCTGCCTAAAACTTTTGCACAGTACTGTACAGACGTTTTAGGCATGTGTGAAAAATGCTGTAAACTAAGAATGCTTTAAAAAATGGAAGTGTTGATAGTTTATTTTCATCAATTAACAAAATGCAGTGAATGAAGAGAAGAGAAATCCAAATGAATCAATATTTGGTGTGACCACCCTTCTGCCTACAAAACAGCATCAATTTCTCTCAGTACACTTGCGCACGGTTTTTGAAGGAATGCGGCTGGTGAGTAACTCTTCAAAGCCTCTCTATCCCAGTCAGAGAGCAACAATAAGACCATCGCTGATCACATGTCCCAGGCGTGCTGCTCGTACCTTCTGGTCCACAACAGGAAGGGTACGTTGGGGAAAACCTGACCTCCACAAATCAACACATACCTGATGTGATCAGTGAAACAAAACAATCATAAATATATGGACTTTAATACATATACCTTTTTTTTATACATAAAACATCCATTTTAACTAAGGCCCCTTAATAGTAGAATAACTGTGCAACCAACTCAAGAGAAAATAAAAATCACATCAGTATTTTCTTTCGGATCCAAATACCAAACAAAAAGGGTTCTGGTATTAAAGTAAAAAAAAAAAAAAAATCTTGCTCCGGGTAAAAAGACCAAAAAAAAAGAAAAATCCCCTGATTATGTTTCCTTATAAAACATGTTATAAAAAACATAAGTGCATCCTATGATGAAAAAGTTATATTTTGATCCTTTCAATTAAATAAACAACACACACAAAACAGCACATTTTGGCAAAAAAGCAGAAGTGAACAGCACATTTCTATCCCCGTTTCTTTTTTTTTTTTTTTTGAAAAGTTAAAAACTAGATACAAATTTGTCTTAAAACTGTAGGAGTGTGATTCCATGGCATGTGCAACAGCAAGCCGACGGCAGCCCCCCACGGGACCACCGCCACCACAACAGTCACTGTGTTGTGAGCGTGGCAGAAGCGCTAGGGGTTGCTAGCCTGAATGGGCCACGGCATTGGCCTCTGCCTCTCTCTCTCTCTCTATCTCTTTCTCTCTCTCCCTCTTTGATCGGCCTGCTCTAATAAAACAACCCGACCACGCCTCCAGGTCGACCTGCGGCCTCTCCGCCACCCACCGCCATTGATTTGCAATTATTTTCTTTTTTTTTTTTTCTCTCTCTCTCTTTTTCCCTTCGTTCACCACAAGCCAACAAAGCGGTTTTTCTTTTAGATCCCCCTGGTTCATCGCCAGTCTTCGTCGTTCTCGTCCTCCGCTTCCGAAGACTCCTCCCTGCTGCTGCTGGCGTCCTCGGGCTCCGCCCCCCCGGCCCCCAGCGCGTTGTCCCCGGCCGCCATCGCCGCCGTCTTCGCCGCCATCGCCGCCATCGCCGCCGTCGTCGTCGCCGATGCCGCCGCCGATGCCGCCGCCGCTGTGGCCACCGCTGTGGCCACCGCTGCCGCCGCCGCCGCCGCCGCCTCCTCCTGCTCCTCTTCCTCCTTCTTCCTCTTGGCCTGGGCGGCCGCCCGCTGCTCCTCCTCCTCCTGCTGCTGCTCCCTCAGGCGCAGGGCGGCGGCCTTCTTCTCCTGCTCGGCGTGGCTCTTCATGTGGGCGCTGCGGCTCTTCACCTTGGTGAACACCCTGGAGGGGGGGGGGGAGGGGAGGAGGGGAGGGGGGGAGATGGGTGATGCTGTGGAGGACGCCTCAGGAAATGCGTGACTTTTGGGGGAATCGTCGTCCACCGAATGCATGTATGCATTATATGTACAGTATATATAATGTACAGGGTTTCCTCTACATGCATTTCATTGTGGCGCACCGCCATGGCAAAATAAAAGCCGCCACACCTTCAGAATAATGCTCATTACGTCGATCGCGATCGACCAGTCGATCGCCAAGCTACTACTGGTCGATCGCATGACATAAAAAATAAAAAATAAACTATTAATTTTTTATATAGGCTAGAATCCATCCCATCGCTTGATTGACATACAGGTAAGCCTGTCGGGAGGCAATCACAGTGAACCGCACATGCGCAATAGACAGTGATCAACGCATTACGCATCAACGCACCGATTGTGTTGTGTTGCCGATCATCAAATACGTTCAATACTGAACTAAATATTTAGCCTGCATTGGTCTATGAATGTGGGTGATTCATATTGTATCTAAACAAAAGCTTCTCCTTCAGTCCACGAAATCCGTGTAGCCGCAGCAGCTTCTCCAGTCCCGGAGAAGTGCCGCGTCAGAGCGCAGTGCCGTTACGCACGGCCATTCACTGTGTTTTACCTTCGTTAAATCACCAGAAAACTATATCAAGCTAACCATTCTTGTGCACGGGCGGACATTGTACATAGGGGCTGTTGTGGGGCACTCCTGTGAGGTGGAGGGTTATGTTAAGGTTGGCCCGATAAGCAGCTGCCTGGCCCGTTGTAGTTGGTCTGCCACGGTTAAAAGGGGAGCGAATTTCTTCGTCAGAAGAAGAGGCAGGGTATTGGGAGGATTTTAGCACGCATTCGCCAGTGTGTTTATCATGTCCTCATTGTTTAAAATTGCTGCAACGAGATAGCGAGCGGCCTGACTCATTGTCACTCAGTTTTAGCTGCAGCATCCATAAGTTACACAAGACGGCCGCAAGCACTGCCGTGAAGTCTGACGTCAGTCAAGTTTCATTCAATATATTCAAAGTAGGAGCTACTTTTAAAATGACCAAGTCACAAAGATCTACCCACTACAAAAAAAACATTATATATATATATATATATATATATATATATATATCTATATATATATATCTATATATATATATATATATATCATGTTTTTTTTTGTAGTGGGTAGATCTTTGTGACTTGGTTATTTTAAAAGTAGCTCACGAGCTGAAAAAGTGTGAGCACCCCTGGTATTAGACTGGGATTAGACTACAGAAAAAATCCAGAGTTGGGATAAATGTGTTATTGATTGGTTAATACAGGATACGCATTATTTCTATCATTATTTCAGAGAGATTCTTATTTTTATTTTATTTTTGTACAATTGACACTTGTTAAAGAGCGACTACTTTAGGCCTAATAAAGCATGTCGAGTCTTTGGTTATACAGTAGAGAGAGATATTATTTTGTTGTAGGTGCATTTTTAACTGTAAAACTTGATTTTCTAGTGATAGAGGAAACCCGTTACGTTTCAGATACACATTTGCTTAGCTAACACGTTTGCTTAGGTAATGCCCAGGTAATTTTCTGCCGACTCTTGGGATACAGCACTGGTTGGAGTGTTTGACAGAGAAATATAGACCTAGTGAGTGACTGAGTGTTAGTGACTGACTGTGTGTGTGTGTGTGTGTGTTTCTGTGTGTGTGTGCGTGTCTGTGTGTCTGTGTGTTTCTGTGTGTGTGTGTCTTTGTGTGTGTCTGTGTCTGTGTCTGTGTCTGTGTGTGTGTGTGTGTGTGTGTGTGTGTGTGTGTGCGCATGCATGTGCACGTGCATGTGTCTGTACGCATGTGTGAGTCGGGTTGCGTGTGTGCGCGTGCCTACGTGTGTGTCGTCGTTGTCACCCCCCCTCTTCCACTTGGGCAGACCTCCCCCACGGTTTAAAAAAATCCTGGAGGAAACCCTGATGTATATCTGTAGGCATTCAATGATAGGAAATTGTTCCACTGCGTTCTGTCGGTCCGGCTAGATTACCACCTTATAGAGCCACTAAACACGAGCACACGCTTTAAACTGCTGCAGGAGGAGATGTGTTCAATACAATTCAATATTTAGAATATTTGCATAGACCTTAATCACAGTTACAGCCTCAAAGGGCTTAACAGGCCACAAACTTGTGACAACCCCCCCCCCCCACACCCCTAGCTCAGACAAGGGGATCCCTCCTCCCAGGGATGGTGAGGAGGGCATTGGGTGCCACAGCTGACATATGTAGTAATGCAAGCAATTGTCATTGTCAAATCAGTGAGTTGAAAGTGTGACGGAGACGGTTTCACCAGAGGCTATGCGTCTGGTGGGGGCGCATGGTGCCGTAGCAGGGGGAGAGGCTGGGCTGTCAATGACGGTTGTGTGTGAACGTTCTGCCCTCTGGTGGCATGAGGTGGTTACCCATGTGTACGGATATTGGTAATGATTAATGATTCACTATTTAGTTCATGATTTCATAAAATTATTGAACAAAAAAAAAAAAAAATATATATATATATATATATATATATATATATATATATAGCAAAGTGAAACGAAAAGTGTTTGGTTAGGTGCAACCACACCCATGCAGACTCACGACAAGCACACGCGCACACACACACACACACACACACACACACACCTGCTGCACTTCTTGCAGGGGAAGACTCCTTCGGGGTCCTGGGAGGGTTTGGAGGGCGCCCGGCTCTTCCTGCCAGACTCGGGGCGGGGTTTGCGCGGGGCGGCCGCGGCGTGGGCCTGGGAGTGGGTGTCCTTCAGTTCTTCCAGCTTCTCCAGCACCACCATGGACCCCGCCTGTGCATTTTGGGGGGGGGGGGGGGGAGATGGGCATCATATTTGACTGATATTTGACTGACTGATATTTGTCTTATTTTGAAAAACACAAGCAAAACTAAATAAAAACATGTTGTTTATTTGTTATTTTCTATTAAAATCTATTGACTCCCTCTTCTTGTACACCAGAGCCGTTGTTGTTGAGCTTGAGCTCATGTACTTCCCCTGTTCCTGTTCCAAGCACTAAGATGAACTTCATATAACATCTTCCCCCCTCATGAAACCACATAATGAACGCACGCACGCGCGCACACACACACACACACACACACACACACACACACACACACACACACACACACACACACACACACACACACACACACACACACACACACACACACACACGCCTTCAGAATGATCCCAGGAAAGCAATGTGCACTGTCTTTTCTGATTTCTCAAGAGTGTGTGTGTGTGTGTGAGTTTGTGCATATACAGGGCTTCCTACAGCTGTATGTTGGCAAGATGCAGCCCCTCAACTAAACGGCCACCACCTCTCCTCATACCTTTTCACAACATGACAATGTGCGCTTGTCGTGTCCATGTTAGAATCTGCGTTCAACGTGAAAATACAGGCTAACTGTGGCCGGTGTCTATGGAGACAGAGAGCTCCGTTCTGTCTGAGCGGTATCACATCCGATCATGATGAAACCAGCATCGATAAAGAGACTGCACTCACCTTTGCCTGACACTTAAAACACATGTGAATGATGATTTACAGTTTATACAACAAAGTGTGTTTGTGCGTGCGTGCGTGTGTGTGTGTGTGTGTGTCAATGCCATGGGGTAACACGGGGGACACACACTGTAAGCTTTGATAGCTTCCTTACTGACTTCCTTCTTTAGTGAAGCCTGTTAAAGTCCCCGAACCAGATGAACTGTTTTCATTCAGATTCACCACATTACAAATAATGTGTTATGTCAATCTGTCCAAAGAGCTTATTCATAACAAAACCATAACTTATGAATTACTAAGCATGTGAATCACGATTTTCAGCTGAAAGTCAGTCAGCACCCCCCACGCTCCCTGGCTCCCACTCTTAAACCAATATCCTGACTCTAGTGCAGCAGACTGGAGGGTAGGGATAGTGAAATGAGTTGCCATACATCAACAAGGAGGGCACAACTCCAATGTTTCCTTTTGCACTTCATCTGCAAACAACAGTATGTCTCAGTGCCACGTTTCATATATATATATATATATATATATATATATATATATATATATATATATATATACAGTACAGGCCAAAAGTTTGGACACACCAGTTCATTTCTGCATTGAACTCCATTATAATCAGCTTCATGAAATAATCACCTGGAATGCTCTACAGTCATTATTAGTGTAAAAAAAATAAGTCAAGATGTGATGAACACATATTGGATGGATTTGAGAGTTGTTGGCTTTGATTGTCTAATTCAAGTTGATTTTAGAGAATGAATACCAAGTGTGCAATATGCAGCCATCATTACAGAAGTTAAATTCTTTAAAAATTCTAAAAATGTAAACATTTTCTAAAACAAAGCATTGTATTATGATCACATTTACTTGTGTGTGCTAAACCATGAAAGAGTAAAAAAAGCATTGCGGTTTATATTTAGGCTCTATAAAACTGCCAACTTTTATTGTGTTCACACAAAATTTTGCACACTTGGGATTCTCTCAATAACTTTTTAATTGGAAATTGGAAATGGTTTTCACTGAACACTAAAATGTTCCCATAGTTGTTGAGCATATCTTGACTGATTTCTGTGCACTCATAATGATCATCGAGCATTCAAGATCATTATTTCATGAAGTTGATTATAATGGAGTTCAATGCAGAAATTAACTGGTCTGTCCAAACTTTTGGCCTGCACTGTATATATATATATATATATATATATACTGTATATAACTGTTTGCATTATCTCCGCGAATACAGATGATTGCACCGTCTAACAAAGTTGCGTTAGCTTCAGGGACCTAAAAAGGATAGAGTCTGCGTGCTGAACGAGAGCGGCGACTTTGCTAGGGCTACTCCGACGCGGCGAGCTGACCTTTGGGGAGCTCGGGCTCGGATGCTAGACGACAGACGAGACACAGCTGGTGCACTTACATAATCATGGACATCATGGACATTGTGCGTCTGAGTGACTCTTGCCAAGCTGCCATCTTGGATCTGATCGCACGAGTCCGTCTCCCTTTGTTCGTCCCGTTCCACCTTCAAAAAAGAGGAACAAGAGGGCAAAATGACGCAAGGGTTATTCTGTATACCCTGGACATTATGCGTTACATGAACACACATCCTTCCATCTCCCCTCTCACATGCTTGTTCTGTAATCCCTTACATCCCCTAGACCAGTCGTGCGCAAACCGTGGTACGCGTACCACCAGTGGTACTTGAGCACTCTCTGGTGGTACGCGGAGGATGTTTTGATTTTACACATTTTCACTTAATTTTTTTTTTTTTTTTTTTAAATCGGAAAAATACAATGCATTATAAATACAACGTTTCAAACGAAATATGTAGCTTGAGATAATTAAAATTCTGTCTTTTAAATATTTGTTGCAAACGTTGTTTATTTTGCTCTGTATGGCACTGAGTAGGTCTATGTGAGAGTTGTTGGACAGAGTTGTAAATGTCTGATTCAGTAAGGTAACAATTCAGGTAACAATAAATGACCACAATAAGGAATAAACGGGTCTCCTGTGTATTTAAAGCTAATTGAGAAGGCATATATGGCTATATTTTAAAATGGGTCATCATGGGGGTACTTGGACAGCTGAATAGTTTCTCAGGTGGTACTCAGTATTGAAAGTTTGAGAACCACTGCCCTAGACAATCATTTGCAGATTCCTGTACAACTGTACATACTTTTAAAAACTTTAGTAACTTTAATCATTATTATAACATATATTTTAAGGTATTCTTACATACATTTAGTTTTATACTTGATTTTGCACTGTTTATTGTCATGCACCGACCACCAAGTCAAATTCCCTGTATGTGCAAACCTACTTGGCAAATAAACATTTCTGATTTCGGAAATATTACAAACATCCCAAGACATGGGAAGTTTCTGCTTTGTTGTGACCACTATATTAGGTAGATTAAAAATCGTGACTCCCTGTGTAGAGCAAACAACCCACAAGTTTAAACCACTATAAAAAAACACGTAACTTAAGAGTACATCTCAAGTACAGGGCACCAAACACTTTCAGTGAATCTAAACACATGATGTTTGGCCACCGTCAGCACGCCAGACGTCTACCTTGATCTCCGCCACGGTCTCCGCGCTCTTCTCTAGTGAATCCGGGGGGCCGTAGGTCAGCACGCCGTTGCGTCCCATCTTGACCTGCTTCTTGTAGGTGTAGTAGAACTCCACGCACTGGCACACGGTCTTCGTCCGCACCTTCGGAAGGATCCCGGGAACGCAATGTGCCCGTGTCATTTACTTTGGTCATTTACTAGCCTCGTAGTTTTTGTTCTTACCCACTGGGTCACACAGGGTGCATCGGGCAAGAACCAACCATCTTCTCTTAGGGAAGCAGAACAATCGAGGGGGGGTCTGCTCTTGTTGTGCGAGTCTGGTACGGTTGGTCCAAGCCAAAACAACACCCTTGTTTTGGCTTGGACCAACCAAGCCAAAATGACCAACCAAGGGACAAAACATGTTTTGGTCGGTCCAATTTGGACCAATTGACCAATTTGGACAATTGGTCCAAAGCAAAAACATTCAACCAAAACATTTGGCCAATTGGTTAACCAAACATTTTAGTCAATTTGGTCACAGACCAGGATTTCGAACAAACAACATGTTCTATGTATAAAGATAATGTTAACGTCAGACTGTTTTGCAGACGGATTCGACAGTGCGATTCATATAACTGTCCCTCATGTAATATAACGATAATCATAAACAAGTTGGTATGAATAAGAATATGCATAACATAGGGCTACATGAAGCGTGTTGCAGAGGCTCTAGAGCAACTCAACACTGAGTGGGCGTCTGAATGTAGACACTGGTTATGTTCTCTTCAAGTCACATTTATTCAAAGATCGAGGCGATACAACGCTTGATGGTTGACAGATATGTCTGATATGTGGCTGTGTGTGGGGGTTTTCAGAGGTGTGTCTGTGTGTGTGTGTGTGTGTGTGTGTGTGTGTGTGTGTGTGTGTGTGTGTGTGTGTGTGTGTGTGTGTGTGTCTGTGTGTGTTCACTAAAACACACTAAACCACGGCCCATTGCTGCGCTGCACTCTTGCGCGCTTGGCGTTCTGTAGCCTATACGCTTCGGAGCAACTTGAACATGAACAAACGTGCCATGATTTCAGACCTTTGGTGTACAGTAGCAACATCAACACTTCACACTAGTTGGGGACACATGGATCACGTTGCGTTGCCAAGACACCTTTGAAGAAGAATTACTGATTTGATCCCGTGAGGGAAATTTGGTCTTCTGCATTTAACCCAATCGTGAATTAGTGACACACTCAGAACACAGTAACGTTTGGTAACATTAAAAAATAGAAACCCTTTAACATCCGACACTGTGGCTGCAGTGGAGCCCACATTTAACACGTGTGTTACATTTGCGGCATTTAGCAGACGCTTTTGTCCAAGGCGTGTTATTTTCCTCTATTTTTCCACTCTTACCTTAGCAGGTGCTCTAAGGCCACTGCTGATGCTGCACTATATTACATGTGTTTTTCTTTGAACCGTTTCCAAAAGGGGGAGTTCTCGCACTCTCGAGTGCCATTCTAATGAATGGCGCGTCTCCAGAAACGGGGCTCCACTTCTCCTTGTGTACCAGTCTTGGCATGCACATGGCGTCCGTTCACCCAACAGAAGAGGTTCATCACGCTCGCATGCGTTTCGAATTTTACGCGGACGAGAAAAGTGTACATTCTCTTTAAGTACTAGGTAGTAGCCAGTGAATAGATTGTGTATACCTAAACAATATAGATTCACAATGCCACCTCAAAGGGATGATGAAGTCAGAGGGATTTAAAGGACAACGTGTGAGCGTACCAGTTTTTGCACCATGAAGAAGTCCTTCCTGTAGGCAGAGATTCCTTTGTTGAAGTAGCGCTTCTCCGCCGCGGTCCAACAATCTGATCCTGAGCAGAAGCACAGAGCGGCGGTCAGCAAGAGGGACGGCCACAGAGGACCTGAGGGGACGGCTGTGCAAAGGACAGGGAGGGCTCTCTGGGCGAGTTGCACCCAGGTTAATGTTTAGGAGACATGAGGCCCACCACACGGCTTCTTCCCCACAAAGTCAATACCTGCATTCTTCTTAATGTGTGTTTTTTTATGGCAGTGTTTTATAGGGAAGTGGGTGATAGAGCAGAGGGAAAGGCATAGGAGCACAGGGAAAATCGAACCTGGGGATGCTACAGGGTGTACAACACATGGTGAGCCCGCATCGCCTCAATACACACATTCTTACCTGAGTAGTGATAGTCTGCCATGTGATGGCCTTTGGCGAAGAGCGGCTGCTCGTACATTAAATGTTTCAGTGTTTCCTTGAGGTGAAGAGACAAATGGGAAAAAAAAAAAAAAAAAAAAAAAACGATTGAGAAATAAAAACGCAGCTGCACGATAATCAGACCGACCGACGAAAAAGAAAGGAAAAGCACGACTATAATTCTAAGAGGAGAGTTAAGGGAGAAATGACTCACAAGGACGTTCCCTCCGCATTGATGCAAACAGTGTAGCGCCAGCTCCTGATTGGTTCCCCCGCCCCGAAACACGCTGGAACATGCCAGGCTCATGAAGTCCTCCACTGGGTCGAGGAGGAGATGGAAGAAGGTAGATTTAGAAGACGCTGGTACAGAGCGAACAACCGCAAGCGTACGGCAAGGCAATTTGCCACGCTAAATCGTTAACGCTAAGCCGCTAACGCCAAGCTAATGCTAAGCTAATGCTAAGCTAGCGCAGAGCTACTGACGGTTGTCCGGCTCCTCCTGTTGGACGGGTGGCTCCGCCTGGGGCAGCCACAGCAGGTCGGCCAGGTGCTCGTCGTGCTTGTGGCCCTGTGCGTCTTGCCGTAGCTCTGGGACCTCCGCCTGGTACTGCTGGCCGATGTTGATGCGCCTGCCGCAGAAAAGTCACCCACAGTCAGGGCTCCATTGTGCAGGGACGTGCCGAATTGCAGTTGGACACACGATGGCCAAAAGAAAGAAGCTGTGGTCGAGTAACACTGTTGTAACACTGTTGACCATACGCACGCGCGTCCACCTGTAAAAAATGACGTACAACGCTGATGTGCTCACTAAGGGACCTGATGAACTTGAGTGAACCAAAGAAGTGAAGAAGTCATTGGGACTCTAGTTGTAGGCAAGCATGCGCACACACGCGCACACACGCACACACACACACACACAGACACAGACACAGACACACACAGACACAGACACACACACACACACACACACACACACACACACACACACACACACACACACACACACACACACACACACAATGTGATGGACATGGCATTAGCATAGTGCAGCATTGTGTCACCGTGCATATTGTGTGATCGTGTTACCAAACGTATCGTTTCACGGTGTTACGAAACATATTGTGTTGTCATGCTACCATTAGTATACTTCTCGAGCTGCAAACTTTGGACTCCATAGCCACCGATTCTGTCTCATGTGTTCCAGTCTCAGAGGAGGGAAGAGAGGGACTTTTGTGTCATTGACCACTGTACTCACGGCTCAAAGCTGACAGCTGTTCCGTCGATTATCAAAGGCAAGACCGGTGGCGTGAGGTCTCCGCTGACTGGAAAACACAAGGAGGCCTTTTAGACAAACACGCCCAGGGTCCGGACTCAACACCCATTCACCGACTGATACTCGCTGTCTGGAGAAGGTCAAGTGAACCCATCATGGTTGGCGTAAAGAATTTCCCATGCAAAATAAATAAATAAATAAACATATGTACCGCATTTTTGTACTGCTGTAAAAAATCAATATTCCGTGTGACTTGAAGGATTCATTTCAAACGCTTAAGCCCAGGTTATGCTTAAATTATGCTTCCGCGTTGACGCAACGCTAGGGGGCTTACGGACCCATTACGCCCTTGCGGACCCCCCTTGCGTCCACCGCAAGGGCCTGACGTGCACCTCCCAAAAATCCTAGACGTGCGTCGAGGCGACGCAACACCAACGCAGCGGCATTGGCTGTGATTGGTCCGCTAACTACATCGGTTTCCACCCATAAACACCGCCACCATGTGATAAATGCTCGATTGATTGGTAACAACATACTGTATATATAACTTTTGCCTTCATTTCTGTTAACTTTTTTTTTACTCGCTAGTAATCCATATGTAATGACCAGAATGGTCATTCTGGTCGCCCTCTACCGGTGTGGCATTGAATTGCATTTCGACACATAAACCCCACGCAGAACCATCACGGTCTCATGACTGCAGTCCAAGCAACTGCGTGGCCGTTGCGTGATCACTACGCGATCACTACGCGGAACCATAACTGACGCTTTAAAGATACCCAAGTACCTTGGATAGCGACCAAGAGGCGAGCAAAGAGGTGGACATGTGTGTGTTTGTATGTGTGGGGGGGATGGGTCGCCATGGCGACACTCACCCGAACGCAGGAGGCTGCGTGTCGCCGACTTGGGCGTGGGCGGCGGCGGCGGCGGCGGCAGCAGCGTGGTCGACGGCGGCAGCGTGGGCGGCGGGGGCCCGCCCTGGTTGCCGGCGGCGATGTTGGACAGGAAGGTGGAGAAGTAGAGCCCCGAGCCGCCGCGCACCGGCGACAGGATGGGCGGCGGCGTGTAGGGCGGCAGCGCCAGTGGGTGGTCCGGCAGGCTGCGGACGGGCGAGCGCAGGTGGCTCTGGTAGGTGGTGATGCTGCTGTAGACGGCCGGCGCGATGTACGTGGAAAGCTTCGGCGGCGGGATGAACAGGGGCTCGGGCCGCGGCCGCTTCGAGCGGCCCTTGGACCGGGCGTCGCCGCTGTCGTCGTAGTCGTCCGGGTCCAGGTCCTGCGCGGGATGACAGGGATCGAAATGGGAGGACGGCCCTGCGTGTGGGTTTCTCACGGGCGAGAGAGCCGTGACTACGCTATGACAACGCCTCGGCAATGATCTAGAGCAGTGGTTCTCAACTGGTGGGTCGCGACCCAAAAGTGGGTCAGGGACCCGTTTTCAGTGGGTCGCGGGCTTTTGTCCGGGGCAAAAAAAAAAAAAAAAGATGTGCTTTTATTTTGAAGAGGGTTTTTAATGCAGCGGAGTGCCATCTATTTTTGATTGCCTGAATAAGTGACTGAATAGTTTAATAGTACAGTTACTGAAGTGTTATGCTATGTTAAATACACTTGAGTCAAGTTGAACATTTTCCTTGATTTGGGTCGCGGCTTGTCATTAAGGGGTGAAGCCAGGGTACCGAAGCCAGACCAGTTGAGAACCACTGATCTAGAGCAGCAAAGCAAAGGCCAAGAAAGACTAGACGACCATGGGAGTCTTTGTGTCCTGACTTAAGGTTTGAAAAGGCAAAGAAATACATTTCTGACCACAGGAAACTTATTTCAGCCACAGGAGACTTATGCTAAGCTCTGTGATTTTGACATTTATGTACTGCAGAATTAGCCTGTAAGGGGGTAATTACAATGTACACAAAATGCAATCACACATTGCATTTTTAGACGATACTTGGCACTTTTTTAAGGGATCCCAGGGATGGTACATAGTGAGGTCACATTGAAATGACCGCCTCCATTTGGGCAGTATAGGCGAATACGAATTGATGGTAGCAATAGTGTTTTTGGCCTTGTTTAGTAATGAATCATGAAATTATTTGTCATGTGTTTGAAAACCACCACATTGTTTCTCATGTGACATGTGGCCAAAGAAAATGACTTGGGATGGCCTTGGATAGGCTATAGCAGTATCGTCAACAGAGGAAATCCCACAATGCATTCTGATCTACAAGCCCAATCGGGAATTCGCATCCATATTGGCAATGTGTGCGCGTGACATTTGCTTTAGTGCTTAAGCAACAAAAGTCACGTCCGCCTCCAACAAGGTAAACACTCCCATGAAAAGGAAAAGTTCCCGGGACATTTTCCCCCTGGCCGGCCGTGTTCCCGCCGCGGGGGGGGGGGGCGGGGGGGGGGGGGGGGGCACCCACCTGAGCGGCGCTCTCGGAGAGAGACCCCCGCAGGGACTTTCGCCGGGCCACGATGACGGACAGCTTGTGGTCGCCGTGGGCGGGCCGGTGGTGGTGGTCGCCCTGGCCCGGGTCCCGCCCCCTCCAGGGGCTCCCCGGGGCGGCCGGACCCCCGCACACAGGCACCGACACGGGGATGACCAGGGGCCCCATGCCGCCGGCCTGCTTGCCCGCGGGGGCCCCGTCCTCCAGCTGAAGATAAAACGGGGTGGGGGGGGAAGAAGGGAAGAGAAGAAGGGAGGGAAGAAATTGAGGAAGTGCTAAAGGAGGTTTAAAAAAAACTTTAAAAAAAACGCATAGACATGGAAACTGACAGGCAAAGAGGAAGACGGGATGAAAGTGGTTGTTATTCATGTGCGACATTGCATAATGGCACTGTTGTGCTTTTACTCGCACACACACACACACACACATGAACGCACACACACACACACACACACACACACACACAGACACACACACAACAATGTTGCAAAGGACAGCGTTTTGTACCGTGCAGGGGGATTCACACGCAGCACCCGACTGCCGGCTGGAGACAATTCAAAAGAAAATGGCACCGATTCGCACGCGAGAACAGAGCGACAAAAGCCCTCTTCGCCGCTCAGCCAAACCCTCTGAATAACCGTTTCCAGCTCAAACTAGAACCAATTGAATAATACATAATCCGTTAACAACATTAACGGCGACCGCTTCATTGGACTCCGATTCCACTTGTCATGATGGGACTCTGCTTGGAGTTTGTTCCATCGCCACTAAATAAAAAAAAACCTGTTTTGGGAGGCAGAGGGTGGGGGCAGAGTGTATGGGAGTTGGCCTTGGCAGGGCTGACGGCACATGGGCCCCTCCCAGGCACTGCTCAATGACTGCGAACAGCCTGAGGAATGTGGAGGTGTGCAGACATGTCACAGCAGTGGAACAGACACACGCGCGCGCACGCACGCACGCACACACACACACACACAAACACACATACACGCACACACATACGCACGCGCACACACACACGCGTGCACACACACTGTATGCATGTATGCATTACACCGCTGTGCTGATCCAGTGACCAAACCCCCCCCCAAGGACGAGCGTGGGTAAATTGGAAAGTGGATGCAAAACACATCTCGATCAAAAAGGTTTCGTTTAGAGCACTTAACTATTGCCTAACTATTTGGGGGGGGGGAAAGGTTCAGTCTTCGGTTGAGTGCGAGACTTGGAATGCCCATATTTGCATATCTTCCATCAGAAGGCAAATGTTCTTAGCAGTAATGCAAAGAAAAAACAATACCAACTCAGCCAGTAATGAATCAAGAAGTCTTCCATAATGACAGTTGTCGCGTCAGTAGTACTGATTTCAATGAAACAAAGAGCATGACAGCTGACAGCTGCAACATATGAATCACCATGCTCAAGGAAAAGGTTTGGTCCACCCAAAGTTCTGCATTTAAAACAGGCTTTCTTCCTCTTTATTGGGTTAGTGGAAATGTAAGCCAGACGGCACTATGATCATCTCATTAAGAATAGAACTGTCACAGAAAAATAAAACACCTTTCTATAGTATCACTTGGGTATCGTCTAATCATGTATGCAACATCAGACACGGTCCTACAGCGGAACTTGCTTGGTGAAAAGCAAACTCGAGAAAGACCAAAAAGGGAAGATTTCACAGATGCGGTGCTGGTTGAATAAGGCAAGCAGAGGCCTTTACTGGTTGTAAGGGACAAATTCACCCGGCAAAGCGAAACTAAAAAACAGGCACTCATGCAGCTATTACAGCAGGATAACACTGTTAACGACCAGCAACGAGCAGTGCACATCTCCCTGAACTATTAGCCTCACCTTGCCGCCCTTGGCGGGCAGGGACTCTCGCTCCGACGCCTGCTGCGCCAACGTCTCCAGGTTGATCTCCTTCGACGCCCTCCGCCGTCGCCGCGTGCTCTGGATCACCCCGCCGGTGGTCACCGGGGCCTCCGTCCCCCCGGGCAGGCCGTTCTTGGAGAGCGGCGGCGGGGTCCAGGGCTCGTTGCCCCCGCCCGGGGACTGACCGTCCCTGGACAGGCGGCGGGAGCGACGGGGGGGCACGCCGGGGCCACCGCCGCCGCCGCCGCCACCGCCGCCGCCACCGCCGCCGCCACCGCCGCCGGCCGTTGCGTTAGCAGTCTTCGGACACAGCGCCTTGTCGGGGGACAGCTCGATGGTGGCCGACGAGTCGCCAGAGTGGACCTCGGCGTCCTGTTGCTGCTGTCCGGCACCGCCGCCGCCGCCGCCACCGCCCGCGGTGCTCTGGACGTTTTCTTTCTGAGCGCCGGTGGCTGGAGCGGAGCTGGCCTCTGTAGACTGGTAGGACTGGAAGTTTTGGGTTGACTTTTGTTGCCCCTGCGAATGCACAGCCTCTGGCAGTGGAACATGTTGTGGCTGTAGTTGCTGCTGCTGCTGCTGTTGCTGCTGCTGCTGCTGCTTCTGTTGTTGTTGTTGTTGTTGTTGTTGCTGCTGTTGATGCATTTGTTGGATTTGTTGCCTTCGCTGTTGCTGTTGCTGTTGCTGCTCAAACTGCTGCTGCATCTGCTGCATATGCTGCTGCTGTATTTGATGCTGCTGCATCTGGTGCTGCTGTTGCACGTGCTGCTGCTGCTGTTGCTGCTGTAGTACATGGCGATGATGAAGTTGTTGCTGCTGGTGGAGGTGCATTTGTTGATGTTGTTGTTGTTGCTGCTGTTGTTGTTGTTGCTGCTGCTGCTGCTGTTGCATCTGCTGCTGGAGGAGCTGGTGTTGACTTTTAGGCTGCTCGGTGTAGCCAAGGCCAGGCATGGCCTTGTTGAACACAGGGTAATATCCCGGGGGAAACTGCTGCTGCTTGGCCGGCCTGAAGGTTGACTGGAAGGGCTGCAGCACGGAGCCAGGCATGTTGTGGGAGGCAGCATGGGGCTGACCCTGGATGTCTACACCTTTATGGCCGTGTGGTTGAAAGGTCTGGAGCTGAGGCTGGTGCCAGTCCAGGCCCCTCACCTGGGCCTGCGCCTGGGACTGGACCTGGGCCTGAGCATAAGCCTGGGGAACCTCTCTGTAAACCTCCACAGAACCGGGTGGCTGGGTTTCTGCGGCACCCATCTGCACGCCTCCCACATCGTGGCCCCCTTTATGGAACGCCGTCTGACCCCTGACTGCACCTGTATAAGTAGCAAAGTTTGGGCCCCAAGTTGGGACTGGGGCATCCTGAGACCAGCCAGGGCCCTGTATGGCATCCGGGTGCATCCACTTTACTGGGGCAGCCTGCTGATAGTGGAGGCGACCCGGGGCACCTTTTTCTGGGTTGTAAATCCCAGCACTGCTACTAGAATCATTGAGATTGGACTCCAGAGCAGGGGGAGCAATCCCATAATAGTTATCTTGGGAGGGCTGCACAGGCTCCTTCATGACTGCAGCCCTTGGCCTACCACTCTTGTCAGTACTCACTTTATGTTGAACAGGAAGGCTCATAGTAATGTTACGCTACTTGGAAAACAGCAAAGTTGGAGCAATTCCGGGGTTGTGGCCAGTGCAAGGCCCCTGACGTCCCGGTAAAGAGTTTCTGTCCTGCTTTGTTTAATTGTGTGAACCGAGGTATTCGGGAGGAAATATAAATCCCAAAGGAAACGGCCAAGGGTGGAGAGCACACTCCCCTCCTTCCAAAATCACATCTGAAGTCTGCTGTCCATCTCTGCTGTGGGCTACTCCGAGTAGGGGCCTTTGGACCTTTGAAGGACAAAAAAAAAAAAGTTTGATTGTTTTCCCTTTGATATGAGGACAAAATGTTTCCACTTGAATGCAACGAGGTGGAAAAAAAGGCCTCCTGAAAATTACCCCCCCACCACCCCCACCCCCACACACACACCCCACCCCCATAAGAAAGGGAAAATTACTGGAAACTTAAGTATTTACGTATTCTCGAGAGGAGTAGGACTATGAAGCGTTCGCAAAAGCTGTCAAAGAAAGTTATCAAATTTCAATTTTTCTATTTAATCACATGCAAAGTTTTAATAAGCACGATCAAAGTTCTGGCTTCTATGGAGACGACAGCGAGACGCCCGCTGTGCAATGCTGCACTTTGGCATATACAGGAAACGTACAAGCGTTTAGGATCACGCAAGCGAAAGCCAAGAATATATATTCTAACATGAATAGTATTAATAGAGAATATGCACACGGCTAATCAAACTGATACATTACATCTTGTAACTTAATATGGATCGTGTACCTTTTTCAATGTTGTAGAGAGCATTCCACGAGTTCCACGGAGCAACTTTGGTTTCGATCAAAGTCGACAGCATGCAACTCCATGACGGGAGTGTGCGCAACAAATGTCATAACAAAAGTCTAAGTTTTTCTCGAGTTCAGGAACTCCCTGTTTTGAGATTATGACGAAATTGGCTTCATAATAACAATATATCAATCGCGCAATTAACAATGTAGTAACAATGTTGCACTCTTATGTCCGTAAAAAAAACACTACCAGGAAAACATGTCTAACACAACTTTCCCCCCCTTCAGCGAGAAAACCACGCAATGACAGTGTGAGTCACTTTCTTTTTGCATGCAGCGATCTACTCTTGTTCACTAAAATCTCACGCAAACGACACACGCCAGTTACTTAGTTATCTCAAATAAATATGAACATTGGAAACATTTTGCAAATACGCAGAAATCTGCATAATCGAACGCATCGCCTCACCCAAAACAGCTCGACCGCACGCACTGTGACCCAATCCGAGAGTCTGACCACGCCCATCTCTACATCCGCATACGTTTGTTTTCCTGACACAGTGGCCCGTAAACGGGGTTATCAGAGGGCCCTTGATTTTTTTTCTCTCAACACAATAGCATGTATTGATTGTAATATCATTTTAGTCACTGTTTTCCTTCATCTACTTGAAATCTAATGATGTCATCTGAGCTCAAATAAATTATTCAATAATGTTATTATTCACATTCCTAGCAGGTACATTGTTTGCTACTCATGCTGTCAAAAGCGCATGTTTTCCATTGGTCCTTGTGCATGAGGTACTGCAAAATATCTATTTATGGCTGACTTTTGAGAATTGCTTGGCAATGATCCTTGCACATGTTGGGCCCATACCCAAGGGCCCATGGGTCCCGTGGAGGTCACAACTAAAAGAGGACGAACCCGACCAAAAGCCAATCTTACATGTGTAATAGGTTACCAACTCGCGAATAACAATTTAACAACAAATGGTTACCAACACATTGCGAATAACCATTTAACACCAAATGATTACCAACAGATCGCGAATAACCATTTCACACCAAATGGTCCATGATGCTGTAGTGTATTGTATTTATACGTTATTCTATTCTATTACATATTATTATATGACATAACTCCCTTATCTTTAAAGATGAATACATTAGATATGGGGTTCCCTGCCCGAGGTGCAATGCACATCCTATTCTAGCTGCTATGCCAAATGTCAATTCGCATGCGGAATAACTGCGGAAACGCTTTGTAGCTAAACTGGGCACCATGACCTGGTTCGACCGGGTGGTCACCCAACACCACGCCTGATGTTGACATCCCTCAGCCCACGGAGTGCTTTCTGGGTTTGAGAAGATGCTGAGGTGTACAAAACGATCCATCAGGAGCAGAGAGGAGGCACGCCTGTGACGCAAGCCTTGCTGCTGTGTGAAGAGAAATGAACAGTGCATCCTTGTTATTCCTTAAGCGAGCTAACATAAAGCTACCGTTAGTTATGACCAACCACGCGTTTACTATTTGAAATTAAACAGTCGCATCTGACGAGACAATGACATATTGTACAATGGATCGTGGCATGTGCTGAATATCTCGTTTTAACCATGGTGCACCCAGATAAGGTAAGTTAGCCTGCTTAGATTTAGCCTTAAATATGCTACTTAGCGTGCTAACTGCACCACCAGTTGCCGCATTGCACAACATAATCAGAATAATTCAACACATTGAGCATGAACAGCGTCCAAGCTGCTGATTGTTTCGTTTAACGACAAGATAGTTCTGTAGAAGACATGATAATCGCGCTGATAAATAACCTTGGATTTAAGCCATACAAGCCAACTGGAGCCGCTACCCGCTGATGGTTATTTGCTATTAGCTAACACACAGGAGGCAGCTGGACTGCGGTGCCATTAGCAACCATTTGATGGAAGTAACCATTATTCCTGCATGTGTGCAGTAGTGTACTTGTGTAAACGACCACTTTAGCACGAGCTAAAGGGAAACCTGATTCTGATGTCAGTGTTGTTGCGTTGGTTACAGCAGGACGATAGCAGAAGTGTCATTTTCTTGTCATGGTCGTTTAATCACTTTATGTGTTCAGTGTTGTCATAAGCTCCCATGTTTAGCAATTTCGATGGTGCTAATGCAAGACCTTTCGATGTATACATGTATACATTTATCGTTTTAGTGAGAAGCCTGCGTCACTGATGCCAGGTGCAGGCTCTTCTTGAGAGCACTCAGCATGAGTGGGGCTGGAGAGCAGACGGACATCCTGTCAGTGGCAGACTTAGTGAGGGAAAGATGGAGAGTGGTAAGTTGCTGTTGCACCAAATACGAAAAAATATGCAGCCTTTTTTTCTGTCCTTAAATAAAGTTGCATATTGTTATGGGGGATGTTTATTCATGGTGTAGATAGAATTCCCTTGTGAAATGTGCTGAATTTTTGCTTAAACATCGGCTGATTGTGCATCTGCAGGTGAAAAAGATAGGAGGAGGTGGATTTGGCGAGATCTACGAGGTCGTGGATCTGTTAAGCCAGGTCAATGTGGCATTGAAGGTGGAGTCTGCCCAGCAACCCAAACAGGTTCTAAAGATGGAGGTGGCGGTGCTGAAAAAGCTGCAGGGTGAGTGTCCCAATCCAACTATCTGTTTCTTACCTGGTATTATGTCATTTAGGCCTACGCCTTGTGTCTAAAGTGACTGACAAGTGAGACAGTTGGTGTTGGCGAAAAGCATCCAATAAGAAACCAGTACCGTTGGAAGAACCAGTCATCTAGTTCCTTCCTCTTGATGAGAAGAGTTACAACACAGACTAGACCTGCTTGAGTCAAACAGTCATGCTCACTTGACAGTAGGGCACGGCAAACATCACAAATTGACACATAAAATGCTGTAAGACCTTGGAGAACTAGAATTCTTGCATATTCTCTCGTCTTCGTTTCTTTATCAGCATTTCCACATCTGTCGGCATGCAGCTTTAAATCTATTGGGATTATTGCGGTTGATGTAGCTTAGAGAAAGGGTTCATGGAGGCCTGTGTAAGTGGTGACAGGTTGGCCTAAAGAATAACTGCTTGTAATATTGGCACATAAACATGTATGCAGCCATATCAGGCATGATCCACATCTTGGATAGTAAATGGATATTAATTCATTGTATGAGTTTACTTGGTGCAGTGGTTAGCACTGTCGCCTCACAGCAAGAGGGTTCTGGGTTCGAATCCACCCGGGACCCGGGACCTTTCTGTGTGGAGTTTGCATGTTCTCCCCGTGCTTGCGTGGGTTCTCTCCGGGTACTCCGGCTTCCTCCCACAGACCAAAAACATGCAGGTTGGGGATTAGGTTAATTGGTGTCTCTAAATTGACCATAGGTGTGTATGTGAGTGTGAATGGTTGTATGTCTATATATGTTAGCCCTGTGATAGGCTGGCGACCTGTCCAGGGTGTACCCCGCCTCTCGCCCGTTGCAGCTGGGATTGGCTCCAGCCCCCCCGCGACCCTCGTAGAGGATAAGCGGTTACGATAATGGATGGATGGATGGATGAGTTTACTTGATCATGACCACTCTGATTCACAGACGGGTTGTTAAAGTATTCATTAACATTAAGATTCTAGTAAGATCTTTTTTGGGGTTTTAAGATCCAGGCACCAGATAAAAAGTACAAAGTAAACTCTCTAATTCAATGTGATAAACCATTACAGTGTGTCTTACTTCCTGAATGTACTAACCTGTCTATTTTACCTGCAAAACGTATTTGCAACTGAAAAGTAGTTGACGTGGGACTTTCAGAAGAGGAATTTGACGTGTGTAAGCACATTGCAGATGTAACGTGAGAGACAATAAGGTGTACTATGTGGGGACCAAATATCACCAGCATTCAATTGAAGGTTGTAATAGTGCATTTTCATTTTCAACATAGTGTATATTTAGCTGTAATCGTGGAATTTAACAGACAACAACGTATCACATTACAGTAGACAGCAGAATATCAGCGTTAAGTTATGGAGACGATAAACCACTGAAGAAAAGTAGTACATTAGTTATTACGCTCTTATAAAAACCCTCTTTTTTTATTGTTTTAAGTGATTTTCTCTCAAAAAAAGATTCTCAATGTTGAGCGTCCCTAGTGATGATGATGATGATGATGATGATGAAAAACGATGAAGAAAAACTGGTTTTATTTTCCATCAGGTAAAGATCACGTGTGCCGCTTTGTGGGCTGTGGCCGAAACGACCGCTTTAATTACGTGGTCATGGAGCTCCAGGTAGGAACATACGTTGAACGATTGTTATTTTTTAACCACGCGTCACCACGCGCCCCTGTCACGGCGTCGACCATCACCACAATGACACAACGTTGTGTCCCAAGGGGAGGAATCTGGCCGACCTGCGCCGAACAATGACCCAGGGCATCTTCTCCGTCTCCACCACGCTGAGGCTGGGCAGGCAGATCCTGGCGGCCATCGAGAGCATCCACCTGGTGGGCTTCCTGCACCGCGACATAAAGCCGGTGAGTTCAGTACAAAAGAGCCTTTCATGCACACAAGAGAGAAAGAGTGAATCAGGTCTGTCTTTGATTGAAGTGCACATCTGACAAGCCACCTCTCTTTCTCTCTCTCTCTCCTCTCTCTCTCTCTCTCTCTCTCTCTCTCTCTCTCTCTCTCTCTCTCTCTCTCTCTCTCTCTCTCTCTCTCTCTCTCTCTCTCTCTCTCTCTCTCTCTCTCTCTCTCTCTCTCTCTCTCTTCCCCCCCCCCCCGTCTGTCCCACAGTCTAACTTCGCAATGGGCCGGCTATCCAACACATGCAGATGCTGCTACATGCTAGACTTCGGCCTGGCTCGTCAGTTCACCAACTCCTGTCAAGAAGTTCGCCCGGTGAGCGCTCAGCGTCAGCCTTGTTCAAAAACGACAGTTGAGAAAACCACCGATGTGATACCGAAACCGGTATCTGTGTGTGCATCTCAAGCAGGGGATCTCTGGTAAAACTGTCCCTAACTGTAAACCGACTGAGGCCTTTCAGGTCAACGGATGAGTCTATTTTTTGTTGTCATCTGGTAATATCTAGACTAACGGTTGTGGAAGCGAGGTATTTCTAGATTCTACAACTGTTTTGGAAAAGTCAATATGTCACACAGCCCATTGAAGTAGATTGAAGCCATTTTTAATTGAGAAGGTCTGCTGTGATGTCTTCTCAGCCCCGTCCCGTCGCAGGGTTCCGCGGGACAGTCCGATACGCCTCAGTCAACGCCCATAAGAACAAGGTAGGTCACATCTGGGCGCACATCGCTCTTTGTACTGCCTCTTTGTATCGTTATTACTACTCCCGTTCGCCTTGGGCACTCGTGAGCCATCTGTTTTTTTTTCATGAACAATCACCCCCCCCCCCCCCCCCCCCCCCCCGCCGCCCTCATGTATCTGAAATCTGGGGTGGATAGAGTGGGTGGACAGAGCGGGTCGTCCCCTAACCGTAGGGCATAGGCGTAGCCACGGGTGGGCCTGGTCGAGGCCTAGGCCCGCCTACTTGTCAGTCTTGCCCGTCCAATCAGAGGGCTTTCCTTCATTTACTCGTTCAATAAGTGTGACTCGCCGATGCATGGGTTCATGCAGTTTTGCGCAAGTTTAAAATGGTTCCGCGTAATTTGTCAGCTGTGATCAAATGCCTTTGATCGTTTCGTCCTCAAATCTCAATTCTCTCCCCCCCCCCCCCCCCCCGCTGGGGCTTCCTTAGCCCACCCAAAAGTCAGAACCTAGGAACGTGCCTGCCTTATCTTATGTTCAATCAAATTGGCTTTGCCCACCCATTCAAACATTTCTGGCTACGCCACTTCCGTAGGGTTGGCGGTTCGATCCCCTTGATCCCCCCTCCTCCTCCAACTGTCCACATGTCGAACCCCACGAATGTACTGATCAGTTTGGACAAAAAGCGTCTGCTAAAATGCCCCTTTAAATCCCCAGGAAATGGGTCGTCACGACGACCTCTGGTCCCTGTTCTACATGCTGGTGGAGTTCATGGTGGGCCAGCTGCCCTGGAGAAAAGTCAAAGACAAAGTGCGTATTTCAGCACTATATTTCGGTTCAGTTGACGTGGTGTGTCCTACTCAAATGTTGTTGTTGTTTTTGTTGTTGTTTTTCCTTTCATCTTAAGGAACAAGTGGGAAATCTCAAAGAGACATACGACCATCACCTCATGCTCAAGCACCTTCCCTCGGAGTTCAGTATCTTCTTGGAGCACGTCTTAACCCTGGACTACTTCACTAAGCCCGACTATCAGGTAGGCGGTGCTAGGGCTGGGCGATATGGACCAAAAGTCATATCTCGATATTTTCAAGCAGGATATCGATATAAGATAAATATCGATATTTGTTGATGCAATAACATATTTGCTGTTGCCGCGCTCCAACTCGTCATTCTACATGGGTGGCGCCGTTGTGCTTTCATTTCCAGCCTGCCTGCGTCGCTGCGCTCGTTAATCTGCCTTGCTGATTGCAAACTCAATCCTCAATTTGGGTGTAGGACAGGGTAGCGAAACATTTTAAAATGAATGAGTCAAAAACAGTCAGAGCAAGATGTGGCAAATGTCACCATTCTCGAATTTGACAATGCGGTCCCGACGTTACAGGAACGATAGCCTACGCAGAAATCGTTTTGTTGTAGCCTAGTATAGTAGAAACAGAATAAAATGAATGTTAATAAAAGGCAAAATTCTGCAATCGTAGCAAAACAGTGGGTGCAGTCAGTCTATGCATAGCATCTTAAATAGGCTAAGCAGCGGCAATGTTTCTTAAAAGACGGATCAGAACGCTCCGATGCTTCGTGAAATATATATATATATATATATATATATATATATATATATCGTCCGTTATCATAAAATATCCGTTATGTTATCGTCCATTCATTTGATATTTTATGTCATCTAGCCAACGTGTCATTTAGATTCGATGTAGCCAGCGAAAGCGAATGACAGAAAGCGTAGTCGCGCAGAAGTTGCCTGCCCATGAAAGTGTGCGACAGCGTCGCTACAAAGTTTCTGTGAAAGCCACACGTTGTACACGTTGGGCCGGGGCAGTGTGTGTGTGTGACAAGTCGGAGGGAGCGGGAGAGAGATAGTGCTTCGCAGAGAAGAGAACGAAATAGCAGGCGGCAGGCGCGGCTCGAAACGGCTGTTATTAGGAACAAAGTGCTGTACTTTAAACGCAAATGAAACTATATCGATATCTTGTTTGAAAAAATATCGATATATTTAAAATATCGATATACCGCCCAGCCCTAGGCGGTGCGATATAGTCCTTGGTAATCGAATCTCCCTGTTTGGTGTCCCTCTTTGGACGGATAATTACGTTCCATGTGTACATTCCACGTTCCCCACCCCCCCCCCCCCCCCCCCCCCCCCCCACCGCGACAGCTGCTGATGTCGGTGTTCGAGAACGCCATGAAGAGCCACAACGTGCTGGAGAACGACCCGTACGACTGGGAGAAGTGTGACTCGGACACCCTGCTCACCGCCACCCGCCACAGCCAACACCGTGCAGCTGACCCGCCTCACGCCGGCCTACATGGGGTAAGACCGGCGCAGAGTTAATGGGTGGGGTGGGGAGAGTTACAACCCCACCATTAGCATAATAGCCCTAAAGTATATAGTGTTGAGACGAGAGAGGCTGGTCCCATCTGGACGAAGGCCTCTGCCGAATGACTAAATAGTGTAGTAATACTAAATACCGGCCTACTGGTTAGGGCTTCGGACTTGTAACCGGAGGGTCGCCGGTTCGAACCCCGACCAGTACGAACGGCTGAAGTGCCCTTGAGCAAGGCACCTAACCTCTCAGTGCTCCCCGAGCGCCGCTGTTGCAGGCAGCTCACTGCATCGGGTTTAAGTGTGTGCTTCACCTCACTGTGTGCCTCACCATCACTGTGTTCTGAGTGTTTTACTAATTCACGATTGGGTTAAAATGCAGAGACCAAATTTCCCTCACGGGATCAAAAGAGTACTTCTTCTTCTTCTTCTAAAATGGTACGACGCACTAACGGGATTGAATATTCTTTAGTTGCCCCCTGTGGGTGCGTGGTGGTGCCGTTTACAGGGCTCTGCCAGCATTCCAGAGAGCGCAGCCCGTTCGTCATCCCTCTCTCTGTTTCTCCCCCCCCCCCCCCCCCCCCCCTCCCCTCGTGTCCCACAGCATGGCCAACGCCTCCATGCTGCCCGGCGAGCTGCAGCGGGAGAACACGGAGGACGTGCTGCAGGGCGAGCGCCTCAGCGACGCCGACAACTGCCCGCCCATGCCCGCGCACCACCACCCCCAGGGCGGCGACGTCTGGGAGGAGATGGACCGCAACCGCAACCACAAGCACTCGCAGCCGGCCATCCGCAAGGTCAGGCCCCCGCGCGTGGGGGGAGGGGAGGGGAGGGGAGGGGAGGGACACATGGGATTCAGGGGGCTTAAGGTCGTCAGCACCGTTAGCCATTTTCTATTCCTGCAGTGTGGCGGGCTTTCCCGCTTTCATCGCAAGGTGATGCGATGCACGCTGGGAGATGCATGCAGAATAGGATAGCTCTAAACTAAATGACCTCTGTGTGACCCCCCCCTCTCACAAGAATATATAAGGATAGGTTTCCTTCGGTTCTTTTCATCTCACATCTTTCCTGTCTCTCCCTCTTCCCCCCTCACTTGCTTTGTCATCATTACCTTTGACCCCCCCCGTGGCTCCACCCCCCCCCCGGCACCCAGGTGGTGAGCGAGGACGAGCACAGCCAGAACCAGGGCAACCAGAGCCCCAACACGGGCTCGGTGCAGAGCTCCCCGCGGCGCGTGCGCTCCGAGACCATGTTCCTGGACCGGGCCGCCCCGCTGCTGCGGAGGATACGGCACAGCCAGAGCCTGGCCTTCGAGAAGCGGCTGGCCCCTGAGCCCAAGCCCACCATCGAGCGCTTCCTCGAGGCCTAGTGAGTGAGACGCTCCGCTCTGTGTGTCTTTGCTGCTTCAGCTCAGTGCACTCCTGTGGGAAGGAGGGGAGGAAGGCGGACCGGAATGGGTTCATTTCAATGTCTCGGTTTGCACTGCTCTACTGCAGTTTGAGATCATATATCATTATTATTGAACATATAATGCTGTTAATACAAATGCTATGGATTTTATAGCATATTCGTTTATTTTCTTTTTTACTCTATTGTTAATTCATTAATTTTAAATGTTCCCCATAGCTATTTAATCTAAATAACTATACATAGCTATTTAGTTTAAGTGTCTGTTACGACCAAATTCTAATATCTATGCATCCATCCATCCATCCATCCATCCATCCATCCATCTGAACACTGGTAGTGACAACCGTCTGCACCTTCAGCGTTGACGCTCTGATCCACACCTTAACCAACCTGTCCTTCCAGCCTGGGGAAGCAGCGGCCGGTGCTGTCCCAGCTCGGGGAGAAGTCCTTGCCCGGCGACGGTCCCGGCGACGGTCCGGCGCCCTGCGACGAGGAGCACACGGGCGCCGCCACCCCGGACCCGGACGAGGGCGCGGCCGGCGGCGGCGGCTTCGTGGGGGTCAACGCCGGCCCCGTGGCGGCGCCCACGCAGGCGGGCTCCCAGGAGTGGGTGATGCTGGAGCTGGAGCCCGGCAACTGCTCCAGCTCGGCGGGGGCCAAGCCCGCCGACCTGGAGCTCCTCCGCCTCGGGGACAAGGCCGCGGGCGCCGCCGGCGGCCCTCCGTCGGCGGACACCGGCACCGGCCAGCCCTCCTCGGTGCCCAGCAGCCCCGTCCTGTCGCACATGAGCATGCCCGGCGCCTGGCTGCTGGGCCACAGGAGGCTGACGGGCATGCTGGGACAGATCCCCTCCGTCATGACCATGAGCAGGTCCCAGATGGACCCGGTGAGTACGCATGGGAGTGCGTTGAGCCGCAGTCATAGCAGGGTTCTCGTTTTCTATATACGTTGGGGGCGCAGATGCACACTGAGGGCTCAGAGCACCACATGAATACAAATGAGTACGATTTACGAAGATATGAAGTATAAATTTGACCTCGCTGAATTATTCAACGCGTTACTAGAGAAGCGATACAAGACAAAATGTACTTGTTTCGGGTCGACATCTGTGTGAGAAGACTGTTCTACTTTGGTTCTGAGCTCCACTTTTCTAAAACGGATGTAAATGGTAAAAGGGGACATTTAGCAGACGCTTTTGTCCAAAGCGACTTACAATCAGTACATTTGTGGGGTTCGACATGTTGACCGTTAGAGGAGGAGGGGGGATCACAGGGATCGAACCGCCGACCCTACGGTTAGTGGACGACCCACACTGTCCACCCGCTCTACCCACTGAGCCACTGCCGTATGTCCTCCCCCTGCAGTCCTCCAGCTGCGGCCCACAGTCTCCCGTGCAGGACCGGAGCGACGCCATCCCCCTGGAGGCGCCCTCTAGCAAGCTGGACGACCCCTCGGAGGAGATCCTCAAGGACCGAGAAGCGCTGGAGCTCCTCCCCGCGGCCCTGGCGGCCAAGGGTCCATGCGCCCAGCTGACCAACGACCGCGACCCGGAGAGCGACTCGGGCCTCCCCGACCGGTCCTCGGAGCCCAACCAGCAGCCCCCGGCGGACGCGGGCGGCTGCGGGGCTCTGGAGAGCGGCGCCATCACCATGTCCTCATCCCCGCCGCCGCCACCGACGGCGCCGCTCCGCCCCCGGCGGGACTCCTCCTCCTCCTCGCCGCGGCTGAGCCGGATCCCGGTGCGGGACCCCGCCTCGCCCACACTGGACTCCCCCGGCAGAGGGGACCCCCCCCGCCGCCGCCGCTACCGCTGCCTCCGCCGCCACGGCGGAGCTGCGGCGCCGCAACCGCTGGAGCAGCCCCGTGCACGGCTCGCCCACGCACTCCCCCTCGCCGTCGCTGTCGTGCGACAACCTGCCCGGCGCCCTGCCCCGGGACCGGCCGCCGTCGGAGCGCGGCTCGCGCGGCGACTGGCAGGGGGAGGAGCCCCTGTCGCTGTCCTCGTCCTCCGGCAGCAGGAGCAAGATCCCGCGGCCCGTCAGCACCTCCGTGCTGCCCGACCAGCCCGCCAAGGGCTTCCTGCCCAGGCCGCCGCCGGGGAAGCCGCCGGCACGGCCGTCGGTCGACAACAGGTATGAGCTGAATAGGTACGGGTGTCACTTTTCTTCTTCTCCTTCTCCTTGCTTCTTGCTTCACAATTTTAAAGTCACGTGTCGGCGTGGCGTTGTCCAAGTGAGTCCTGACGCCGTGTTCTGACCGCAGGCGCCGGCGGTTCCGGGTGCGCGCCAGCAGCACCAGCGACGCCGACTTCCTGGCCAGCCTGACCCAGCTCATGCAGGACCGCGGCGGCGTGCTATTCAGCCCGCCGCCGTACCCGCGCAACGCCTCCTCCCTGCAGCGCTCCCTGAGCTCCTCCCCCTCGCGCCCGGACCCCCGGGACGGCGGTGGCGGCGGTGGCGGTGGTGGTGGCGGTGCCGCCGCCTTCCTGGCGCGCAGCCGCTCGCCGTCGGGGTTCCCCGGGTCGCCCCCTCCCCCTCCTCCTCCCACCGCGCGGCCCGCGCACGCCCAGGACAGGTCGGCCCGTGCGCAGGGTCACCGGGCGTCGGGCCAGTGCTCCAGGCAGCGGGCCCTCAGCCACGAGGGCAAAGGCTGCGCCAAGGCCAGCCGATGACTCGGCGCTCAGCGGCGGGCGACGAACACTGTGTCCGGTCTTTGAAAAAAGAAAAGGAAAAAAAAACTAAACAAACAAGCATGTGTAAATACGATATTAACGCAAGGGAATGTACTGTATGTATTGTAAAATTGTATGATAAAATGTATTTATTTATTTATTTATTCATTCATTCATCCGTCCAGCCGTTGGGACGTCTTTTCGAAGTATACTTGACATCGTGGAGACAATAATTGCAGCTGAACCTGAAATGTTTGAAACCATGAGATTGCCAACTTTTACCTCCCACCCATCCCCCCCCCCCCCCCCCTCCCCCCAACACAACACTCCATATAGGCCTATTATGAGACCAAAAACATGTACTGTATAATACGCGGAAGGGATGTATTAAAAAAAATACAATGCTGATTTAGATTTAATCTTAGGAGAAAAAAAGATTGTATACACTACAAGAAACGCTTAAAGTAACACTACAACTAGTAACATACCAGCACTACCATTAGTATGTAGGACCAGGGCACGTAGTCTCTAGTACACCTCATTCCTTCTCCTCACCACACTGCTAGATGATATGATGTGAACAAGAGGCACTTTGGTATTCACGGTGAATTGGTAAGATTTTTCATTTTCCTTTCCTTTTGTTTGTCAAGGTTTTGGTCATGCAAAAGTGTCAAGATTTTGGAATGTAAATGCACTCATACTCGGGTATAGTCACATGCATGGGTATCACATCACAGATTGATTTGTTGATCTTGTATTTGTACAGTAAGATCGTTTTGTTCTTTTATTTAATTTTATACTTTACCAATTGTGCTCCAAAAAACACTACAATGTAGCCAGCAATCAACCAATTTTATTTTTCTTGCATTGGACGATTGATCATGAAAGAAATGATGACGGAAGAGATTTGTTTACCATATGCCTATTTACTTTAAAAGTATTAAACAATGACTGAATAAAACATTGCCTTTAAAATACCAAACAGAAGAAAATCAATGTTTTATTTAAAGAAACATTTCATTCCAAACCTAGTCTTTATAATGTCACTTTGAACATACTGGAAGAGTCAAGCTTGGGTTGGTATGCTGAAATACATAGTTTATTAAAGCGTTATTTAAGCTGGTGCGCTGCTGGTTATATGCACTGTAAGCACAACGCGTTGCATCACAAGGTGAACTGCATGGCCCAAAATGCAAATGTGATCTCATGTATACGTTTACCTCAAGAGGTAAGTAGGTGTGGCTTTATGGGGGTGGTTCCATAAACCGCCATTCATAGATCCTATGGTGAAATAATCTTGGATGTGTTGGGCTGCAATGTTCAAATGGTCAAAAAATGTATGTGGAGAAAAAAAAGGTCATTATTCAATCAACATTATAACGGTTTAAAAAACGGCAACTGCAAGTGTCCCTCGCGGTCTTCTTTTCGGATCTAACGAACAGATCCTTATTTTGTGCGTGTTTCCTTGAGCATTAATGCACACTCTAGAGTTACACAGGATATATTTGTAAAAGTACGTTTTTTTGTAACTGACATTTTTATCAAGATGAACAAATTCACATTATCAACGGTTTCAAATGAAAGTTAGAAAAAATAATAAAACTTTTTTTTTTTACAATTTCTTTTTTTTAACAATATGGCTATAATAAGCAATCCAAGCTGCTTTAAGCACACCAAAAACATGTCGTAACACGTCGGGAACGAAGTGAGTAGGATGGAGTATGACGGAGACTAGTCGATTGCATTGGATGAGGAGTCTCAGTTATCAATGTCCAACATGCAGGCTGACCACGTGGCTTGTGTTGGATGGCTAAAACAGAGGGGCTGACTGCCTGGGGTCATCTGGAAGTACGCTGATGGAGTCCTCTGCCTTTCCACACAGCATGCACAACATGGTGTATTCCTAGATGATGCAAACAGGGGAGGTTATAGAAACATGAAACATGGCACTGAGGTAAGTTTCTCCTCAAGTAACTATGCATTATTACTTAAAAGGGTAATCTCGAAGATGTCAAGGTAAATATCTGTTAGGTCATTTTTCATCGCAGAACAGGGTAACACACAGGAGATTGAGGTATTGTCCACTGACGAAAGCCCAGCATTTGAAGTGAATTTTAACAACTGCGTGACAGTGGCGACATCGTTGGGAACAATGGGAACAACCGCTCATCGCCAAAGAATGAGAAGAGAGAATGAAAATGAAATCTTTTAGTAGTACCTTAATCATCCTCCTATGTTTAATTAATGGGTCGTGTTTAATGGGAAAAATCAGTAAATTAGTTATGATACAAAGATGGTGTGCAAGAATACTGAGAATATTTCTTACTTGATATTCGTCCACCACGGAAAACGTGTATTCATGCCTGGCGACAACGTGGTCACAGTTTTTGCAAACATCTGCAATTGGAAGAAAATCAAGTGTCCATCAATTTTATCAAGCACCACATACTGGGAGTACAATTCTATAAGCAAAACTCGTCATTTACGGTCATATGTAATAATCTCCTCTCCATCCTCGTCCTCCATGGCCTTGTTAGTGATCAACACGAAGTCTCTCTGGTGGCAGTTCACACAGCCAAGATAATTCATCAGGTACGACCCATTTTCCAGACAGGTGTTCCCCTATTGAATAATTGAAAAGTAATTATAGTTACACTTTTACTCCAGAATGTAACAGAGATTTCAAGAATCGAAGGATAGGGCTCACAAGTTGACGCCCTTCCCATTGTATTACTTCGCTTTACATTGCCTTACATTCGCACTGTGCCAGACAATAAAGACGAATATCACGACGTAATCAGAAAATGGGTATGTAAGTGCATTGCACATCACCTTCTATTTTAAGCAATGGCAAGTTTGTAGACACTACTTGTACTTACCCTGTCAGGATACTCCTTTTGCACACAACCGTTGCACATTTTGAGTTTCTTCTCTGGTGTAATAGCTAACAGATAACTGAGAATAACACAATATTGAACGGACCTAATACTGTCTACCTTAACTATATAATGGTGCAAAATCTGGTGCTATTTTAACATTGTAAATGTTATAAACAACGGTGGACCATGAGGAAGCGGAAGAGCACGACACTTCCTGGTACACCCGGAAATATCGGCGACCAATCGGCTTCTGACGGAGTGTGGACAAGGAAGTGTGTCGTGAAACACGCATGGGGACTTCATTGAATGAGTCTAGTGATGTGATTTGCTGTGTTTAGTACCGACGCTAAAATACTCCTAATAAATTCAGTTGCCTCGGACTATATGTAAGAATGTCATCAAGTGGATAATGTTTCTTGCCCATTTTAGTATTTAACTTATCAGTGCTTTAGTGAATTTCAGTGAATTGGCTAATCTTATTGACTGCATGTTAATAATTTGTTATCATTTTTAGGCATGAAAATGACTAAGGCTATAATCAAGCCAGTGGGTAAACGTAAAACTTCCGGAAAGAAAATATAGCTAAAGGTGAGCAATGCCAATTCAGATACATTGTCATCTTTTGGCAATTCGTTTTTAATAACTAATCAAATGTGCACAACAACCTGTACCATTCAATCTGTTAATATATTGGCATTGAAAGGCATACATTTGAAAGATAAATAAAATTAAAAAAAAATAAAAATCCCACAAACTGAAAAAAAGATACATATATATATATATATATATATATATATATATATATATATATATATATGTAAAAATCTCCAGAGACGAAAACAGGGTAACATGTCTTATGTACCTGCATGGTACTTGCACTTTTGGGTTGTATCTTCATTGTTGCATTTTGGGAAAAAGCATAATCTAAATACAAGTTATGTAACAATAAGCTTAACATGAATATATTAAAAGTGCCTTGAACTTCACCTTTTGGTCTCCTTCCACAGGGATTTCAGCCACCAGTGTCAAGCTTGTCTGACGTCCTTCACTAACTTATCGCCGTATTCCCAGCACCTTACTACACCTGAACACAAACTTAAAGTCACACCCATTTAGAGGTTCTACGACGCCCAGCACTTTATTCAAGATTCTGAGCCCGGAGCACTTAACAAATAGTCTTCCAAAGAAACAAAACTCTTAAGGAGAGAAAGGTAGGTGTCATCCTTGAGTGAACTTAATGATGGTTTCTTTTTGTAAAATGTGTTTGTGTCGTGATGTTTTGTGGATGTTTGTGTTAATTGTGACTGTCATGCAATTCAGTGTCTTTTTTTTAAAGTTAAAAATATTTTGTTCTCACTTTTGCATAACAGTTAAAAAAAAGGCGAGTTGCAAGGAAATTGCAAGGATGCTGAAAAAAAACTCTTCAAGAAAATGTAAAAATAGGCAATGCCAACCGGTCCCGAAAACAGACCCGGCGGGACAGCCGGCGGAGTCGAGCGCCAGCGGCGTCGCGTTGGTTCAGAACAAGGAGACGGCCGGCAGGCTTAGGCGGAGAAGCCAAACGAGTCCGTCGACGACAGGGCCTCAGAACGGAGGGCAGCGGGCTTCCTGGTCAGGAGAGGCGCCCCATTCCCACTGTCAGAACCAGGCCGGCCGGTCCGCCCCCTCTGAGCGGGACGGCGGCGTCCTGAGCAGCCCTCGCACGCCTGCCGCTAACACGTGGTCCTACAGAGACAGCGCAGGCGCCGAGGTGAAGCGCTCCTCCTCTAAGACGCTAGATAAAGATCCCCGTGAGACTTGGAAATCCGCTCGGTCCTTCGACGACAAGCGGCAAAGCGAAGACATGCCGCTTGGCGTCTTCGCCACCGGTGGCGATGGCGTTTCTCAATCGGGACCCAAGCTGTGCAAACAAGAACCTGTCACCACGACGACGACGATGACGTCTCCTCGGCCAAGTCCAGCGCAAAGCCCCGCCCGTCGCCCCTCTCCTGCCGCCGGCGACGCCCTGCTCAACGCCAGAGTCCGCGTCATGCTTCGGTGTATCCAGGGGGAGTCGGGTGGTCCGGCGCCGCGCGGGGCAGACCCTGGGAGCGGGGAGACGGTGCGGCGCGGCCCCCCGGAGTCCCTGCCGAGAGCCGCCCAGCCGGAGACGTCTGGGGCGGTGGTCCCCGGGAACAGACGGCTGATGGAGAAGGGCAAACGCCCGGCACGCCGGTAGTGGGGGTTTTCTAACAGATACTCAGATCCTCAGACTGATGCGTTACGAACTGATGAAGCCGCTTGGATAAGAGGCGAAACGTCTTCACAGACTAATCTAAGTCCAGTTGCGTTCGATTTAATTGTTGGCCAGATTAAACATGACCTGGATGAATGAGAACATTCATAAACAGATACTTATGTCTTCATTTGAGCACTTGACCCCCCACCATTCATCCAAGTCATTTTGGATGAAAGGGTCAAGTACCCAGTTGAGGAGAATGCCACATATATTGGTGCAACAGAATTTGTGTTGCATGACCAATCCTTGCTTCCAAGAGCAGGTGTACAGCATGCAGTGTATAGTTTTGTGTGTCGTAACTTGGCACTTAGACAAGAGATGTTGTATCCTAGCAATGGTTAACCGAGCAATTGAAATGCTTGAAACTTGTTCTGGTAACTTTCTTACTGTATTGGCAGCAACAAAATGTTTCACCTTCTTATGACAAATGTACTCTTTGTAAGTCTCTTTAGATAAAAAAGTGTCTGCTAAATGTCCCTAAATGTAAATGTAATGTATCACTTTTGTATCATGCATCACATGGAACAGAATCGAGAATCCACCGCCGGGCCCAGAAGACATCTCACAGGAGCAGCCCCTGCTCCGGGACCCCTCCACAGCTGAACGTTCCCCCGGCACAACGCCAGACGACGGCGTCCGCAGCGCGGCCAGGGTGTCTGTCAAGGGGAAGCGGGTCCCGACCGCACTGGACGGAAACCCCTCCGAGCGGAGGGATCAACGGGTAAGGCAGCGAAGACGCGCCTTGCCATGTTGCTGCGTTGCCACGGCTCGACATTCTCACGCTTTGGTCTCACCGTTGCATCGCTCCTCTCCAGGGGGATGGCCTTTCCAATACGCAACGGGGTGGGAGAAAGAGGAAGGCAAACTCAAGCACGGGTGAGTGGCATTCATCACCCGCGGACTTTGTGTGTATATTTCATCTTCTTTGGATGAATTCCCCATTTCTTTCTATGAACATGATGTGCGAACCGTTGTCACGTGTTCCGATGAACTGCCGAAAGTCCTAGATTGTGTGAAATCATGTTTGGTTTGAAGTTTGCGGGATTTCCAAGGTGGAAAATGAGGGGAATTTGAATTGTAATGGTTGAGAGAGCGGGTGCATATCAAAAGTCAAAACCATCCACCAATCAAACGTCCACCACGCCCCTCTGGCGTTGTTAGGCACTGAGCCCCTGGACCAGCTCTTTGCCGTGTCTCAACAGGAGGAGGAGGTGTGCAAGTCACTGGGGGAGCTGGAGGTCACGTTGTGCCAGGCCCAGAGAGCCCTGCAGGCCACGCACACAAAGGTCCAAGAATTGCTGTCTCTCAGGAAGCAGGTGACCCCCGGAGGAACTCTGACCGAAGACTGGAGAAACACACGCAACACACTTTTTTCTGTGTTGTTTATCGTGCAAGTTCTTGAATTCTTTTTTTTTTTTTTTTTTTTTTTTTTTTTTTTTTTTTTTTTTTTTGTGTGTGTCTTCTTGTTAGTTTACGACTCAGATCAGCGCTTTAAGAGCAAAGCGCATTGAGATCCTGCAGGGCATGCAAGGTAAGATTTGACTTTGTCCGGGAAATGTGTCAGTGTTATGGATAATATAATGTAGCAACTCAAAATGTATCCAAATAACAGACACTGTGTAGTACAATACCGTCTATACAGTTGATATTCTTTAACCAGGTGTTGCTGTTCCCTGATATAACGCAATCCTCTCATACAAATCTGATAGTATAAAAAAATAAAATAACAATCCAAACCAAATGTCCCTTCTGGGCTTAATATAATGTACATGCATATAGGCAAAGCTAGCTCATTGTACATTACTGAAGTGGCGGGAAATTTCCCATATGTCTTTTTTAGGGGCCAGCGAGCCATGTGGCGCAGCAGAGCCCACGGCCCCTACCTCCACTGTGCCCCCCAGCCGCTGTCCGCATCCCCCCTCCGCTGGCTTTGCCAGGCCCTTCCCCCCGTTACAGCTGCCCACCGCCACCATCCCACCGTTGTCCGTCGGCCATCTTCTGACCGCCTCCACCGCCCTGTTGCCGGGAGCTCCGTTGCCGGGCGCTCCGTTGCCGGGCGCTCCGTTGACGCGGGCACCCGGAGGTCAACCGAGAGCCGCGCTGCTCGCCCTGGGCAACCCCCAGCCCTCCCTGACGCTGCCGCCCGCGGCCGCCTGGCCCAAGGCGCCATCCACCGCGGAGAGCTTCACCCGCACGGTGCCGCCGCCCATGAGTTACGCGTGGCATCTGGCGCCGGGTGAACCGGCCGTGGCGCCGCCAGCCCCCACGATGAAGACAGAGATGGAGACGGATGAGGAGGAGGTGGAGGAGGTGGAGACGGATGAGGAGGAGGAGGTGGAGGGGGAGGAGGAGGAGGTGGAGGAGGAGGTGGAGGGGGTGGAGGGGGAGGGGGAGGAGGAAGTGGAGGTGGAGGAGGTGGAGGTGGAGGTGGAGGTGGAGGGGGAGGAGGAGGAAGAGGAGGAGGAGGAGGAGGTGAAAGAAGAGGAAGAGGAGGAGGAGGAGGAGGAGGAGGAAGCAGCAGCAGCGGACAGCCAGGAGAACGACTGCTCCTCGGTGATCATGGAGCCCCGCGCCTATGAAGTCATTCACGTGGACGAGTCGGACGGCGAGGTTCCACCCGCGAGCGTCCCCGCCCCCCCTGTCCGCCGCCAGGAGAGCCCGGCTCCTCTGCAGCCCTCATCAGCCAACACCCAGGCCACCGCCGTGAAGGAGGTCGCTGCCGTTCGTGACGCCGCGGCCGGTGAGTCATGTGACCCCCTTTATTCACAGGATGTGTGTCACAGAAAGCCTCGAAACCACCTGCACGTGCACATTGTGTTTCTTTTTGCACTCCACATTGAACTGAATGAAAACACAGTTGAGCTGTTGTATTTGTTGTATTACATGACCAAATTAGCTTTATTATTCTATGTTGATGTATGTTCTGTATATTTTTTAATGAATAACATTAAATAAAGTAAATAAAGTAAAAGTAAATAAAGTGTAACTATTGATTCGGAAAAATCCTCAAGCAAAGTCTCATATTCAAACGATACATTTTGAAAAGCAACTTTTGGTTATTCAAAATGGTGCGTGCGTGTGTCTCTCTCTCTCACTCACTCTCACTCACTCACTCACTCACTCGCTCACTCACTCTCTCTCTCTCTCTCTCTCTGTCTCATATCACAGAGCCCACCAAGGCGCCCCAGGGGGAGCCGCTGGCCCTGGGGTCGTTCCAGAGCCACACGGGTCCCGTCCGCGGCCTGCAGGTGTACGGCGGGCGGCTGTACACCTGCTCCAGGGACAGCATGGCGTGCGCCTACAGCCTCGCGGTGCGCTCCCGACGCCGCCCGTGTTAACCCCGGTGGCTTCACAGGGAACTCACGGTTTAATTGGCTTTATAGTTACAAACGTTTAGAACACGGAGTACTGATTTGAAAGACGCCGGCGTGTTCTTTCTGTATGAAGTCGTCTTCTCCGAAACGCAACCGCATGACGGCGGCGGTGGCGTTCTCATCCCTTGCTTGCCGATTGGCCGAGATGTGAGATTGAAGGTTGGCTGCGTGGGGCTTCGTGAGGCTAGTTCAGCGCAGCGGTCACCATTGTTTGCATGTCGAAGGGGTCCGTAGACCCTTTTTCACAGGCCTCACTGCGGGACAAACGCCGGTGTCGCACGTGACGCAAATTTAGAGGCGGGCCGCTTTGTGCAAGTGCCCGTGAACTCTCCTGGAGCCTGGCCACATGCAGCCCCGCCTACGTTCCTGTGAGTGTCAAGGCCGACGGCCAATGACGACACTGGCACGGCTTGACATGTGTCACATGCGCAGGACGGCCCCTCGCAGAGAAACAGCCAGGGGGGGGAAAAAACCTGACACAAATACAAGGCAGAGGGATTTAACTGAAACGGTGACAAAAACAAAAACAAGTTTCCACCAAACAAAATGGGCTCACAAAATGTCGACCGTTTTGATTTGTGCCGTGCGCAGACCAAAGAGTGCCAGGCGGTGTTTGGGGGCCAGAGCAACGTCAGCTGTCTGCTGCTGGCGTCCTCGGGCCCCACCGCGCAGCCCCGCCTCTACACGGGCTCCAGTGACAACACACTGCAGTGCTACGACATCAAGGTAACGCACACGCAGGCACACGCACACACACGCACACACACACGCACGCACGCACGCACGCACGCACGCACACACACACACACACATAGAATATGCTATACGGCTGACTTTAATAATGCTATATAATGTCAGCAAAATCACAATTTTCTGAGGTTTGTTTGTTTGTGCCGCACTGCTGTATGTATCGGATTGAAGGCTTTTCCTCTTTCCAGTCTGCAAAGTGCCTGGAGCAGATCACTTTCCCTGACAGGGTGCTGTGCTTGCACACGGCCTGGGACATTCTCTACGTGGGTCTGTCCAACGGGTGCATTGTAGCCCTCGACCTGAAGGTGAGTGACGAGACGGACGAGACCGCGGGCCCTTTTGCATCCATCATACCCTCATAACTGGATTGCATCACATCACTCTCCCAACTGACTTCCATTCACTTGGTGACGAAATGCCTACAAAGTTGGCACTTTGTAGGTTTTGTAAGCGTTGCATCCATATGGTCTCAATCTTGGGATATAAAGCAGCTGTTGTAGTTGTAATAGTGTGCGCTTGCTATGAAGTAGTTATGTAATCATTTGTATAGACTTGACTTGAATCATGCATTAGAGAAAAAGGCATCCAATGCATCTTTATGCACATGTTTATTGAGAACAGAGCCTACAATGTTCCTAAACACTTGGTTCAACATCAGATCACTTTATTCCAAAAGAGCATAGAAAGACATTGGGATCTTTGCTCTCTAAGGCACTACAATGTTTCTCAACACTTAATATTCAAGATTCAAGTCCTTTTTTGTCAAATGTGCAGCATCACTTATAGTCATACTGTACAACGAAATGTATTGAACGAGGCCCGTGCCAACATGGAAGGAAAAGAAAACAGTTCAATTAAATTAAATGTATCTGTTCAATGTCAAGTGACTTTATTCCAAAAAAGGACATCGCAAGACATCGGGATCTTTGCTCTCTGCCACAATCAAAAGCTATACCTTGTCTGACCTCTGACCCCCCGCGCCCCCGCGCGTCCCCCCCAGACCCCGAAGGAGCTGGACGTGTTGTGGCGCCAGGGGCCCCACGGCGTGAGCTGCCTGGCCACGGCGCAGGAGGACGGCCCGCGCCGCGCGCTGCTGGCGGGCTCCTTCGACAGCACCATCAGCGTGTACGACGCCCGCAGCGGCCGCATGCTGCGCTCGCTGCGGGGCCACACCAAGACCGTGCTGTGCATGAAGGTATGGGTCTCTCACTCTCTCCCTCTCTCTGTCTCTCTCTTGCTCTCTCTCTCTCGCTCTCTCTCGCGCGCGTGCGCAGATGTGACCGCACCCGACCCGAACCCAAGCATAATTTCTAAATATTTGCCCGACCTGAGCGCGAGGTGTCCATACAAAGTGCATATGTGTTGGTGTCATTTTATGTTTTAATGTCTGCGTGCTACATGGCATTTTTTTTTTTTTGTGTGCTGTGTTTTGTATGTGACTTTGAGGTCCTGCGTTTTTTGAAAGGCGTTACACTAATGTGCTGTGTGCAAGGAGATGAACGTTGTGTCTGTCTGTCCGTCCCCCCCCAGGTGGTGAATGACCTGGTCTTCAGCAGCTCCAGCGAATTCGGCGTGCATTCCCATAACATCTGCGTAGGTCCCACACCGTCGCATGCCTTCTGCTTTCTGTACCACGTTATCCACTCCCTGGGTCCCGATCTTTTAGCTCTGCCTCCTTTCATCCGTAATCCTCAGACCGGCAAATCGGTGCACGTCTACAGAGGCTACAGCCAGCCCGTCACCTCCATCGTCATCTTGGGCAACATCATGGTGACGGCCTCCCTGGACAAGCTCGTGCACGTCTACGACTTGCAGGTAAGCCGCGACGACTCGTGACCCGCGTAACGCGCGCGGCCCTCGTGGGAACCTGATGTAGTGCGTTGATTTAAAGGGACATGCGTAGGATAATGCCATTTTTTAAGACATTGCAGAGAAACGGGAGACTTGATGAGATGTTTTCCCCTCTGGTTGCAGTCACGTGACCGGCTGCAGGTGTACGGGGGTCATACGGGCATGGTGATGTGCATGGCCATTCACGAGGGTGTGGTATGTGCACCCTCCACTCCACTCCTGTTTTCAAGCGCGAGGGCAGCCGCCGGCACGCTCACCTCCTATAGATCGACTCCACTCAGTCCTGCCGTCCGCTTCCGCAGATCTACTCGGGCTGCTATGATGGGAGCATTCAGGCGGTGAAACTGAACCTGATGGAGAACTACCAGTGTTTGGTGAGAGCTCGTGTCTCAGCGGCGTTTGTGTTGTGTCGTGTCTTTGGTTCAAAAGGGGTGTGTGTATGTGTGCGTGTGTGCGTGCGTGTGTGCCTGCGTGTGTGTGTGTGTGTGTGCGTGCGTGCGTCTGAGATCAGTAGCACTTTAGGAGGTGTGCAGGCCTCAATACCGGCTGCCACAAAATTGTTCAGTCTGTAAATGTGTTTGGGATGAGTGGATGGCGTGGTTCTGGTCCCGATGACCTTTTGACCCCCGCCCCCCCCCCCCTGCTCAGTGGCACGGCTGTTCCCTGATCTTTGGCGTGGGGGAGCACCTGACGCAGCACCTGCTGAGCACCCACAGCAACACGAGCCTCAGAACGATGGCCTGCCGCTGGAGGGACTGCGACGCCACCTTCCCCACGCAGGACGCCGTGCGGAGGGTGAGGGCGACGCCCCCGCTGACCCGGGCGGAGTTTGAACCCGGTTTTGTTTCCTCCATCCTTCATTTTTGTAGTCCTCTCGTGTAGTTCTCTGCCACAGTAACGTCAGGTGCCGCTTAAGATGACGGGCGGTAGCTTTGCATTGATGCAATTTAAAGCCACGTGATCGTCTGATGTGGCTCATCTATTATTTTGGCTTGTCGTAATCTATGAGCAAAGGTGTAAAAAGCCAAATGTGCCGTCTTCCTGAACACATGGAGACTCCAACTGTGGCTCCCATCCACCTCAATGTTGATCAGGTTTTCCCATCTCCCTTGTCATTGCAGGAGCTGCCTTCACACATGCAGAGCCACAGTGAGAAGGACAGTCAGCTGTCGCTTAAACCCTCAACATGAGGTAGACTTGAAATACATTGCATTGTATCGTTTTTTGTTTTACCATAAATATGAAATGCCATATTGGTGTGTCAGTGCATGGCTCACAACATTTTTGTGGGGGGGGGGGGGGGATCTTTGAAAGCAGGACATTGAGTTGGAAGATGTATCCATGTGTTTACTTACCTGCATAGCTGATGTTGGTTTTTGACAGCTACACAGCAAAGATATCTTGTTAAATTAGTATATTGGCCAGGGGCCATGATGATGCTCAGACAATGCAGCCAGCCAGAAAAGCTACAAAATAAAAACACTTTCAGATGTTTTTCTTCATTCAAATAAGCAGCGACATGGGAACTGCATGTGTTATTTAATTTGCTTTACCTTTTTGGTTTAACCTTTACCGTTCACATACATGTGCAATTTCTAACAAGATGCCACACGGCCCTTGTCAATAAATGGACTCATTTGAGTTGAACACGTCACACCAGTCTCATAGATAATTTATTTCAGTGTACAGGACATTGAACAAGGCACACTAAGACATGATACGATATTATTGCACATTGTTATCATACATTTTATGAAAGCTTAGCATCACAGGCAATTTCATAGGACCATTGCCTTAACTTTTAACGGCAAGTGAACTATCCACACAAATGTTAGCCAATCAGAAGCAGAACTGCGGTCAGGCTGTAGGTGGTGGCGTCCTTGAGGTTTCCTTTTGGTTGTTGCGTTGCTCCACTGCTGGATCACAGACCAATAGCAGGAGGCAGCCAGCCTCCGCTATGAATACATTGTCAGCTGAAGCCACTACGAAAGGAAAACCATGGCAGAGTTAATTAGTCAGACCTTTGAAATAAGACCCATCAGATCCTCGGGACAAACGATGAGTGGCCGATGATCTGATGTCACTCATGACACTAATTGCTACTTGTGTATGTTGCCAGTGCACAAGTAGTAGACTCCACTAGTGAAGATGAGTCTGTTACCTGTGATTAAAGTACATTAGCACATTAGTGCTACTTTCATTAAAGTAGCAAGACGCATGACTCGGGGAGTCATGGGTGACAGCTGTGTTACGACTGCCTACCTCCAGAACGTTGAGCTTGATCACTCCGTCTCCGTCTTTGTCGAAGGCATTGAAGGCCCCTGCGGAGGACACGCCCCTTAAAGTCACATTCTGCTGTCGCTCAGGAAGTGGCCGCGTGGCAACGTATCTTTTAAATAATCTTTCCTTTTCAAAAACTTTTCAAGCACCAACTTTGGCTTTTTTTTTTAATTTAATTTGTGCTGGGTGAAAGAAAAGTTCACACTGTGAGAGTAAATGTAAATGTGAGACAGTAATGTAATTGAAATGAATATAAAGTGTACTCACTGAACATTCCTTCTAGCCTCACAAAACAGCAGATGAAGCTGTCGAAGTCGATGTTGAGTTTTTCGTCGGCATAGCGCAGGGCTAAAATGTCGTACAACTGCTTGTTGAGGTGGAAACCTAGGTGAGAAGGGGAGAACATAGATAGAGATAGATAGATAGATACTTTATTAATCCCTATAGGGACATTTTTGGCATCCAGTAGCATTTACATATATACACACACATATATCACACACGTAGAGGAGCATAGAACAAAATTTAAAAAATAAAATAAAGTTAAATTGAAATTAAGGAGTAGGGAATATGGTTCATGTGCTGTGTTGAGAGAATTAAAATGGAAGTAAACAGCAAAAAATATAAAAGTTTGTAAACGCTAAAATAGTCATAAAGACTAACATAGACTAACAAAGACAGGAGCTACTTGGTTGGCCGCCTGCTTGCGCTGGTGCCAGAAGTTTGGGTATGTAGAGGTTAGCTTAATGGTGATACCAAAACATTTCGAAAAGGTGTGTTAGACTGCATCACAGATATAAAACTAAATGTTTCATGTACATTTGACATTAACCCAGCATGTCTGATCAGTACTGATTCCCACTAGTAGTGGATAATAGTCAGTACATGGAAAACAAATGGTATCTTAATGATCGTATCAATTTCTATCATATTGTATATCCTACAATATCATTGTGTCCTAACCTGCAGCATTCACAGCGTTCCTCATCTCGAAGCTGCTGATGTTGGAGGATTTGTCTTGGTCGTAGCGTTTGAAGATGACCTACAGATGGATAAGAGCGTTATGATGGGACCGAAACAACAAAACAAGGTGTGGAATGAACAGGTTTCCCACCTGCCACTCTTTGATTTTACTCCACAAGTGTTTGAATTCTTGTAGATTCAGCTTCCCGGTGCCATCGGTCTTCAAAGGGTTTAGTTAGGGCCCAACTTGTAGTCACAAAGGACGACATTCAGATTCGGTTGGATTGATTTTACAGTCCTCTTCCACCATCCACAATACTTACTAGATGCTTGTTGCATTTGTTATAGTTACAGCTAAACAATAGGAATCTTGTTTCCTCTTTAGCAGTCGAAACACTCAAAATATATAAAGTCGGCTCATAAAGTTGCCTCTGGCTCCGTGCCAAGCAAGTTAAGTGTGTTGACCTAAAATACAAGGGAGAAGTTATCTTCGGAGGCCGCAAATTCTCCACCTTTGACTCTGCCGAAATGTGTGTCTTAAAAACTCACACACACACACACACACACACGTTTGTACCGATAAGCCAGCTTGTCCAACCAACATCACCCCGACTGAGGTGTCAACAACTTTATCATCTGGGCCCCCTGGCGTCAGTGCCCGTAAAAGGATACGTCCATCAAGGCGATCATACTGCGACACGTCTCAAGGCTGAAGCCCTCCGTCTCCGCCTGGTTATCTGTGGGGGGGGGGGGGGGGGGGGCGTTTGGACATGGCAGGGTTAGGGTGGCGAGAGTTCAGTGATTATCATGTGACTCATTTCCTCCCTTCTCACGTTTTTCCAGCACCCTCTTCATGACCACCTTGAGCTCATTGGCACAGATTTGCATGTCCTAAGGAAGAGGAGAGAAACTGCAATGTAATCATGCCTTTTTCATCTTCTCCTTCCATAGGTCCGCATGTTAGCGGTCCCCGATTTTAGAAATAAAGAGCTTGCGCCATGTGTACACTTGGATAGTGCAGTGACCGTCGGATATCGGGGACTCTGCCTGACCCTATGGTGCTCACCTCTCCAGCGATCTGTCTGTAGATGGCTCTGAAGGTTTTGTCCTCTTCAGTCTCCTCCTCAGTTGGTTGGGGCTGGTGGAAGGATAGATGGTGAGAAATAAATTCAGTGTGTGTGTTTGTGTGTGTGTATATAATATACACACACACACACATATATAACACATTTTGCACAACAGGTGCATATTGGGTCAGCAGGCCTTTCAAAACAAGACCGCCGTTCAGCCCAGACTGGTTGTGTTGAACCCCGGGGGCACATTGGCCACGATTGAATTTCAGCAACCGTCCGTCTGCTGGAATTTGCGACAGGGCAACAGGTCACCGCGAGCTGCCACTCATTAAAGCCTGTGTGCCTGTGAGTTGCAGAGGGAGGGCATCCTTCTGGAACCAAAACCTCAAAGCGCACACGCGTCTGTCTCGGCGGTGGGAGAAACATCAGACGAAACGGTCACCCACCTTCTTCTTCTTCTTCTTCTTCTCGCCCTGGATGCCGCCGTGCTCGATCTCCTTGTTGGCCCGCGCTCTGTCCGACACGAACACGATGGGCTGGGGGAGTGGGGGGGGGGGGGGGGTTTGGATGAGACTTGCAATGTACTCAGCCCTCGCACCAGATCCAAAGAAGGGGGGGCAGCTTTTAGAGTATATGCCCCACAAAAATGGAACACCTTGCCTGACACAGTTAGACATGCCACATCGGTAGCCATCTTTAAATCCATATTTTATATTTTTTCAACAGCAGTCTGTTGAACTGTGTGTGTGTGTGTGTGTGTGTGTGTGTGTGTGTGCTTGTGTGCGTGTGTCCGTGTGTGGTTGTGTGAGTGGGTGCGCATGTATGAGTTTAAGTGAGTATGTGGTAAAGATGGGATACATATGATTGTTTACTTGCACTTGCACTCTTCAATTGATTCCTAATTGATTTTTTATACAACTGTTTTTTACTGTAACTATGTATACCTCTTGTGAAGCACATCAAGTCTGCCTTGTGCATGAAATGCGCTTTATAAATAAATACATTGAATTAAATTGAAATTGACTTAAAGCGGCAGGCAGGAGAAAATCCCGTAGCAAGAAACGGAAGCCGAATGTAAAGGAAAGCAGCGCGGAGGAAGGATGTTTTCAGCCACGCGTTCAGGTTAGAGAGTTGAGACCCGTCCGGAGACCGGCCGCCCGCAAAGCTGTGCGTGCAATTACCTTTTCTTCCTTTTGCTTGCCCTGCTGGGGACCGGTAAAGTGCAGTGAATGTGGAGACCAGTGAGGTGGAAATGAGATGGATAGAGGTTAATGGAAAAGATTATATTTCGAATTTGTTATTGACAGAAGGGGGAAAACAAAAACATAGACTATAGGGGGAAACAACGTGAACGTGAATAGAGATGGAGTATTTGAAGAATGTTGTTGTTGGCGACACAAAAGTGCTCAGGAATAACAAAAGAATGGGGGAAGACAATGGCATACTCATGAATGTTTATTGCAGATCATGTGTATTAGAATGAGTCCAGAGATGAGGAAAATGTGATATTGTCTCCCCAAAATACAACTCCCAACGAAAGAAGGACTATCCATATCGGTTGATGTTATGCTATGACTGCAAACATCACGTCTACATACCTGTATTTGATCAGAGCCAATCGTCTCGTCTACTTCCCTGACAGAAGAAAAGCAGACCAATATCATGGTGGAGCTCAATTATATATAATGGAACACATCGTTATTTTTCAAGCATTTTCCTTTCAATCCCAGATCCGCTTTGCTGGCAACAACATCCCAGAATAACAACAACGCTCTTTAATGTACTTCTATTTTTCCCTTCAGATTCCTTACTCTGATGTGCTCCTCTTCTCGGAAAACACTCTGAGGATGAACTCGCCCTCCAGGTGGGGTTCAAAGGTCGTAGGGATGATGACGTACTCCCCGGGGGGCAGGTGGAAGCGCTCGGTGATCTCGCGCAGGTTGATGTAGGACTTGCATTTGGCCTTGGACGCGGTGTAGAGGAAGAAGTCTTTCCCCAGATGTTGTTGGCAGCCGCGCATCTGAGAACAGATGGGCCAATGTTATGTTGATGTTGTTATGTTGTTGTCATTTATGAATCACAATGTTGAGTGCAACACTCAAATTTATACGCAAATAGTGTAAATACTATGTAAGGATAAATATACTCAAGATACTTGCAAAGGATTGGGCTGATCTGAAGCTGATCTGATGTTTATCAACTAAGTCAGGCTTACCATGTAAGGCAAATAAAACTACTCCCCTGCGCTCCAACTCAACCAGCCATACTTGCTCATCAGCCCCACCCAGAGCGTGAGCACACATGATTTGTGAAACGATTCGGCTCAGTGGGTTCATGGGTGACGGCGGAACAGTTATCATCTTGATCTCTACAGATCACAGGCACGCGATTCTCCCGTTTTTCCAGGTGATCGTACCTCCTTTGGCACCTGCAACAAATAACAAGACGCGAGTGAAACAAAGTGGGTGAGCAATTTCGTTCCACTGATGTCTCTGTGTTGTGTGTGTGTGTGTGTGTGTGTGTGTGTGTGTGTGTGTGTGTGTGTGTGTGTGTGTGTGTGTGTGTGTGTGTGTGTGTGTGTGTGTGTGTGTGTGTGTGTGCGTGCGTGCGTGTGTGCGCGCGTGTCTCTGTCTGTAAGCATCCAAACACCCCAAGGGTTCTAATGAGCCCGCGTTCCAACGAGTGAAAGGGGTGCGAGGCCACAACAGGGGGGGGGGGGGGGGCTCCTACCGCCTCACAAATGTAAAAAAAAAAAAAAGAAAAAGCACCGCGGCGCAATCTGGCGTCATTGACGGCGCGGCGCGGCGGGCGGCGCACCTCGTAGATGGAGAAGCCGATGGTGAAGAGGCGGGCCCCCTTGCTGCGCTCCTTCCTGCGGCCCTTCTGCATCAGCGCCACCACCAGCGTGCAGCCGCCGGGGCCGTCCTCCGCGTCGTCGTCCTCCTCGTACAGCAGCATGCGGTACTGCGGGTTGGTCCAGAATGTGTCTGTGAAGAGAGAGAGGGAAACGGGGGGGATGGAGGGCACCGTGGTGGTGGCTTTGTGTGTGTTTTTGGACTACCTTGCTTTGCGATGCACCACCATCACTCATGCACAGTTAAAAGAAAAGATTCAGTGACTAAGCCATGACCCCGCCTTTGAAAAATAAAATGCCTTCGGGTTTTACTTTGCTCTGGGGTGGTTGGCTGCCAAGCTGCCCTTGTACATGCCCCTTTGATTCAGTTTCAGTGAGCGAACAGTGAGGTGAGGAGAGATGTGGCAGATGTGTCCCCATCACAGTTAATCAGCAGGTGACCGGGTAACCACATCGGCCAAATCGAGGTTACTGTATGTACGCAAATGGCGCATTTAACCTCGTGGGGGGTTGTCATCTAATGCAACCCTATCTTACAAGTGGTGTTGGGAGTTTGGGTTTGTCTTAAGATTAGTACGATTCCATACTACATTAAATTACGTTGAAACACTTTCAGCGATGTACATCGTGCACATCATTGATGAACAAACGTGCAAAGTGCCGATGAGACACAGACAGACGGTGGACAGGATAGTAGATAATGCAAATGACTCATTCATCAGTCAGTACGTTTACATGCAGCAAGAAATTTGAATTTCTGATCGGATCAGATAATGACATGCGTAAAACCGGATCACTTGTCCGAGTATACATGCCGTTCAGAGAATCAGATTAACAGCCGGAGCATGGCTGACTCCGGACGCTATGTGGCGCTCTGCGCGTGCGCACAATGGCGATGCCCATGCGCAGAATGCAAAATCCGATTCAGATCCGATTGCTGAGTATACATGCCGTTAAAAGTCCGACTATGAACGAATTATCTAGGTGTTGTTATCCGATTTTGAGATGTCCGAAGTAGGTCGGATTAAGGTGTTTACATGCACTTCAAAAGTCCGAACGATGTCTTATACGATTAGAAATTCGAACTTCTTGCTGCATGTAAACGTACTGAGTCAGGTGACGTCAAGGCGAGGGCATTCCTACCTGGGAAGTTCCTGCAGCCGCCGGCGGAGCTGCCTCTGACCCAGCGGCCCTCGTTCACCGCCACGCTCCAGCTGTGCCTCTCGTCGCCCTGCAGCGTGTCGGGGGTCAGGTTGCACATCTCCAGCTTGGTGAAGCTCTTCTTGAAGTCCTCAAAGGACATCCTGCGGAGGGGAAGGAGCGGAACACGTCGGTCGAGGGCGTAGCATTCGTAACGCAAAAGAGGGGAACCGCCTTGGCAAAAAAAGGTGTTTTTACTCACCAGAACTCACTTTCTTGGATGGTCTGCTTCTGTAAGTTGTCTCTGTCCGCGTTGGATATGGTGGACCATTCTGCGGTGCTGAGTGCAGAGACACAAATTCATCAATCGATCTGATATAGAAACGATGTAACACCTGATCCGACTCGAGGATCCATGTGATGAGTTAAGTGCAACGTTGGAGCCGGTGAAGCAAGCATTGGTTTGTGCGTGTTTGAGTGACACACGCAGCCAGGTTTGTGTTTGGGGGTGTGAGGAAACCTGTAGAGAGCATGTAAACTACAAACCCTCCAAAACTCCAAACTCGCTGCACAGGCAGCTCCAGGACCTTTTGCCAGGAATTGACCTCTGACCTCTGACAGTTGAAACTACAAACTCCAAACAAACCACAAAACTCTAAACTCGCTGCACAGGCAGCTCCGGGACCTTTTGCCAGGTATTGACCTCTGACCCCTGACAGTTTAAACTATTGGACGGGAAGTGTTTTTCGGGGTGCTCTTACTTTGCGCTCCAGGGGCCCTTCCAGAGCACCCAGCCCCAGGGGTTACGCATACGAATCAGACGAATCTTGGAGTCGCTTGCTATTTCATCGCACTAAAAAACAAAACAACAACAGCAACAACAACCAACCCTGCACATTTAGTGTTGAACACCTTGCCAACAGAAACATGTACTTTTCAGCAAATTCCTCACAAATAGAAACACAGCTTCTCTTTTACCGTACCTCTTCCAGGCCTATCACAGAGTAGGCGTGCCCTCTCACCAGGCCTCGATCGGTGCGACTTTCCACCTGGCCTTGTCCAGACACCTGAACGAAAAAACATTAAAAACAACAAGGTCAGTGAGAGGAATGGAGATGACTTATCAGGAGAATATCCCCCTCCGGGATAATCAATCGTCATCAAACTAATCCATCTGATCGGTTGCTTATACTGACTCTCTAAACACACACCCTTCACTGTGTTGATTGCAAAGACAATGTCTGTATCCTTTTGTGGGTAAATATAGCAAGTGCTATTCATAATCAAAGGAATATTGAGTCGATGTGTTTGTCGTTTCCTGTTTTGATTCCCATAGGGACGGGTTTACTGTACTGTACACTGTGCTGAGTGGCTGTGCACCCACGTCTATGGAGCAGCCCATCAGCGAGCCTCTCTCCAGGCCCTTCCTCATGATGCTGTAGAGGTCCTTGGGGGCCTCCAGCAGGTCAAAGTACTCGGTCACGCCCCCCGTGAAGTCCTCCATGGCCTCCAGGGTGTTGCCCCCCTTCAGGGCCTCGTAGGAGCCGTGCAGCCTGAGGGAGAAGCCCACATTCGGTCACACCGCCCACCGCGGCGGGATTTCAGAGGCGGGCGGCCCGCCATTCCCTCACACACACACACACACACATGCACGCACACACACACACACACACACACACACATGCACGCACAAACGCACGCACACAAGCACACACACACACACACACACACACATTCACGCACACACACACACACACACACACACATGCACGCACACAAGCACACACACACACACACACACACACACACACACACAGAAACGCACACACACACACACAAACGCACACACACACACACACACACACACACACACACACACACACACACAGAGGAGGAGGGCCGCCTGGCGTCTGCTCTCGCCAATTACAAGAGAAACTGTCTGTCTGTCTGTCTGTCTGTCTGTCTGTCTGTCTGTCAAACACGATGAGCGGCGTGCACCGTGAGAACCGATCAGGTGTCTTTTAGCGCTCGTCAGCAGGGGGAAACTTGAACCGGGGTTCAGGGCCGGGTTTCCACGTGGGACCCTCGGACACGGCCTAATTTGTTGATTTCCACTGGGCTTGTTATTTATAGACCTGCGTCGCGTCCAGACTCACTTGGCGTAGGCCTTTTCCAGCAGGGCGCTCCAGAACTCATTTTTCCGGAAGGACTTGGTGAACACCAGCTGCTCGTTGAAGGTGGGGATGCGGTCGTCCACGACAACGTCGATCCATTCGCCGTAGCGCCAGAACTGAGTCACGTTAAAAAGAAATATATAAATATATATATATACAGTATATTCAAAAATGCCAGGTTAATGATGGATGACAATAGTTGTATCGTTCCCAATACGGTATGATACAATGATTTAATAATTTATGTGTGGGGGGGGGGGGGGGGGTTGCACAAAATACGAAACATGTCGTGGGGAACTGTGAGTCCTCATTGTAATGTGGCCACCAGCTGCCTGCATTACTTGTTGTAATGAGACTACTTCATTGTCACTACTTATGAAGGCTAGAGCAAGTTAGCCATGGAAGTGGTAATGTTAAGCCATGGCATATATTTCGTCAATCTTCCATGCTTGGACATGACCTCAAAGAAAGGCTGTATTAGACATGCGCTTAAACTTGTTCTTGCATGAGGAAGTCATATTATTGTTCTTCACTGATTAATAATAACTAATAAGCCCAATCGGCTCAGAGCACCTGGAAGTGGAAGATGCCGGCATAGTTCTCCGTGAAGCTCTGGTCCTGAGGGATGACCCTGTACAGCAGCTTCTCATTCAGAGTCAGACACGCAATGGCAGCCAGGAGCCAGCAGTCACCTGTCCACCACCACAGAGGCACAGAGACACCGCATGCAGGGCATGAGCTCACCTCATCGGACCACGGGGCGGAACAGGGTTGGCAAAAGCCTGAAAATCTAAGATGCTTTCGCTATTAAGGCCTTCGTCATCCCGTGGCTACCTCGCCTCACTCCCAGGCCCCAGCTGTCGGGGCTATTCCCGGCTCTGATTGGTAACTCAACACATCCATATGGCACATGCTTTGGCAGTATGAGGAGAGAGGGGGCAGACCTCCCCTTGGCGCGTTGGCATCCATATGGCATTGCATCTGCTTGTCTTCGGCCCTCTTTCCTCAAGTGAATGCATGTCATCGAGTGCTCATCACGACAATGAGTGTGCTTTAAACATGTCATTCTTCACTGAAGACCTTGTTAAGATTGAAGAGGTGAAATTGTGTGCACCTCCATCAGGTGCACATATCAGATCCCATCCCCCCCCCCCCCCCCCCCCCCCCCCCACCCTGGACATATTCAAAGGGAGATTTGGTTGCTCGGTGTTGGTGGATGACGGTAACCAATGACTAATTATGATACACTTAGCTTCAACAAGTTAAAAATAAGGATAGTTATAGTTTGCCAAATGAGATCCTCAAATGCACGCAATAAGCTGGTTTCAATGAGTTTGTAAATACAAATATGAGTTCTGATCTGTTTTACAGACCTATAAAATACTGTCACAGTTTATTGTATTAATTACGTAAAGTCACAGGCAGCAATAATCAATTTTGGCTACTTTCAACATTCAAACTATTACCCAACTCTCCTTGACAGATATCTGTTCTGTTGGCTCCATCTATGATGAACTGGGGATTTCCACAGATTTCCTGTAAGAAGAATTTGATGACTGTAAAATTTTCTTTCTGGAAGAGACATCAACATTTTTATCTGAATCATAGATACAAATTTGATAGTAGGTATGACAGAAAGGTTTAAATGTAAATTTAACCTTAAAAAAAACACATAATTTTTCTTACACTCATTATGTTCACTAAAGTAATGTTCACCCTCATGTTTCATCATTGGATTGGTTTGCACGACTAAATGGCAACAACATAGTACTATACTGTATGGGTACTATGTGTAAGAACTAGATATTCTTGTCATTAATGGCCCCTTTGGCTGGTAAGTGAACTGCAGCCTTCATGAGCTCGTATGTTCTGAGCACTGGAGTTAAAAATCTGTGGGTTGAGAGCATAACAATCATATACCAATGTTAGTTATAGTCACATCAAAGCAGTTACCAAATCGGCATATTATCACCTTAAAAATGTAGCAAGACTTAGAGAGCTCATGTCCACCGAAGACTTACAAAAACTTGTACATGTCTTTAGCACTAGTAAGCTTCATTACTGCAATGGTCTCCTTACGGGTCTCCCAAAAAAGCCTCTAAGGCAATTAAAACTTGTTTAGAATGCTGCTGCTAGAGTTCTAACAAAGACCAAAAAATGTGAACATACTACACCAATTCTTAAATCTTTACATTGGCTCCCTGTATGTCAGAGAATCGATTTAAAAATCATGTTGGTAACCTGTAAATCCCTACATGGTTTAGGGCCAAAATATTTAACTGATATGCTTCCACTATATAGACCACTAACATCTTCTGAGACCAAACTATTAATTATCCCCAGAGTAAAGACGAAACATGGGAAAGCAGGATTTAGTTACTATGCAACAAATAGCTGGAATAAACTCCCTGAGGAATTAAGACTTGCCCCAACCCTGACCACTTTTAAAACAAGACTTTTTTGTTTGCTTTAGCTTTCTGCTAAATCTTAAATACATTGCAATTTCTAAAATGCTTTTTTAACTTTCCCTTTACTTTCAATCTATTTTTTAATTTTTTTGCCTATGTTTTCTTTAATCTATTATCTTATATTATTGTATGGAAATGTTTCTATGTGAAGCACTTTGAGTCTGCCTTGTGTATGAAAATTGCTATATAAATAAAGTTGCCTTGCCTTGCCTATAATAATAAATAAACAGACTTTTTTGCATTATCTGTGCTCAAGCAGTCCTTCCCGGTTTTAATAAAAATCAGGCTGTACGCAACGGAGAGTCAGGGAAGGTCTCAATTATTTTGTTAATTTAAAATCTGTTCATATATTGGCAATGAATTTGTGATTTTGTACAAATCCTACACGTAGTCCCTTTGATGACAACAGCATATTACTTTAATGTACTGTATGTCTTTATAAAAAGCTACCTCATCTTTATAATGGTACATTTTCTGCTCTCCAGTTTGTTACACACACAAACATATCAACAATATCCTATTATAATAACAGGATTACACTATAACATTTCTTATGCCATACAAATAATCAAACAGAACATTTGTTTGTGCTACTTGCTATGCGTTGGGCTACTTAGTGTGAACATTTACATTACAGCTCATCAACAAGCCGAGAACCTGCAGAAAACTCTGCAGGTTACATTGTAACATGCCCTAAAAAAGGTTGGCCATTGGTTGGTACCATGAAGAGCAATAGCTAAATATGTAAAGAACAGCTGTTTCAGTTCAAGAGCTCCTGATTCCGGCAGACCAACGATGAATGTTTACCCCACTGTTTGATTGCTGTCAGAGTCAACTAGGGTCAGAGTACTTGAGTCTAGTTAAAGCCATCCAGTACATGCTGTATTTAATGTTGTCTTGCTTAAAACGATTTAGACTTTGCACTTTAGGTTATAACATCTATGGAGTTGTGATGCATATTGCACTGATATTGTTGGATTGTGTTTTATTATTAGCATTACAATAAGTTATATTGTATAAATATATGTTATATTGACTATAAGTACATGCATTACAACTAAAAATATGATTCATATTATTATTATTATTATTATTATTATTATTATTATTATTATTATTATTATTATTATTATTATTATTGTTGTTATTATTATCATCATCATTATCATATGGCTCATATTATTAGTTGTAATGCATGTACTCAGTCATTATAACTTATGTAAGAATGTTTTAGGGAGGATGACAAACTTGAAAGGCCATTACAAAAGAGTGATTGAAACCACTGCAACCGTTTTCTAGTTCTGTTTACCAACATTGTAGTGGAGTGCAGATGGACACGTTTGACATATTTTTAGCACCGCCTCCTACTGAAAGCCTAGCAGGCTGTAAACATGACTGCTCCTTATGACCCTTGTCCTGCCAAGTAACACTTTAAGCTTAATGGATGAAGTCAGGAATTTCATAATGTGTTACTACTTTGCACTCTCCATTTAACAGTGTTCATTACAAAGCCAATCAAGCCCAGTTGAGTTTCATTTGCAGGGAATTCAATCAATTGACACGTAATGAATGAATAACCAGAACACACTGACTACATGACATACACTGACTAACAAAACATAGCATCTAAATGTCATGCACTTAAATACATCAACGCACAATAAGTGCATTGATGTATACATTCATGTATACATACATACATTGAACAAGCACATGCTAATTTAGATGTGTACGTGGGGTCCCGCAGTGCACTGGGTGAGTGGGATTGCCATTCCAAACTCCCAATGGATTTCCCGTCATGCTCAACACAGCTGGCCCCCAGAGTCATAGTCAGCTGTCTGCGTTTCTAGAAGGTGACAACCCCGAAAAATGTATCCACCACTATGCTCCCAAATCACTCCACACCCCCCACGTGTCCCACCCCGACATCCACTGTGCCAGCAAATGTTGGACTGCCATGCGGTGTTTGGAAAAAAAAGCTATCCCATAAACAAGGAGGGAAGAAAATGGAGAGAGTAGAAAAATTATTGTTTTTTGGAAAATACCCATCATGCGGCGATTGATGGTCTCTGAGTCCTGTGAGGAACACTCACCGTGGGGCGCTTCCATTCAAACTTCATGGGGCTCTTACAGCTGTAATACAGAGAGGAGTCATCCGCGGGGAACAGGGGGTCCTCGAACAGCACTTTCTTCTGCACATATTTGTCCCGCAGTTCCAGAAACGTCTTCAGCCGCTTGGCATCCTTGACGGCCTCGTTCCTGCTGAGGATGGCGGTGTAGATGGAGTTGCTCCCCGCAGGCGGATAGTCCACTTTCCCGTCGGGTCCGACCAGCGCCTCGGTCTCCAGTATGGTCTTCACCTCCACCACTTCCATGACCGCAGTCCATTCTGTAAGTTTCTCTTCTCCCGCCAGCTCTAATCGTGGCGCTGCCATTTGCCTTCAGGGGGTTAATGAGGTCACGCTGAACACCCAAGAGTTATTGTTTTTGCAGAAGTGGATGATTTGACTTGACTTGCAACACAACCACCGAGAGAAACTTCCTGTATCGGCTCTGGAGCGTCTTCTTCGAATTACAGTTCCTTAATTTCTTATGGGTGGTCATGCAAAATCCCCCACTGAGCCTCATCTGTCAGCACTTACATTTGCTGTGGCCAGTCTGAGTGTTGGTGCTAAATATAGGCCTCTCCGTTAAAGAAAGGGGAGGTGGCCTCTCAAAGTCTTTCACTATCACTCCCTCTCTTCATCTATCTATCTATTTATCAGTATATAGATAGATAGATCCATCTATCTATTTGTCCATCTTTTGGGTGGACTGGCTGGCTGTCAGTAGATTACGCCAAAGTCCCAGTAAATGGCTTCATACATGTGTTTTCTACATGCACATTATATGTGTGGCTTCTCAGTGTGGCTTTGTCTTCTGCAAAACTTGACTCACCGAGTTCTGCAGAAGATGAAGCCATACTGAGGGTGCACTCAGAGCGGTGAGCCACCTCAACCTGCCATCTTTGTGTGTCTTCATCTCTTCTTTCCCCCCCAAAGAGCACTACTCTGCAAGGGGTTCTGTCGCCATGCCTGCATCCTGCTTTATTTTTTCCGTCAACCCTCGTCCCCCAGGTCCCTGTAAACTACAGTGTACCGACTGGCACAGACCTTTGAACTGGCAGACATATTTGGAGCTTGGATAGTTCTCAGTTGAGGCCATCAACCACATGGGTGAGTACCTATAGCATGTGTTAGGCTCGTTCCCGCATTAACTTGCTGACACACTCACTGGGCACCTTCCAATATCAGTGTCGGGCTGTCCCTCCTGAGGCTTGGTGGTGATCTCCTATTTCTGAACCGAATGAACTATGATTCAACTCTGGTGTTGATTTGTCATGAAGAGCATAACAATATTGCTCATGTTATGCTTCGGTCATGATCGGTCAACACATGTCTATGTTATCCAAGGAGACTCATCATCCAATTCCAACAAGTGACAAAATGCAGTAGTCATAGCCAAAGAGTGGCTATGGCACTAATGTAGATCTATGTAACAATAGTAAAGCACTGAGAACAATGAGAGAACAACTCCCCTTTTTTGCATTGCTTTGATGTAGCTTTAGTGGTATTGTAATTGAGTTCCATTTCATTATGTCCTACTCTATGGTCCTAATACAATATGGTCCTTTTCTAGCACATATTTATATCCAAAGTGACTTACAGTGAATTCAGACAGGTCGTTTGGGGGCAGGGGTTAGGCATCCTGCTCAAGGGTGCATACTACAGGTAGAGTGAGCACTGAGTATTATAATGTCCTGATAAATTATACCTTTTAGTGGTGGTCAAAAATGTCCGCATTACAAATGGCCAAATGCTCTACCAACATATTCTCTTATCTATGCTGTTATATTGCTTGGTAGAAGATTCTCAAAGCTGTTGAATGTAGCGTTGCCAGATCTAAGGAAACCCCCCGAATACAATCGTAAATCTGAACTTGCCAGGACACAACCGTAAAGTACGATACATACGTTTGCAAGTCAAGGCAGGGGAAAATATAACAAAGTTATACAATGTTTTGTTTCCAGTTGCGTAAGGACGGGCGTCGTGGTTGACCATTGTCTGTTTTTCTTGTAGCTGTTAAGGCGGAATGTGCCTACGATAAATCAAATAGATGGTATTATTGTGTTTAATTGCAAATGTCACTAATTGGAATAATGTCGTTGCGATCTCAATAGCTCCCGTGTGTCTCTTATCTTGTATTCTCACGAACAGAAGATGATGGAGGAGGAATCTTCAAAGTAATTGAATGATTATCTGAAGCTCCAAAGGGGGGATAGCTTTACGTGTCTGGCAACTCGCTGGCTGTGACATCACGCTCACTTAGATTTTCGTCTGCATCCTTGAACGTTGTCGCCATCATATTTAGCTAGCTAACATCACATTTTAACCTTAGAGTGAGAGTTAGCAACTTCTGTTGATATTATGACATCTGTTACGTTAGTCTGTTGGTATTTAACTCTGATTGAATGATATCATGCAAGTATTCAATAAATATATTTCAGACGTTACGCAGTAGTGTATAACCAAATATACTAGCAATAGCTCATTTACCACACTAGCATTTAGTCTTGAGAAGTAGCAAGGACCAAGTTGCAAGAGTCGCTAGCTAGCATCGAGCCAGCTAGCAAGCGCGGTGTCGATACCGGCGTGTGATAAACATTTACAGATCCGAGGCAAATAAAGACCGTGGAGCCAAACGAGCGGAATTGTTAAAACGGCACAAACTCAGGATCACCTGAAGAGTTACCGACGCCACAGACATAGCGGCTCCTCCGCTCTGTCCTCTGGATCGTCACTGACACAAGTCATCCACGTATGTCTCAATGTGTTGTTTTACAGTAACAATGTCTTTATAATGCGACATGTGGATCGTACGCATATCCCCTTAAGAACACATAGTCAACGGTTCTTGTTCTCAGTATCAATCCGACGTGAATGCCAGCTAGTATTCAGGTTAGATTGGGTAGTGCTTGACGTCTTGTTAAATGATGTGTAATTAAATGCATTGTACAACAGGCTGCTGCGCCTGACGGGAAGTAAAGATGTCTGAGGGGGAAATCAAGCAGGCTCCGGTCCAGGAAGTGAGACAGGAGTCCGGCGCGGCTGCCACTGCATCGACGGGTCAAGGGGTGTCGTCAGTATCACCCCCAGTGTCCATGGTAGCACAGCCTCCGCCTACTGCAGCCACAGAAGACGAGGAAGAAGAAAGCGAGGACGAGTCAGAGATTCTGGAAGAAAGTCCCTGCGGTCGCTGGCAGAAACGCAAGGAAGAAGTAGGCGGTGCTAATAATTGTATGCGAAAAGCCATTTTCATCACTGCACACAGTGACTGACCCCTGATCTACTGTGCTAATCCTCAAAGGTGAATCAACGCAATGTTCCTGGCATCGACAATGCCTACTTGGCAATGGATACAGAGGAAGGGGTTGAGGTGGTTTGGAATGAGGTTATGTTCTCAGAAAGGAAGAATTTCAAGCTACAGGAGGTGAGTGAACATTTAAGATGATACTTTAATGAAGGCTTTGGGTTTGAGCGTCACCATTGAGTTCTGTACCCAACACATCTTTGATCATGCTAACTCTTTAATGGAGGAAATATGAAATATAATGGCCACTAATGTTTAATATAATATGTATTTACATTAAAGCCACCATGGTCATTTGTGAATCTCTTGGGACAGGCGACTCTCATATGTCTGTCTCTCAGTCTCTGAGGGGTTGCTATGTGGCTGTTTTACTGTTATTTTCTAAATAGCTAATCAGACCTCTTATCTTTCTGTTCTGCACAGGAAAAGGTTAAAGCCGTTTTCGACAACTTGATCCAGCTGGAGCATTTGAACATTGTCAAGTTTCACAAGTACTGGGCAGATGTGAGGGAGAACAGAGCTAGGGTATGTTGGCTTCTCTCGCTATTCCACATCCTCCGAGCCTTCTCCAGTTGAAATGGAACGTAGGGCTAAGAATGGTTGTGTTCTCTATGTGTTTGCAGGTGATATTCATCACTGAATACATGTCTTCGGGAAGTCTAAAACAGTTTCTGAAGAAGACAAAGAAAAACCACAAGACAATGAATGAAAAGGTACGTGGGGCCATGTTCAGCTTGCCCCTCTGAAACTTAAGTCGAGGATTACCCCACGTATGTGCTACAGATGTTCTTTATGCCGCTCACAACTGGACGTACACAAATGCATCAATGAACAAAACGCGTGCTAAAAGTGCAGTCCTCTCAATGATGTTGTAATGGATGGTTGACGTTAACTCGTTCAACATCTATTGCCTTCTCTGTCTGTCAGGCTTGGAAGCGCTGGTGCACACAGATACTCTCTGCTCTCAGGTCAGTGTTACAAACAACTGCATTTCAATCAACATGTGATGTGTATCATTTATCAAGATGTCTGGTTTTAGCTTTATCAGTTACTGTTCATTGTGAACATGCGTTAAAATGTTAGAAAATGTAGATCATAGATGGACCAAGTTCTGTGACACATTGGAGGAAAAAGCGATGATTAATCTTGATTATTATTATTTTATTTTATTTTACATTGTTGGCCCTCAGCTACCTGCATTTATGTGATCCTCCCATCATCCATGGCAACTTGACCTGTGACACAATCTTCATCCAGCACAATGGCCTCATCAAGATCGGCTCAGGTGGGAACCAGAGTGCACTGTTTCCATCTAGTCAAGGACATGTGTTAGATAGTATAGTGTGGAGCACGCATAGTGTGGAGCACGTTTACGCAATAATGTTCATGATCACTTATTTTTCCCAAGTGCCTTTTTGTCTATGTGCACAGTTTCTTGGTTTGAGGTCAGATATGATTAGAATCAATATATAAATCTACATTAACAGTAAAGGCTGAGTTATGGTTCCGTGTAGTGATTACGTAGTGATCATGCAATGGCCACGCAGTTGCTTGGACGCAGTCATGAGACCGTGATGGTTCTGCGTGGGGTTTACGTGTCGCAATGCAATTCACTGCCACACCGGTAGAGGGACCAGAATGACCATTCTGGTCATTACATATGGATTACTAGTGAGTAAAAAAAAGTTTACAGACATGAAGGCAAAAGTTATATATATATATATATATATATATATATATATATATACCGGTATATATATATATATATATATATATATATATATATATATATATATATATATATATATATATATATATACCGGTATATATATATATATGTTGTCGCCAATCAGTCGAAGCATTTATCACACCGTAGCGGTGTTTATGAGTGGAAACCGGAAAAGCGATCTCCAGCGAATGTAGTTCACGGACCAATCACAACCAAAGCCAAAGCTTGGTGTTGCGTCGCCTCGACGCGCATCTAGTATTTTTGGGAGGTGCACGTCAGGCCCTTGCGGTGGACGCAAGGGGGGTCCGCAAGGATGTAAAGGGTCCGTAAGCCCCCCAGCATTGCATCAACACAGAAGCATAAATTAAGCATAACTCAGCCTTACCTTTTACAAATCTTATCCTAACCCAAATTCACAGGAGACATTAACGAAAAAAGAAAATGTCATTTCTTAGACACACTTGTATCTCTGGATCCCTACCATAAGCAATACGACTGCTGATTTGAAGTGATACAACCACTATAATGCAGCGTGTGTCAACGTTTAACTTGAGGTAGAGACGATATGTAGTCTGCCCTATAGGGATCAGGAATGATGTAACGCTGCTTTAATTAATATTTGTATTATTTGTGGGCTTTATTTTCCAGTGGCCCCTGACACCATTAACAACCATGTGAAGACATGTCGAGAGGAGCAGAAGAGCTTGCATTTCTTTGCCCCGGAATATGGAGGTGAGGCCTCGACAAGCTTTCAAATCACCTGAGATGTTGCTCGGGCTACGGGGTGTGAATCACACGTATAATTGCAACTATTGACTCTCTGCCTCTGCCCTTTCAGCCGTCGCTGATGTCACCACCGCCGTGGATATCTATTCCTTTGGAATGTGCGCCTTGGAGGTAATGGGCCACAGCCTCTTCTCCATGGGTCCGATTGAAAAGAAGGACAAAAACACCCCTCCATCACTATGACTCTGACCAGCCTCGACACCCTCATCGCATCGTCACGCGGTCTCTCTCCAGCCTTTTGCAGAGCATCGGGAGGTTGAAACGCATAACTTCCCCCTGTCTTGTTCTCCCGCCTCAGATGGCCGTGCTGGAGATCCAGAGCAACGGGGAGTCCTCGTACGTTTCCCAGGAAGCCATAAACAGCGCCATCCTGTTCCTGGAGGACCCGCTGCAGAGGGTCAGCCCACACACCGGGTCCCGGCCCGGCCTCCCAAAGGGATTTCTAAAAGGCCGCGTCCGTCTCGCCAGGGACTGACTTGTATTGCGGTTTGTGTTGTTTTGCGTCTTTTGAAGGAGTTCATCCAGAAGTGTCTGGAGGTGGACCCCAGCAAGCGGCCCACCGCCAAGGAGCTGCTGTTCCACCCGGCCTTGTTCGAGGTGCCCCTGCTCAAGCTGCTGGCCGCCCACTGCATCGTCAGCCTCCAGCGTGAGTGGAGAGACACACGCACACACACACACACGCATGCACGCATGCACGCATGCACACACACACACACAGACGCACACATGCATACACACACACGCACACACACACACACGCACACACGCAGACGCACACATGCACGCACACACACAGACGCACGCACGCACACACAGAGCACTGGGTCGTCATCCAACAACGTATATTAATGTTTACATTGAGGGCATTTGGCAGACGCTTTTGTCCAAAGCGACTTATAATAAGTACGTTTGTCAGAAGAAGGTGAAACACTTAATTGCAGTTTATACAAGTCACCAAAACAAGCTTCAAGCATTCCAATTGCTAGGTATAATTAGGTATATCGGTATGTATTTGTGTTGAAATACCACGTTGTATTTTATAGACTTGCCTCGTGTTATTAGATGTTGCACAGGAGATGTCGTCCAATACCATATGCATGAATGTTCCCTCCTGTCTCTGCCTTTAGACATGATTCCAGAGAATGCTTTGGAGGAGATTACAAAGAACATGGATCCTAACCTGGTCATCGTTGAGATCAAGGAAGGTGTTCAGCTCAAGTAAGTCTGGTATACTGTATGGAGACCAGTGAAAGTAATACAAAATTACCTCTAAGGTATTGGATTTTGTCTGTATTTAGGAATATAGCAGAAACTTGAATGATGCACAATGACTATAGCTTTTACTAAAATGGCAACTGAACTCTCATGTTCTTATCCCATGAACAGTTCAATGCAATGATTAAAAAAAAGCAAACCACCATTTCTTTGTGTGGCTAGGCCACCTCTATTGAGCAATGACCGCAAGATTAATCCGGATATTTAAGTAAATTTTGCATTCCTTTTCTTTGTTAGACTTTCCCAGTTCCCTGCACTAGAGTTGGACAAGTTCCTGGAAGACGTGAGGTAGGAAAACAACAGATCTTTTCTTCTTTGTAGAACATTTGGATCGGCTGCCTTCCCGCTCATTTATTATTTATCATTTATTATTATTATTTAAGTAATGCAAATGTTCACAGTGCTACAATTACATATACCTACTGTAATTGCGCATACTATTTCGGCTCCCATGCATCCTGGAAAACCTGGATTTTAAAAGAAGTGTATATCGAACATTTCCAAACTGGAAATTGGATGCCCTGGAAAAAAGCTTGAACATTGCAAAGTCCCACAACAAAGCATGATTCGTGTTCCCGTGGGCTGTGTTCAGTCACCAACCGAAAAGTTGCACAGAGCCTCCCTGAGCACCCAAAGGTGATGGAAATTGTCCCTGGTAAATAGCTAGGAAAACGATTAGCCAAAAAGCGTGGGAAGCCTGCGCTGCTGCTGAGGATAATCCATCCAGCATGGATTGAATTAATGTGTGGGTTACTGTATGATGATCAGTGTCGCGCGAGGGGGGTGGGGGGGGAACCTTCGGAGCATCCCCGGTTGGGCACGGTGCTTTACCAGCGGTTGCGCACGTTGTCCTTACAGGAACGGCATCTACCCGCTGACGGCGTTCGGCGTGCCCTGCTCCCAGCAGCCCCAGCAGGAGACCGTCAAGTCCCCCGTCGTGCTCCCCTCGGTGAAGTCCCCCACGCCAGAGCCCTCGGAGCTGGAGACCAGGAAGGTGAGGAGGCAGGAGCCCCCGTCCCCCGCCCCTCCCCCCCCCCCCCCCCTCCCCTGTCCCCCCCCACCAGAGCATATGCCACAGCAAATAAAACATGAGCCCCGCAGATAAGTCTAGTTCCCAGACTAACTGGCAATAGCTTCATATTTGATTGGGCTGGAACGCATATGATCACATTTTTGAAAATATGAAATAATATCGACATGAGCGAGGAAGATATTGTGGCAGAACCATTTCACCACTAAAAAGCACGGGCGTTCAACTCTGTTTCCAGTTTCCATGTATTCATTAATAGCGTGTTGTTGTTGTGCGGGGTTTGGATTCTGAGCTCATTCGCGTCTCCGTGCCTCCATCCCCCGAACCCCTCAGGTCCTGCAGATGCAGTGCAACATTGAGCCGGTGGACGAGGGCGCAAAGCATCACGTGAGTCCCCGAGCATCCCACTCCTCCTCCACAACTCCTCCACACTTTAAAATTGGAGAGGAGCCTTTGTTTCATCTTTGTTTGGCTTCCTCGAGAGCTCACAGTGTGTGTGTGTGCGTGCGTGTGCGTGTGCGTGTGTGTGTGTGTGCGTGTGTGTGTGTGTGTGTGTGTGTGTGTGTGCGTGTGCGTGTGTGTGCGTGTGTTCAGACCGCTGAAGAAGTGACACTCTACCCTCTCTCTCTCTCTCTCTCTCTCTCACTCTCTCACTCTCTCACTCTCTCTGTCTCTCTCTCTCTTTCAGCTCACGCTGCTGTTGAAACTCGAGGATAAGCTGAACAGACACTTGAGCTGTGATTTGTTACCCAGTAAGTTTCCTCCATCGTCTCCCTGGGCGACAACTCTCGCCTTCACTCCCACAGCGCTATGTTGACGCGGCAGGGAGTGCTTTAGACAGCGTGACCATAATGGGATATTGTTATTATCAACGCCTCTGCCCTCGGATGTGAACTAATATTAAAACACTTTCACCACGCTATTTTTTTCGGGGATGTATCGCCGAAAAAAGCAGCCGACCCAAACGCAATAATGAATAGCGCCTTGATCCTGAGGTCTGTGGATAAGACCGGTGAGGGGTCTAAATCATGGGCCGTCTTTCTTGGACCTCTGGTGCCGTCCAAACAGACTCACTGTGGTTGCGGTGGGAAAGGGGAACGGGTCGGCCCGCTTCCAATGGCGCTTCGGTCCACGGTACCATAGTGGCCCGGTTTGACTCACAGCTGGGATTTGCATTCCCATTACAAGCGGTCTAGCCATTTGAAGTTGTGTCTTTACCTGAGGACAGGCTTCTCTTGAGTCGATGACACAGAACAACACACACACACACGCTTGTTTTAGTTTTACACGATCACCTACAGTAAACTTGTATTGATTTGTTGAAGAGACATTTCATATATTTGGGTTGCTTCAGATAAACACACATTGACATCTGCGATGATCAGTTCAGTTTGCCGTTCATCGTTCATCTCCCCAGCACTGTGAGAGATTTGTTTCACATCTCGTCTTCACATTGTTTCCCTGGGCGCTGAATGATGAGTTTGATATTTGGGGAAAAAACTGTGTTGAATACCAATTTCAGCACTCTCATACCAAGGAATATTGTCTAATGTCTTAAGATCTTCAGACCGATCTGAAAGATATCTGTCCTATTTCTGTCCTGCTGGTAAATATCATCGAACCACGGCTAGGCACATTTTAAACCGTTTGTGGAAACGCAAAACAGCGCGCCACTAAAGTGGAAAAATAACAGGTAGGAAGCGAAACAACAAAATGATGCATCCAGGGTTGACGCACACTTTTTCCACAAAGTGGAAATAATAAGCATAATTCAGACGGCAGGTATGCGGGAACCTTTCTGAGGTTAAAATGAGTCCCGGTCAGACGCGGGGTAGTCAGGGTGGGACTCGTGGAGATGAGGTCCGACGACCGTGCAAGTCAGTTGTTTGTGGTCACTCGCAAAAACACACAGTAGCTCAGTGTATAGAGCGGGTGGACAGAGCGGGTCGTCCACTAACTCTAGGGACGGCGGTTCGATCCCCTTGATCCCCCACCTCCTCCAACTGTCCACATGTCGAACCCCACAAAGGTACTGATTGTAAGTCGCTTTGGACGAAAGTGTCTGCTAAATGCCCCCTTTACACAAACACACACTTTTTGTATTATCCAGTGACTGAACGGTGGAAATCGGGCTATTTTATTTGCACGAACACAAAAGCTAAACGAGAGACGTCACAGCGTTTGCATCGGTTGGCTCGCGCGTTGATCCCCGGTATTCAAACTTGAACCCGATCTTTACTCTCCCTGTGTGTGTGTGTGTGTTTCTCCACTGGCTCAGATGAAAACGTCCAGGAGTTGGCCGTGGAGCTGGTGCAGCTCGGCTTCATCAACGAGGTAGGGCCCGAGCTCCGTCGCGGCCCAGCGTTGGGTTCTGGGTGAGCGTTCACAGCGGTCGTCTGCGCGCCACTCACCTGTTTTTTGTGTTGTGGTGTTTTTTTTTTTTCTCCACCCAGGGCGATCAGCCTCGCCTCGCGTTGGTTCTGGAAGAGGCCTTCTCCAAGTTCTACAGCCGGAGCGGTTCGCTGAACCCGGTCACCGTTTCCTCCTAGCCCATGTCTCCTCTTCCTCCCCCTCCTCCTCCTCCTCATCTCCCTGGCCCTGAACTTGGTGCCACTCGACCTTGTCTAGAGCTCCAACCGAACCCCCCCCCCCCCCCCCTGCAAGGATGACGGTCTGTGGTCGGGAGGGGGAGGGTTGGTTCTGGTTCTGGTTCTTCAGTCCGCTGCCATGGCGTGCTTGCCTTTCTTTGCATCCTTTGTCATGGAGGGGCCGCCAGGGAGGAAGCTGCTGCCCGCCCCGTCAGTGGCATCGTGTTTTCTGTGTCTTGTAGTCCCGCCCTCCCAGTGCGCTCATCATGCTTGTTCGCTCCTCGGAAGGAGCTGGGCGAGCCAGCAGAATGCATTTCACATTTTAGTTCTTTCCAGTCTCTGTAGAGTCGTAGAGAAGGATGGAAAAAAATGGCACCAAACGATCATATGAGTCAGTATTTTTATTTGATGATGATAATGTTTATGAAAGCAGACCCTTTTTGGTCTCTGTGATTCTTGTGTGTGTGTGTGTGTGTTTGCGCGTGTGCGTAGTCAACTTGGCTTGTCTTGATCATCCAATCTTACCCTTCAAAAGGGCATGACGCTGAAGCGAATGATTCGTTGTCCTTATTACTGTCAGCTTCTCTGCCAACCAACGCGCTCCACACCCGCGGCAAAAACATCTTTTCTTACGCATCGTGTTTCAAGCACTTGGGCAAGTGGTCGTTTGGCGAATAAGCTTCTACTGATATCCTTGTCTGGAATCGTGTTTTATTTGAAACATGGTTAAATCACTTGGCTTTGGTCCCAGGTGTGCTGTCATGGTTTTTAACTTGTCTATCACATTGCCTTTTCAGGAGAAGGTTGAAAAAAAGTATATGCAGGTGCCATGTGTGTGTGTGTGTGTGCGTGCGTGTGTGTGTATATAGAAAATATGTACATATAAATATCCATTGGCCCGAAGTTGTGGCCTCTTCATCATGAAGATGACTGTGGAATCCAGTGAATATGAAACGGGGGATCATTTCCATGTGCTCTTTTTTTTTGTTTTTTTGTTTTTTTTAGTCATCAGAACGAGTCCGTGGTAAAAGGTAAAACTTTAAATGATGAATAATCTTCAGCCATTCCTAGACGCTGTCTCATCATCGTCCATCGTCTCGTTGGGAGGTGGCTCTTCAACCTGCTGTGAAGCCCTCTATAAAATGCCCTGTCTCCCAACAATGGTCAGCGGCGTCGTCATTCCATTGACTTTGGGTGTGCGGTTCACTGTGCGTGTGTGTGTGTGTGGGTTTGTCACAGGGTCCCGTCTGATACGTGAGATGCAAGCGCAGGACTGCAGAGCATGCTAGAAACCATCTTGTATGCACTGTATGCCGGTTGCACAACTGTAGCTGTATTTCTCTTTCTGCACAATGCCCCCCCCCCCCCCCTCCTCTTTTTCAATAACTTAAATAAAAATATACACCTTCGACGTTTTTCTGTTTTTCTGTGTGTGCGTGTGACAACATGCTCACACCGTGGGAGTAGTTTGTATACTGCGGTGTTTGGTATCCTGCACTACAAACGGTGATGTCATTTCTGCCTCGGTGTGTTCTGTCCAAAGGTCTGTCAACATGCAGCTGCTATAAGATACCAGGACAATGGCCTTTAGAGCCATGACAAATTTCAACAAAACGTTCAGATTTTGTTAAGTGTTTATTAGTAAAAAAAAAAAAAAAAAAAAAAAGGACCATCATTGTTTCAATCGTATGATCAAAATATTAAGAAACTAGCCCTTGTACAATGCTTTACATATCTTCCGTCACAATGTGTGCTCAAAGAAATTGCAATTTGAATAAAACATTTCATGCGGACAAACACATTGCCGTACAAAATTACAGCAAGTTATAAAGTACATCAAAACTAAAAAATACTTTTTGAAATATAAAACACCCCTAAAAAGACAATCTAAACAGAAAAACGTACCCAAGTGGCAACATCCATTTTGTTTTTGTATTTGTATTTTTTTTTTTCATCGTCTTAATATCAATACAGGGTTTTGTTCCATTTCTTTACATCTTGAGTAAGAAAGACTACAAAAACAGTACATAGCACTTCAATTCAAACACATTACTCGTTCACATTAAATTAGTGTTACCTCCCAGTATTAAAATAATGTAATATAGGCACAATCATCAAATTTCGGAGCAAATTTCCTCCACTGTTATTTTGGTCACCGCAATGTTGTGTTATTCACAACTACACTTTTAATTTACCCACAACTTAAACATTGGATTACAATGTTTCACACAATAGCAACTAATAAGCCCACTATTGTTCATTGACTGTTATCCCATTCCTTCTCAAAGGTTAGCCAATCGAGGGGGGCCCCCCTCCCAACAGTTACCAAACAGCAAAACAATACGATGTTACACACTGACTCACAGCCAGAGAGAAACGGAATACTGCCGCACGGCTTCTCGCGTCGTTCGCGCATTCTCGCGTCGTCTTCGACCCCGACACCTGTAGCCTACGGCGCGACATCAAAACATATCCCCCCGAGGGATCTCAGCTCTCACAGTGAGGCAGCACACAGCACAACCGCAAGTCATCTGGCTCCATTCACGAACGCCACTCGTTAAAAAAGGCCCACGTCTCGCTCCTTCAAATACCGGGATGAATTTTCGAGGGGGGTGGGGGGAGGGAAAAAAACTGATTTCATTGCTCATCATCGTTTCCCCCCAAGAAAGCGTGTGTAATAATAATTACATCCTAGAAAATCGTCAGGAAAAGTCAGATGTAAACAAACACCTTCAGTGGCGTTCAATGTGTAGCCTTTCGCAAGCAAATCGATTGCCAACGCCGTTATATCAATTTGTAAAACGCTCAAGTGTTTCTTTTATGGTTTTGTGTTTTTATAAACGGAGCTCTTTATGGACGTTACAGATGTCATTTTAGCACCAGCAATGCAGCAAAAAAAAAGCACTCAAAACGCCCCGTGTCTTGCTCACATCTCTGTGAGGACTCACTTCTGGTGTACAAAAAAAAAACATGGCTGTCAAGAGTTACCGGGTTAATCCCTCTGCGACACAAATAATCCGCCACACACCAAGTACCCCCGCCATTTCTTTTTGTGTGTGATCCGGGCCCCCCCCCCCCCCTGAGAGCTTGCGGCGCTCTACTTCTTCAGACACTGGTACATCAGCGCCCCGGGGGTTGAGGGCGTAAGCGGTCGGAGCCCAGCAGCTTGGTGACGTAGTGGGCACGGGGGGGCCGCTCGCTCATGTACGACACACCGGGGCTGACGGCCATGGACCTCGGCGATCTTCTGCTTCATGGCACCGATCTCCCCGGTCCTGCCTCAGCACCTTACCTGCAAGGGGGGGAGGGAGACAGAGAGAGAAAGAGAGGGGGGGGGGGGGGGGGCAGGGAGGTTGAGGCTCTGTGGGACGAATACTTAATGCAAACACTTCAGTATGTGGTATGTCCCAGCAGGTTGGGGTGTTTGAAACCATCCCTTTCCTAAAAACGTTCTGGGTTCGAGCCCCGATGTCTGCAGTGTACCTGCAGGCATCCTATGAGCAAAATGCCCTAATCTCTACCTGCTCATGAATTGACGATGTTCCTTTTGGATTGAATTTCCCATCTGGGATTCATGAAAGTATCAGTGAAGCATCTGCTAAATAGAAAATATGAATAACACTCTTTTTTTTGTTTGTTTTAAGCAAAAACTATTTTTTGGTGAACCTTGTGCGATCTCCAGCTGCCTGCGGGCGTCCCCCAGGGCGGAGAAACAGGTCCAGCTTGATGCGCGTCTCGGCACTCAGATTGTACTCCAGATTGCTGAGCTTTGTCCTGCAGCGCCGATAGAGTAGGACAGCATGGCGACCGCGTCACGCTCCACGCACCCGGTACTTCTGCAAAGCCTTGAGGAATACAAACAAAACCAACCACCAAAAAGCCGTGAGAACACACGGGGGGAGATATTCTGAGTTTTTAAACACGAACGGGAAAAAAATGTGAGTCGCGTGCGAACTCGCACAATTACACTTTTCTGTAGTGAGCGACCGCTTCGAGTTGTTGAATGCTTGGGTTTCGTAAGTGTTGCAGTTTTTGTTTTTCCAAATCTGTGCTTCTTGTACATGTGAACGTTAGTCATCATGAACTCAATCACTGAATTCTGTGCTTCATGCTCCACTTAGGAAACCAAGGCATCACGTTCAAAATACTTCACACGGTGGGGGGGGGGGGGGGGTGGGGGGGGGGGGGGGGGATGTGTGTGGTTTGCAGGCCATTCAAAAAAACAATGGATGCTGTGAGATTGCTGAAGAGTGATTCGTTCTGTGTGTGCTTAGGGAATTTCATGGCTGTTCGATCACACAAGCTGCGCAGTGTTTTTTATGAAAGACCTGGCTTCTGTTACGGCATGCTCGTATGAAGTGTACACCACCAAAATTAAACTGAACGTGACACACAAAATACAATATACGAAAATCCAATGACGGATGCAAATGCAACAATGATACCCACGTGGAGCACTGTATAATGGATTGATGACATGTTGATTTCAACCCAAAATGATCATTTCAAAATAAATGCCCCCCCCCCCCCACCCACCCCCCAATTCATTTTCCATCTATCAATCTCCAGACCGCTCGTCAACGATAACTTACATTTACAAAAGGCAGAAACGCACAAACGCAACAACCACGCAAACGAAACAGAACAAAAAAAAAAGAAAAAAAAAGAAAAACAAAAACGACAACAACCAAAAACCAAGGCACGACAACTATGGATCGGACCACTCCAAAAAGTCACACACACGTTTGATCGGATATAAAAATAGAGTTTTGAAAAAAAAAAGGATACCTCAACATCACTCTCTAGATCTACCACACGACCCTCTTTCACTTGATACTCCAGCTGTAGTTGTTTGTACTCTGTCTCTAGCTCTTTAACCCTTTTCCTTAACATTTGGGTCTCAGAGTGTTCTTGCCTAGGGGGCGGAGGGAGAATGGAAACACAGAAATACACATTTTTGAGGCCAACGAGAAAGAGAGAGAGAGAGAGTGAGAGCAAGAGAGAGAGAGAGAGAGAGAGAAGAGAGGGAGAGGAGAGGAGAGAGAGAGAGGAGAGAGAGAGAGAGAGAGAGAGAGAGAGAGAGAGAGAGAGAGAGAGAGCGGGAGAGGAGAGAGCGGGGCTCTGATTACCTTGACTTGATCGGGCAGTTCACATACAAAAGAAACATTGCATTATCTTATCAGGTCTGCATTTTATAGTCACAATATACACGTCATGAAAAATGGCTGATAAAAGCTGCAGTGACATGCGTTAGCAGTTTGTGTTAAAGGCCATCATACTGTTGCAGCATCAAAGCACCCCCGCGTTACACCCACAGTGCCATGCATAAATAATTCATGTGCTTCAAAATGAACTCTGGATCAGCCCTCTGAGTGCTGGGAGCAGAGCGGATATGGCCGTGTGTCGTACCTGTTTGCTAAATTCCAGGCGGAATTGGCGCATCCTCCATCTTCTGGGCCTGGAGCTCCACCATCTGTTTCTCCACGGAGACTCTCGCTTCTCTCTCAGCTCTGATCTTCTTCTCCAGCGCTGCGCTGGTCTGCTTGTCCTTGTGCTTGGTCTTTGTCAAGCACAGAATCCTGTGGAAGAGACGCGTTAAAATGAAGGGGTAATTTGAGTAGGTGGCTATAGATGCAATGCATGGAACAGACTCAAGGGGGGCCAAGAACGCCAGCCTTTTTTTTTTCTTTTTTTCGATCAGTTAACGTGTGGACCACTCACTTGCTTTGGAGCAGCACGTTGGACTGCCTGAGCAGGGACACCTCCGGTCTGAGGCTTCTCTCGCTGTTGGTCAGGTTGCAGAGTGTGACTTTTCAGCTCCTGCTCTGTTTGTCTGCTGGCCTGCAGTTCCCCTTTCAGCTTCTGAACTCCTGCTCCAGCCTGGAGGGGGTTGGAGCGTTGTGGCGATGTTACGGGGTGAAAGAGACAGAGAGAGAGAGAGAGAGAGAAAGAGAGAGAGAGAGAGAGAGAGAGAGAGAGAGAGAGATGGAGAGAGAGAGAGAGACAGACGAGAGAGAGAGAGAGAGAGAGAGAGAGGAGAGAGAGAGAGAGGAGAGAGAGGAGAGAGAGAGAGAGACGAGAGAGAGAGAGAGAGGAGAGGAGAGAGAGAGAGAGAGAGAGAGAGGTAGAGAAAGAGAGAGAGAAAGAGAGAGACAGAGAGAGAGAGAGAGAGAGAGAGAGAGAGACGGAGAGAGATAGAGAGAGAGAGAGGGCGTGGGGGGATAAAGACAGCTTCATCAGCACCATGAAACCCCTTCCATCCCTCTGTGCACAAACTCAACAACACGAGGAACTGAGCACCGGCTCCGTACTTGTTGATCTGCTCAGCGTGGTGGTTCTGAGCGGCCCGGTCCGCCGCCTCGCCGCCGTGTCCCGCTGGCGCCCTGGAGCCGGGCCTCTGCTTCCTGTCCGTCTTGGACGCGGACGGCGGCGGCGGCGGCGGAGGCGAGGGGGTGTTTGCGTTGCTCCTGCAGCGGGGGCCTTTGGCGACGCGCCCCTGGCCGGCGCCGCCACCCGCCGCTCGAACCCCTGGCTCCTCCGGAGGTAGGTGCTCGGGGGCGGCGGCGGCGGGTGGGGCCGGAGGGCTCCCCGGACCCCTGGCCGCGCGGAGGGTCTCTGGGCTCGCCGCCTCCGCCGTTAGGGGCTTTGGACGAGGAGGAGGCGGAGGAGGAGGAGGAGGAGGGGGGGGTCCGGCGGTGGGGCGGGTCGACGGGCTTCACCTCCTGCGGCGGCTCCTTGTCGGACGGCGGCCGGGTCTCCTCGCCGTGGAGCTGGAGGCAGTCCTCGCTGCCCGGCGCCTCGTCGTGGCCCAGCGCCGCGCCGTTCTGGCACTGGTACTGACTGGGCTCCGGTCTGGCCTTCCACTTGGAGCCTGAAGACACCAAGGAGCACGCGTGAATCAGAGAGAGTCACCACGCTCGGGTGGACGATTGCTCTCTGTCTCCGTTTCTGTGTCTGTCCAAGTCTCATCTCGCCTCTCTCAGTACATTTTTTTATTTCTTTAATTCTTACCTCACTCCTTCTCCTCTCTCTCTCTTTCTGACTCTCGTCTCTCTTAATCTCTCGATCAGTGTATCTTCCTTTCATCTCCATCAACAACTCTCCCTCTCTCCTTTTCATCTCTCTCTCTCTTCATCTCTCTTTTTATCTCTTTCTTTACCCAGATGTCTCTGGGTTATTTCTTTTGCTGATTTATTTAACTTTTAAGACTACTTGTGATGACCTAATACATCCCACTGAAGTCAGTGGCATGTCGTCATTTTGGAATCACAAGCACTTCTCATCGCTGTCTCCTTCCAATAAGATTATAATGTCTTCTGGAAGGCACAACCCTTGCCAAATCCTAAGAGACCACCAAGCCAAGCTCTCTTGAGCAGAAGAAGAAAAGACTCCTTGTTAGAACAACTGAAAGAGCTAAATGATCAACACCTATTTACATTCTCCAGCCAATAGGTCATTGTAGGTAAGTACAAATAAACTAACAACCTCCAGGTTAAAGCTATCTTACATCTGTTTAACTAGCAGCCAATGCTGTTTACTGAGCTACACAGTACAGTGTTTGAGCAGTTGGCGCCTCCAGAACAAATATAGACAAAAAATTAACAAACAAAAAAAACGATTTTTGGTAATCTGAGCTTCTTACCAGCTCGGTGGAATCACGGCGACTATTCTCCTCAATGATAACAACAGTTTCTGCATATGGCTTCGGGGTTCTCGCCACAGTGGCTGGTCTTTGCTTGTTGTTTGTTGACTAAAAGGCATTTTATCGGTGCCAAACGTGGGCGAATTTCTACGGGCGGCATCTTGGCTGCGAGGACATTTGGCAGCCATGCAGACGCTTCGAATCTACGCTGGGGAGGGGGGGGGGGGGAGGGGGGGGCGAACCGCTCTCGTCCAGCGAGACGCCGACCAGCCGCCATTGTGTAAAAAGCCGGCTGCAGCGACCACGGCGTGCGTTGTACTCACTGCCGGTCCCATCTGGAGCCGTCTTGGGGTACAGCTGGAGGCCCTGGGGGAGGGAGTGCTGCAGGAGATGCATGTGGAAGTGGTTGTCGCTCTGGACGGCCTTCTGCGTGCGCAGCTTGAAGATGTTGGTGAAGTAGCATGTGGCGTCGAAACCCAGATACACCACGGGGTAGCCGATGCTGAGTGTAAAAGCAATGGGGGGGGCGGGCGATGGAGAGATACATTTAGAGGAGAGAGAGAGAGAGAGAGAGAGAGAGAGAGAGAGAGAGAGAGACTGCTGTGAAATGAACCTTTCACACTCTTGTGAATCATTGGCTTCTTTTTTTTACATAATTGATTGTTTGTATGTGCTACAGAGAGTACTCAGATAACAATATCCATATTAATAACGTCATTTCGGCTAGAATGATTCTATTAAAAATGCGTATGTATTTTACATAAGATTGGTGGAAGCAGGGTCTGCCATTTAAACCAATACATATGTGTAATGCACACACATGAGAATATGCATTTGCATTTTCGCTATGCATTTTTAATAGCGTTGTCATGTGTTACTTGTTCATTGGTAATTAAGGGGGAATCAAGGGAAGGGAAACAACATACCAGTGTGCAGCAAAAAGGTGAGACAAGTTTGCACTGGAGATTTTGAGGTCTTTGAGTCGAAGCGAGGCCTCTGTATACACAAGCAGGATCCACAGGGACACTGTGGATATACAGATGCCCTTCTCTAGAGGGTAAAGAACACATATAACATCAATGTACAGCTAGCTATATGAGAGGTGATATGTCACCTGCAATGTTTCCTAAGAGTACAGCACTTCATTAGTGTTGTGTTGGGAAAAATATTGGAAGGGTTTGAAACGGTTTGAAAGGGTTTGAAACGAAGAGCAAAGAGGCACAAAATGACTAAAAAGTCTGAGACTACTTTGCTATTATTTGCAATTTTGCTGAGAATGTGCTAACATCTATATGTGAAATAACATAACATAACGTAAATACACACCTAGAGGGTGTGGATTTGAGCCTTGTGAGAGCATCCAGACAAGTTTGTGTTTCATAGTGAACATCACGTCTGGCTTTAGCTGAGCAGGAATTGATTTCCAAATATGGGCACAGCCTTGACCTGCTCAAATAACTCACGATAACAATAACAGCCAATCAGATGAAATAACTACATGCTCTTGCTCTCCTCGCTCTTGCCAAATCCTTTTAACATTGATATTCATTGTATTCATTGTTTGCATAAGCAGTTTTGATTACTTTATTGATTGCCGACTTTTTTGGCATTTGGGATTCAAATGTGTGTGTGTGTGTGTGTGTGTGTGTGTGTGTGTGTGTGTGTGTGTATATCTTGGTTTTAGCTGTCTGGATCAGAGATGTTTGGGGCTGGATATTTCCATATTGTTGGTGTAACATTAAGTATTGGGGACTTTGAATATCATAGATGAGATTTCCTGCATTCTGCTGCATTTGTGGGTGGCCTGGTGGAGATCCTAAATGTATTCTGGTGGGGATAAATCTATCTATCTATCTATCTATCAATCCAACACATTATATATTTTTTAACAGTCTAGACGTTAGAATATTGGATTTGAGGACGAACCGATAGGGCTAAGGCAAGTTTTTTGGGTGGGCTTAAAAAGGTCTTGTGTCGCCACTGATTTTCATCATTATTGTGTTGTTGTTTTTTTTATTTGACGGCACAGAGATCCGGGGCTATGGCCTCGAACGGCCAGGTCTAACGATGCGCTAGTTAATCTCTAAGCCTTTACTGTTCAATCTACTGCTCACATGTGTGTATGTAATGTATATATTATATAACATGAATATCATGTTTTAGTAAATGAAAGATGATTAATACATAAAATCTTAGACTGTAACTCGCTGTACATGCTGGGAAATAATATTTATATGAGGTAACATGAAATATTTAGATGTCACTCACCTGTGTGCCAAATGTAATTAAACAACACATAGGTGCTGGCCACAAAAAACAGCCAGTGCAGTGGAACAAAAATTAAACAAAAGATATCCAAAGTGAACGCAGCGCAAACAAACACGACACAAATGACCTGTGGACAGAGAGCACATGCATTTCAGTTCAACATGTCTGATCCACACCTGCATATGCTAATGTATCATCTTCTTATCAACAGTATGCAGGGTCTCACCAGCCCGTAGCAGTGGAAGGTGGTGTATACGCTCCCAAAAAACATCCAGCAAGGCCACAGGTATTCCAGTCTAAACTCCAGCGCAAAGTCTGCCAGCAGCACCAGAGTCCACACCATCATGCATTTCAGAAAGGTGTAAGCACTGGGAAGGTTCAATAGGAGAATGTGTTGAGTTACTATAAGTCAAAATCATCATTGAACGGTTAAGGTGGTAATTAATGTGTCTCAAATTAATATAAATAAAATATGATAAAAGAATGTATTATTAAAATATATTAATACAATATATAAATGAATATAAATTCTGAATTTAGAGCAATCTCAGAGGCAAATAAAGACACTTGACAGACAAGCCAGCACAGTCACACTAACAGCATTAGTCTTTCAGGACATTTGGGTATTTATCCCTCCCCCGTTTCCACACACTCACCTACATAAACATGTAGGCTAATACATTTGATATATTCACTAAAGTGTGTGCCACGATCAACGGCAAGGACAGAGTGGCTATTTGTTAATTACAGGCTCATTGTGTCACGCCACTGCATGCCAAACAAGAGCTAAGGTTTCCTCTTTGTTCTCATCTAGAGGCGGCATTCACCTCCGAGCGCAAGAAAGGAAGAGCACATCACTTGAGAAGCGAGTCGAAATGTATCTTCGGCCGCATCCTTGTTTATTTGTCGTTTTTTGTCGTGCAGCCAAGAGCGGATCGCGTCATTGTAATAGATTATTTCTACTGGGAGTCAACATTAATACAAATATACAGGATTGGCAGATTAACTCCAAAATAATTTTCGAGGCAAAAAAAATAATCACATAGGAGCCTACAAATAGATCGAAATGTTGCCAACTGACATCGCATAGGACAGTTACAAATGTAAAACCGCTGACAAAGTATGACAGGTCTCCCCTGTATGAAATCATGTTTTATGTCTAGACTCAGTCTAGACGCTGTCTGTAACGGTGTAAAACAAATGTCTTAGATGCAAAAGCAAGTAGGCCTAGTTTTTAAAACAACAATAGCAAGACATTGCTAGTAGGGCACACCGCCTAATAACAATGACAACAATGATAATATAGTCATCAACAAAAAATAACTAATTATAATGATGATGACAATAACGGCAGCCAAATTAAAACTAGCAGTTACGTCTATTTACAATTAGGCCTACATTTTCAGATGGGGTCAATACAGTAGGCTATGTAGCACAAAGTCTGGGATGATGCTGGCCGATCTTAAGATAAGCTGCAAAACACAACGCATCCCTGTCTGTAAACAATGAGCCTCAGTAAAGTCACCAAGCATCGCCGTCTACGGTGGACGAGCAATTATGTCTCTAACCTAACATTGTATACGGAAGGCCTGTGACATGACGCCTGTTTGTGTTTCCGTGAGCCTACACTGCACGCGAGAGATTAAATGGGTTTTAAAAATATTCAAATAAAAAAAAGGACAAACGAGGTGTTTGAGGTGAGGCTGGATGGGGTGAAGACCACACAAAGACGGCACAACAACAAAAGCGATGGCATCCCGCGATGCGTCACGGCTCTACCTTTCAGAGAGCTTCTCCGTCAATTTGATTTTTTTCATTTTCCGTAGCCTATTGGCGTCCACATAACGTTTCTTCATCTTACACCGTCTATTTCCCCCGTCGCTCTTACACCGCCGGAGCGCGGTTATAAAGGATAGAAGAAAAAAAAAAAAACTCCTTATGAAGGAAGATGTTCAGCCCTGATGTCAGAGAACAAATAAAATCCTTTTGAGTCTACCATGGCGAGCGCTTCTGCGCATGCTCCGTAGTTGGTGCACCTACACTACTTCATCGCGCGATGGGAGCAATCCACAATAAACATTGGCCCAGCCCTTATTTCGTTACATTTAGAAGGCACGCCACAATCACAAAACATTGTTCAATGGTAAGAAAGAACATTTAAACGTTTACAAAATGAACATAGTTGATTGGGCTGATAGTAGACCTATTCGAATAGCCTGTTGAACATTCTTGATTGAAAAATATTTGATTCAACCAAAATAGTGATTTTCTGTCACTATGCCATTTATTTTCACCGGTGTATGCTAGATCCTTCTCAAAACAGACATCCACCTCCCTTTACTCTCTCACTGATGAGTTATGGACCATATACATGTCATCATTGTTTGTACATTGACATATGAAATATAACAATAAAAATAATAAATACACACAGAGGTTGTAGAGCAGCAGCTAGTAAAAACAAACTGAACAGATTATTCAAGTTATACTGGATGTGGAAAAATATATAGGCCTACTCACATTGTAAACCTGTCTAACTGAGAAAATATGTTCATGCTTGTGAGTCAATTTAATGCAACTGTGAGTGCAACGTCATGTGCACCAGAAACAGACAAAAACACGGGCAATTACAAATGTAGTTCCAAACATTCTCGTTTTACTATTGCTAGCCCTGCCTATTAATTCAACAGAGTGTGTGACACTTGATGAAATAACATAAATATGAATAAAATAATTATAAACAGTTCTGCCTACGTTGGCACCCTGGATCCGTGATAAGTGGCACATAGCTCAGGCAGATTCTCTGGTCTGTAAATACCCTCAGAGGCTAGGGGTGGACAAATGGTGTGTGGAATTATTTAAGCAGAAACTCTCTCTCTCTCTCTCTCTCTCTCTCTCTCTCTCTCTCTCTCTCTCTCTCTCTCTCTCTCTCTCTCTCTCTCTCTCTCTCTCTCTCTCTCTCTCTCTCTCTCTCTCTCTCTCTCTCTCTCTCTCTCTCTCTTCTTTTTTTCTCTTATCTCTCCTTTCTCTCTTTTCTCTCTCAATCCCACCACACCTGCAGGAGGGTGGTGTTACGATCATCACTTATTGTTCACATTCCGAATTGCTATGATTCACACGCCCCAGTTTCTTAGATACAGCTCTCCGGCAACAGCAGCGCAGGTGGAGACTGTGAACAAGCACAATGCCCCGAGGAGAGGAGCTCAGCCCACTGCCAGCGACATGCTGATGGTAAACCAATCTACCCCACGCCGTCTACTCCTCCTGGCGCCACACCTTGCGTGCCGATTTGCATAACATTGTTTGAATGTCAAATTAAATGTCACTTTGGCGTAACAAAACAACAACAACAACAACAACAACAACAACGGCAAGTAACATGACACAGAGCTCATTTAAACCGATAAGAAATTCGGATTGCATAATGACTATTTGTGGACATAGGCTACACGGCTGAATAAGCCAGCCGGCAGCCAACAGCACAGAGAGAGATGGGCTGAAAACGGTGCCCTTGTTGCACGGCTCTGACAGCACCAAGACGATAGGCAGTGAGCTCAGCAAGCCCGGATAAACGTTCTGTTCATGCAGGGCTGTCCATGTGCATGGGCCAGATATGTTTAAGATGGTATAGGATGCCACGACCGCATGCAGCTTTGTCTTTGTCTGTTGTCAAGAAGGGACTAGGAAGAGGGAGCTTTAACACAGAATACGTTGATAAAATATTGGCCACGTGCCCCTAAATGTGATTTACGCATTTCATTTTGGCAATTTTAGATAATTCTGTTTCAGTTAAAACTTGATGAGCTTCCAACCACGTGTCACCTGGGTGTAGCAGACTGTTCGGATTGTCTACCTTGACGCTGCGCTCAAAGTTTAAACACTATTCAATATTCATAGGTTCGACCTACCATGGCAATGGACAGACATAAAAAAAGCCTTATTTACCTGGTCATGTGCAAACACTGTTTTTCTTAATTATAAGCAGACATGCATGAAATACTTACTTCATTTGAGATATTTCTAAGTAGAACTTAATTGGAAAATTAATGCAGAAAACATTTTTAGAGATGAAAACCAAAAGGCTTCTCTCACCTTGTGCACTCTCAATTCTGCACAGTGGTGTGTGTGTGTGTGTGTGTGTGTGTGTGTGTGTGTGTGTGTGTGTGTGTGTGTGTGTGTGTGTGTGTCTGTATGTTTAATAAAACCTGAGAATAACCTGAGATACTATACATTTGTGGTGACGCCTAAGTGAAAGATCAGAATCAGAATCAGAATCAAGTTTGCTTTGCTTTGCTTCACACATCCCCCAACTCAACCATGGTCCTCTGTGTCTTTGTGACAATTATGCATAAGGACCACAACATCGCCATATTGCTGTCTTTAGGACTGCAGCCTCATTCCAAAAACAAACAATCCCGGAGCCAAACAAATAAAATGACTGCCATAGAAAATACACACACAAACATGCACAGGCTCACCATCAATTCACACACACACGCACCCACACACGCACGCACACACACACACACACACACACACACACACACACACACACACACACACACACACACACACACACACACACACACACACACACACATGAACACGCACACACAGGATATCTGTACAATAGAAGCATTTTTAAAAACGTATTTCAAAATTTAATGGTCATTGGTCAACCATAAGTACTTTGCTGACACAGCTACAG
>JAXIVH010000023.1:4955739-4958239 GCA_036785325.1 Urophycis tenuis | reverse complement strand
TTGGATCAGTGTTCCAACTAAATGTGTAGCATTCGCATGCATAGTGTAGCACACTATGTCCCTGGCCATGCAAACAATTGACTGACAAACTGTTAATCTTATCTACATTATCCTTTAATAATGGATTATGACATCATTATTACACAAATTATGATAACACTATTAGGAAAAATACAAGAATTACTGTGCAATCATCCTTGTGGGTCTCACACACACACACACACACAGTCCCACAGAGGTGGCTGTGGGACTAATTACATGTGTGCATGGGGCGTACAGCGCTACCTATATAACCCAGTGTTTTGTTTACACTTCCACTAAGCAGTTTCCTTTCTATTACCACTCCTGCTGGTGCACGCACATGTTTCGCCAGCTGTGTGCCAAACTGTGTAAGTGGGCGCAGCTAAACACTGTACACGCGTAATTAGTGAGGCCCACCCCCCCCCCTAATACCTAACATGTGGCTAAACATTCCAACGGTCGAAGATGCCATTTTAAAAAAAAGCATTCGTATTTTTTTTTTCTTTTTTTTTTTCTCGTGCGCAACCACGGAACATTTCAATCTGATTTAATCAGGGAACGGCCTGAAAACCATCCATCTTCCCCCCCACGGTCTTTGATCTCAACGTGCAACTGTAAAAAATGCAAAACCCTGCCTATCCTCCCGTTGGCCTGCCCGCTGACGTCCCGATGCCTGAACGTGAGCGGGTCAAACCTTCACCCGCTCGCCTCGCCTCCCCGGCCGACCCTGACGACCGCCGGGCCCTCTGCGTGACATGTCATTCAATCTTTTTGCTCCATTCTTTTCTTCTCTCTCCGCCCGCATGTCTCAAACCAATCTGGCTCACATCCTGTGCATTAAAAGCCCCCCCCCCTCCCACAGCCAGGATGTCTCCTTCGTCTTCTCTGTCCCCCCCCCCCCACCACCACTCCCCTCCTTCCTTCTACGCCTTGTTGTCCCGTTGCTGTGGGAAGTCCTGGGTGGTGCTCCAATCATTTTGGTTTTTATTAAGATGCGGTGGATAACGGCCGGCGAATTGATTGCCTCGCGGAGCCGCGTCAAGGAAAGGGTGTGGTGAACCCCCCCGTAATTACAGCGCCGCCATTTAAAGAAGCGAGCGCCGCTAGATAAAGCAATTAGCAGGGCCTGCGCCGCTGCCGGGAGGCGCTCTGGTTGACGGGGGGGGGGGGGGGTTCGAGATGTCAGGGATGGCCTTATAAAGAGCGGGCGGCAGTAGCTCAGTGGGTAGAGCGGGTCTAACCGTAGGGTCGGCGGTTCGATCCCCTTGATCCCCCTCCTCCTCCTCCAACTGTCCACATGTCGAACCCCACAAATGTACTGATTGTAAGTCGCTTTGGATATAAGCGTCTTCTAAATGCTCTAAACTTAACTACAGAAGGCACTGGCTAGCTGGCACGAGCTTCTATGTAATCATGGAATACTCTCAGATTGGTTTGGCATCATCATCATCATATGATCCGCTGTTCATTTCAAATACTGATTTTATTGCAAAGTGTGATTTCTGGGTAAATAAATACTGTGACTATTTGATATTGTCTCTCTCTCTTCTGAACAGAATGTAAAATCCCCTAATGGGTGTTATTGTGCCTATTTCTTGCCAGCAGCAGCCTGGGATCTTTCGCTTGGGTTATTGTCATAATTTCCGGAAACTTGAAAGCAAAGCAAAGCCAAGCGTTATCTCTGTGTGTGAGCCGTGGAAGGTCCCAGGGCTGGGCAGAAAAACAGCTGCCCTCGTGTACTCTCCTCCTCCACCGTCCGCAGCAAGCCCGCATGGGCCCCTGTTTGTTTGCACATACATTACAGAGGCATAGAAACCATCTTGGACATCGGGCGCCTCTGGGCCTCATTACAGATCCACGTGAATGGAATGGTTGAGCAAATGAAAATAAACACTGAGGTATTTCCTATGAGGCCACACCAGTCTTTGTGGGATCCGTCATCTTTCAAAGGCAAAATAACGAGGAAGCACTCATTTCATGTTCTTTCTGTATCTGTGTGTTTATTTTGTATGTACGTATTTGTATTCTGTATTTGTCTGGCTGTATTTTGTTTATTATGGGGATACAATTGCAGACGGTTTACACCTGAAATAGGTTTTTTTTTCATTCATATCTCAGCGAATGGGTTCTCACCTGGCAGTAAGGCTGACATCAATGTTCTTCTGGGCAGAACAGACTGTGAGTGTTTTTCTTGTCTGTACAAAACAGGTCACTTTGCCATAGGCTCCCTTGCAGCGTGTTGGTGTTGGACAGAGAATGAAGCAAGTGTCTCCCTCACATTGAAGCTGCGCTGAGCAGATTGCTTGCTGCTCCTTGATCAGGAAAGACAGAATGTTGAACAGCTGGAAATTACATAACATAACATCGAGCGTCCTTTCACATGTTAAGCTGTGTGCAACAAGTGCTGTAATATGGTAGTTATACAATCATGTCACGGTGAAAGACCCAATGTTTACTTTTTCATCTATCTAACTGAACG
>JAXIVH010000023.1:4930739-4950739 GCA_036785325.1 Urophycis tenuis | reverse complement strand
TAACAGCAGCTGAATACCTTCTGCCTGACGTCCAATATCAATAGATATTGGTACTGTAGTGCTATTCTAATGGGTTGCCAAGTTCACCATGTGTTACGGCATCACATTTAAATGCCTCTTTGTAATCCAACAATATATATGTTCGGAAAACAATGCCTACAAGTTTTTTCAAGCAACTGTGGGAATTATCCATTTTGTTCTTGGAGTTGTGAAACAATTTCCAGACTGTAATTCTACATTATCCACTGTCCTACTGTCTACTTTCCACTCTCGACCGTTTATGAACGGCATGTATTGTTCATGTGTGCAATTTCAATCCGATTCTTTTTCTCCTCGCTCTACTGCTTGCTGTGAGTGTAATTGTTCAGCGCTGTGTGTTTACTGTGTACGTTTACTCCTGATGTACATACCTCTAAAGGCCGTCCGTTTGAGAGTTTCAGTGGTTTTCAAATCTAACCTTTGAAGTGTCTCGGCAATATAAGGGGGCTACCAAAACAGGTACTCCTTTGTACTGCTCTGGACATCTTCTGGGCAATGTGTGCTGAGAGCTTTAATGGGGGGGGGGGGGGGGGGGGCAGTTAGGTCACTTGTAATGCCCTAACATGTATTCCAGGACTTTGACAATTGCTTATTTAAAGTTCATGTAATGTGTGCCATCTTTCACTTTTTATATTTAGAAGAAAATGTGACAAAATTCCTACTGAATCCCCCCCCCCCCCCCCCCCCCCCACACACACACACACGGTGTGCACCTTCATCAAGGTACGAAATAAAATGGCCCCTATTGTCATAAATGTCATGTCACTCGCTTTGACGCGTGTTCGTTTTCTCTTTTCTGCCGGTTCCCCAAAGCTTGTCCCGAGGATAAAGGTCTTCTGATGAAGGCACAACCTCTGGGTCAGCCACTCACACCATGTGCTCTGGCTGAACAATGACCAAATTGAACGTATCGGCGTGTGCGTGTGCGTGTGTGTGGGTGTGGGTGTGGGTGTGCGTGTGTGTCCCGTGTGTGCGTGTGCACGTGCATGTGTGCGTATGTGTGTCTGCGTGAGGGAAAGAGAGTTGAGTAGGGGGAGTGGGGGAGTACCAGATCGCGGGAGACAGAGAGGGAGAGCGTGAGGGTGAGAGCGTGTTACTACCTAACATTTGGAAGTCATTTTCAGCAGGTCTGGGAGCAGGACCTCCAAACTGAGCCTCCAACACAAAGAGTAAGTTTCACTGCTGGCAGTGATTGTCTATTGGTTTCATTCATGAAGCTCTCAGCCCAATCAAGGTATCTCAGGCATGGAGGTGTTGTGGCAATTTCGTTCTGAGATGTTGTGGACAGATTAGACTTCTAAATGCCAAAAAGCGCACAATTGTTGTGCCCCTTAACCTGTTTAAGTTGAGGGTTAAGGGGCATTTAGCAGACGCTTTTGTCCAAAGCGACTTACAATCAGTACATGTTTGGGGTTTGACATGTGGACGGTTGGAGGAGGGGAGAGGATCAAGGATCAAGGATCAAGAGGATCGAACCGCCAACTCTACGGTTAGTGGACGACCCGCTCTGTCCACCCGCTCTACCCACTGAGCTACTGCCGCCCTGTTTAACGTACGAAGTTTAACTCACTCGGGTTCAACCCAGCTGTTTCTTTCTCCCTGTTCCCGCTGGAACCCGGGCGGTATGGTTAATTATTTCTTCAGCTCATTGATCTGAGGTAGAGGTTAGTGAACACCACAGCCTTCATGTCGCAGTGTCGCCCCTTTGACACTCCACTGTCGAAAGCAGCTGGTCATGTGCCACATCAAAGCCACTCCGGATGAGTCCAGACGATTGGTTGCGTGTGGAGGGATGCACATGCTCTGGGCTTATCAACACTACGGGTTGACCCATTCAAGCTCAATTAAATCATCAATGGGGAAAGTGGCATTATGTGAGCTCTCAAACTATGTCTGTTCAATTGTAGGGATTCAAAATATAAACACCCCCCCCCCAGACTCAACAGAGGATGCCCATCCCTTTGTATGCTCAGTCCAATCCAGGGGACAGTGGGGAGGAGGGGGGTGTGTACAACTCAGGGGAGGGATGGGGGGGGGGGGGAGAGCAGCAGCAGCAGCAGCTCTGTCATTGGTCCCCGCGAAACCTGCACCAATTTAAAACTGGGCAGCTCCCCCCCGCCTTATGTCACATCAGTACAGACCCCTTAAGAGGATACATAGATAAGGAGGACAGAGGAGGACCGACCGTGTGTGTGTGAGAGCAAGAAAGAGAAAGAGAGAGAGAGAGAGACAGAAAGAAGCAAGACAGCAACACATCAGCGATCACTCGGGGGACGCCAGGATGCCCGCGCACGCCACCAACATGAGGATAAAGTTCCCCGTCCTGGCGCTGGTGCTGCAGCTTGTCATGATCATCCAATTTGCCACGTTCGTGGAGTACGACGACGGCAAGGGGGACCACGGCCACCACTCCGACAACTCCAGCACCCCTGACGAGCACGCGGACCCCATGAGCCTCTACCCCAGTAAGTTTACCCCCCCCGGCTGTGTGTTTTTGTGCTTGTTGTTCTGTCGACGGGTGACGCGAAAAAAAAAAAAACAAGCGTCACGTGCTGAATTGCTCTCGCTCGAGAAAAAACAAAACAAGAGCTCCTGCAATGTAATTCTGGTTTGGAAAAAAAACACACACACACACACAAAAAAAAAAAATAACGTCTGGTCGAACGAGATAAGGGGCCGGTGGGCCGCGGAGGTCCACTGGTCGTCTAGCGGCGCTCTCCTGCGGCCGCTCGTTCACACGCTCCCCGCACACTGAGAGAACGCGGGGCTGTGGGGGAAGCGGGGCTGTGGGGCTGTGGCGCTCCGGAAGCCAGCCAGGTGCCTCGCAGCACAGGGGGGGGGGGGGGGGGGACACACTCGGTTAAGCGTGACGGCAAAAATAACACGCGGCGACACGCGACACTTTAAAATAGTCTGTACAACTACAAGGGGCGCGGTCGGGTCAAGTAAAGGCCCCGGGGTCACGCACTTGTGTGTGTGTGTGTGTGTGTGTGTGCGTGTGTGTGCGTGTGTGTGCGCGTGCGTATGCTTGCGTGTGCGTGCGTGTGCGTCCGTGTGCGTGTGTGTGCGTGTGTGTGTGTGTGTGTGCGTCGTGTGTGTGCGTGTGTGTGCGTGTGTGTGTGTGTGTATGCGTGTGTGCGTGCAAGGATCAGCAGTCACTGCTCGGAGGCCGCGGCGGGGGGGGGGGGGGGGGGGGGGGCCCGTCCTGTCGACCGACGGCCTGCTGTGTGGAGCGAGAGCTCTGGCCACGCGACGACCCCCCCCGTCGTCCCCGCGGGGTTTTTGGTGCTCGCTGATTGGCTGAGAAGCGAGGAGCGTGGGTACCGTAGTGGCGCCCGAGGCGAAAACGGCCGTATTTTTCTGTCGCCGATGTGCGGCGAGCGATTTGCAGTCGCCAGCGTTTGATGAGCTCGCTTATGTCTTTGTCGCCGAGATACGTATCGCCTGATGTATGGCTTGGCCAACCCCAGGTTGGCGAGGGGGGGGGGGGGGGGGGGCTTTCGCCAGCGGGAGTGTGAGCTCAGCTTCACGCTCGCTCTCAGGTGTCGGCCCGCGGCGACGAAGGCCGATGTGGACTCACCCTGCGTTTCTTTAGATTCACACTGAAATCCTGTGATGTTTGTGAGAACGTAACGTTTCCCTGTGAAAGTGTCTCGTACTTCCGTCGTTGCACTGCAAGATGTTTTCTGAGTGCTGCTGACGCTGTTTCTTCTCCCGTGATCACGCTCGATTACATCCAATTACTTACGAGAAATAAAGGAGCGTGTTATTTAGGTGAGGGATACTTTGAGGGTGTTTTGAGGTGCTTAAACGATTGTAGAAGCACACACACACACACACACACACACACACACAAATACACACAAGGACAATATACTGTAGAGAGACCAATGTGATTTGGGCTCACAACTATCACAGGATTTAACATTCAGGGTTCATTAGGAATTGAAAAAAAATGCAAATATGTCATAACAGATAACTAAGACAGATAACTTTTATCCAGAACGTTTTTATTAAAAAAAAAAATCAAGCACACACAAGAGGAAGATTGATGACTTGTGAAGAGGAACGGGCAAAGTGCAGAGAAAAAAAAGAGACGCAAATAAATCATACTCTTACATTACAGGGCAGCCCCAGCCCCAGCATGGAGTTACTGTCTCTCTCCCTCTCTTTGATCTCATCCCCGCTCCCTTCCTTACCAAGACATATTCATACTTAGGTATACGGTACAGATTATGATTGTGATGAATATCATGCACATTAGCATGATATGATCTTCTTCCCTGAAGAAGATCACCTAGCATAACCTGTGTTCTGGGTGCCATGCCAACAAAAACAGGCTGCATGCCAAATCCTCCTCTCCTCGCCCACCAAAGACCGTCTGGATATGCAGTTTCAGGCAAGCCTATTGTTCAACATGGAACATAAAGATATTACAGTCTGGAGCATCCAAAAAAAAAAGCACAATAGAGACATACACTTTTTTTTTGCTTATCATTGTTAGCTTCAGACCTGTCTGAGTTGAGGTTACTTTGATCTACAGTGTAGCATTGTTTGTGATAATGCATCGGGCCGCGCTATTTAAAAAAAAAAAAAGATCTGCCCCATTCATACTCTATAATTAACAGCAGCCTGTAGGATGTAGCAAATTAGTGTAAGTGAATAGCTCATGCTAAATTCAATTCCAGAAGCTCTTGCATGGATGAGGCCTTTCCATCTCACAGCTGGCCTGGTGATCTAGAATATTATACCACAAATGTTATATCTAATTTCCCCTCGGGGATAAAGAAAGTTCTATTCTAAAGGTCTATTCTATTCTATATGCAATTTTTTAGCTTGCATATAGTAGTAGTATAGTAGTATAGTGTTGTTTGTATTGACATGTACTGGCCAAGTCAATTTTACTTTACTGTTACTTGTTTTTTAACTTGTCTGTAAGGTGTCCTTGGGTGCTTTGAAAGGGGCCTTTAAATGTTATATATTATAATTATAATTATTATAATTATAATTATTATTATTATTATTATTATTATTATTATTATTATTATTATTATTATTTATTTGTAGAAACGTGAATCGTCGTATTGTTTGCTTTGTCATTCACGCCTTATTTATTCCATTGAAGGCCAATGCTTTGGTGTTTTTTTTTCAGTGTTTCCTTATTGCAATCAAACGATGATGGACTATATTGTTCTAGTCAAAACCCATTGGCACGGCCTCAGACACATGTCCAAAGTTTCAAACCTCCCCTCTCTTATCTCAAAGCTGCATGCTTACAACCCCCACTCCCCCTCCCCCCCCCCCCCCTCCCAACGGTGGATGTGTTCCAGATGTCAGGTCCATCGTCTCCCCCCCCCCTCCACACACGCACACAGAGCGGAAATAATGACACAATGATACTCCAAAAAAAAAATGGGAGTACAAAAATAAATTGCGTTAAATTCTTTCAATGAAAAAAAAAAAGGGGAGGAGCTTTTTTTTTTCCCTGGGAGCCCTGCTCTTCAATGGCCTCCGCCATCCACATGATGCAGCTGCTCTACGCAGGAAAACAAAGTGGGGACCCCAAACTGCGTGTTAGCGCAGCAGGGACTCAAGCACACACTCAATAACACATTCCAGTGACCAGAGCATGTTAAGTTTCACCGCTGCCCCCCCTCTCTGTTGTTCTGACAACTGGAACTCAGGGGGGGTGGCGGGGGGGGGGGGGGGGGCAAAATGAGATTGAGCACTCCATTCGCTTTGGGAGTTTCAATTAGTGTTGATGTTGACGTGCGTGTGTGCGTGGGACATTATTTACAACGCGTTCTAGTCTCCGGGAATTACTGACTGCGCCGCGGTCCGACAACAAAGCTTTTTCAAACCGCGGGGTCAAAGATCCTGGCCTTTGACACGCGATGGCGTCTACTCTGCGTGCATCCCGTTCAAAGCTTTGGTCCCATCACACAGTAGTGTGCCGGTGATCCCTGTGATGTGGGTATGCAACGTCTTCATTGAGTCATTGAGGCCCACGGAATAAACGCAGGGAAGCGCTTTGGGGGGAGCGGACGGGAAACGGGAGAGGGACTGTGAAACTGACACCTCTCTCACCTCGTGTGTGTGTGTGTGTGTGTGTGTGTGTGTGTGTGTACGTCTCCAGTGTTCCAGGATGTCCATGTGATGATCTTCATTGGCTTTGGGTTCCTCATGACCTTCCTGAAGAGATACGGCTTCAGCAGCGTCGGTGGGAACCTGCTGCTGGCCGCCCTGGGCCTCCAGTGGGGTCTGCTGTCACAAGGGTTCTGGCACATGACGGACGGGAAGTTTAAGATCAACATCTTCAAGTATGTCCTGTCGTTGACGTGTGGGGTTGTCGTGGAGATGATCTCGTTGTTTGGCGCAGGCTAAAGAACCACCGACGTTGGACAGTTACTGAAAATGGTTCTGATGGCCCCTCGATTAGAACCACTGACCCCAGCATTAACATGGTCTTGTGGCCCCTCGATTAGAACCACTGACCCCAGCATTAACATGGTCTTGTGGCCCCTCGATTAGAACCACTGACCCCAGCATTAACATGGTCTTGTGGCCCCTCGATTAGAACCACTGACCCCAGCATTAACATGGTCTTGTGGCCCCTCGATTACAACAACTGACCCCAGTCTGGCCAGTCAGCATGTACTTATTGTGAAAGCCTTTACTTTCAAGACGGCTACAATATTGTATACGTATGTTATGCAGCAATATCTTGCTAAGACGCCGGCAACTCACAGGATGCTGACCAAGATTACATGGACCGAATTTAAAGTGATGGTTCAGAGTAAAATTCGCCCTGAGGTAATTTCCACCAATAATCCAGCCAAATACCCCCTCAGATGCATTTTTAGCGACGGTCAATATTTATCAAGTTTAGGGGTATCAGCCGAATGGCTTAGTATTGGAGTGTCCGGTACACTGTGTATATCTCGTAAATTACCCCACTAATAATGCATGGATTGTTACCCAACTTCTGTAGTAGTACATATATGGTCTGTACTCACAAAACGAGGCATTTTAAAGTTTGGAAGTACAGCAGGAGTTTATTTAAAAGAGCACTTTTCTGATAGCTTCAACTAGCTGTTGCTAAGGCTACCGCTGCGTCGACGTCTCTTCCGTCTTTCCGGATAAGTTCGTAAAAGTCCTCTTCAAAACTCACAAGTGTAAGGAAAAAGTTAGTGAATTCAACACTCCATCTAATTTCAAGTATTCAATTATTCCAGTTGTTAATACATTTCGATGGAGTGTTGAATTCACTAACCTTTTCCTTACACATGTGAGTTTTGAAGAGGACTTTTACGAACTTATCCGGAAAGACGGAAGAGATGTCGACGCAGCGGTAGCCTTAGCAACAGCTAGTTGAAGCTATCAGAAAAGTGCTCTTTTAAATAAACTCCTGGTGTACTTACAAACTTTAAAATGCCTCGTTTTGTGAGTACAGACCATATATGTACTACTACAGAAGTTGGGTAACAATCCATGCATTATTAGTGGGGTAATTTACGAGATATACACAGTGTACCGGGCACTCCAATACTAAGCCATTCGGCTTATACCCCTAAACTTGATAAATATTGACCGTCGCTAAAAATGCATCTGAGGGGGTATTTGGCTGGATTATTGGTGGAAATTACCTCAGGGTGAATTTTACTCCGAACCATCACTTTAAGTTAACTACAGTTAACTACACAATGTTCCTCCATAGGATCCAGAGCAGAGTTTGCATGGCACAGATGTTGTTGTGTAGTCTTCTGTGTTCTTCGGTATCCATCCCCCAGTCCCAATGCAATGATTGGAACAAATTAGCTTAATACACTAGCTAGTGGGAAAGTCATGTGCGTTGCTGTGTGTCATGTGCCTTACCAGCAGAAAGTCCTAACTGATATTTATAATAATGAATTACATTTAAATAGCACTTTTTCAACAGATTAAAAGGGCTTTATTTGACTGATGGTATGATGTATGTATGATGATCCCCAAGATTATACATATATATATATATATATATATATATATATATATATATATATATATATATATATATATATATATATATATATATATATATATATATATATATGTATACAGTATATATACCCAGAACAGTGTTGAGGTTGTTTTTATTATTGCAGACTCACTTTTTCTTTGCAATTGTATTTTTTCATGTGTTTTTTTTTTCCTTCCCTCAATGAAAGAATAATCAACGCAGACTTCAGCACAGCCACCGTGCTGATCTCGTTCGGAGCCGTCCTGGGGAAGACGAGCTTGGTCCAGCTACTCATCATGACTGTGTTGGAGATCGAGATCTTCGCCGCCAACGAACACCTGGTGGCTAATGTGTTTGGGGTAAAGGAGCCGATAAACACCGATGAGCGTTTGCTGAACCTGAAGTGCGCACATTGTCGTAGTATGGTGGGATTGATTGCCTTTCACTCTACTTCCTATCCGTAAGGCGAACGACGTGGGGGCCTCGATGATCATCCACGCCTTTGGAGCCTACTTCGGCCTGGCGGTCGCTCGGGTTCTTTACCGGCCCGGGCTCAAGAACGGACACGAGAACGACGGCTCCGTCTATCACTCGGATCTCTTTGCCATGATCGGTAAGGGGCAGCTCTGTTCTGGACGGCACGTCGGACGTCTTGTCACGACTAACTGCGGCCACAGTAAACACAAACAACTTAATTGTCTTCACAACATGACTTCACATGACGACGCCAGAGTATTGCATTCGTAGTCTTCCCTCATATGAATAGCTTATTTATAAAAAATAAAAAATAAAATTAAAAAAAGAGCTAAACGCAAAAGTAGTAATAGGCCTACCAGTAACAATGCGAATAATACTTATACTCATACTAATATTACGAATAAATAATTATGAGAACAAATAATAATAATAATAATAATAATAATAATAATAATAATAATAATAATAATAATAATAATGATAATAATAATAATAATAATAATAATAATAATAACAATAATAATAATAGTAATATATAAATAGAAATACCATATAGGATCTTGTCATCTCTACTATACAAGACCTTCTTCTCACTCAAAAAATACACTGTATGCTCATCTCCAGCTGTCTTCAAATCTATCTCGCCGGGTGGCGGAGTGGCAGACGTTGTGTCTCTGACCCCTGACGTTCCCTCTTCCCCCCAGGGACCGTCTTCCTCTGGATGTTCTGGCCCAGCTTCAACTCCGCCATCGCCGATCCCGGCTTACCTCAGCTGACGGCGGTCATCAACACCTACCTCTCGCTGGCGGCCTGCGCGGTCTCTGCCTACGCCGTCTCCAGCCTGGTGGAGCACAAGGGCAAACTGGACATGGTGAGGAGGAGACGCTGCTACGTATACTCAAGAGCAACCGTTTTCATATTAGATATTAGGGATTGGGACCTGTATGCATGAGCAACGAAGGGGAGGGTTCTCTTCCTCGAAAACACCTCCCGATGAGAGGCAGACATGGTGTGTGTGTGTGTGTGTGTGTGTGTGTGTTTGTCTGTGTGCGTGTGTGTGTGTGTGTGTGCGTGTGTGTGTGTGTGTGTGTGTGTGTGTGCGTGTGTGTGTGTGCATGTGCGTGTGTGTGTGTGTGTGTGTGTGTGTGTGTGTGCGTGTGTGTGCGTGTGTGTGCGTGTGTGTGCGTGCGTGTGTGTGCGTGCGTGCGTGCGTGTGTCTGTGTGTGTGTGTGTGTGTGTGTGTGTGTTGTGTGTGAGAGTCAAACAACCTAGGTCTACAGTACCTACAGTAATCCGCCAACTCCCAATGCAACACAACGTGATGCACCATTGAAGCACGCAGGGCGTTGTTGTCTCAATCTCTCTTTGTATGCGCCATACGCACCGCTGTGCCACTTTAGGTTCACATTCAAAACGCCACCCTGGCTGGCGGTGTTGCCGTGGGAACCTGCGCCGACATGAACATCGGACCCTACGGGGCCATGTTGATCGGATCCGTGGCGGGAATCATCTCCACGCTCGGCTTCAAGTACCTGTCTGTGAGTGAACCTCGGCGGTGAAGTTCAGCCATTCACAACGTGAGACCTGTGAGCGTTACGGTTGGACGCCATTTGTATTTTTTTGTTTTTGTTCTGTTCTCCTTGTTGTAGCCCATTCTGGCCTCGAACCTGGGCATCCAGGACACGTGTGGCGTCCACAACCTGCACGGCATGCCCGGGATCCTGGGAGGCCTGGCCGGCATCGTGGCGGTGGCCCTGGGGAAAAAGGAGTACGTTGACAGGCCTGTGACGGCCCTGAATCACTGTAGCCACGCCGCTCACATGCTGCCTTTTCAAGGCGTCAGAGAGACACTTGGAATGGAAACGCAGTAGGCCGTCATAAACATGACGTTCTCATCACGTCGCCCTGCGTCAGCCAGCTTTTCTTCAACTAGAAACGTTCTCAAGAATAGCCACACCCATCCATGAGTCAATCAATAGATGGATTTGTTTGCTGTTCACCGTTTTATTCACACAACCATGTGAAAAATATCTCACAGTATAAAACAGTATAGCTGCCATCCGAAAATGTTATTATAGCTGTAGCTGCCATTCCGACCACTAGAGGCTGCTAACGGGAAGATATGCTGGTTTAAATTGACGTTTAGAATTTCTGAACATTTTGTTTGGATTTTGTTTGATTTTGTTTGTTTTTTTGTTTCTTGTCTGGTTTTAGCGGTACTGCCGCCATGCAAGCAGCTGCTCTGGCCTCATCACTTGGATTTGCCTTGGTCGGGGGTGTCATTACAGGTGTGTACACATTCAACACCGACATGACACACTACAGGACTACAGCAAACGACAGGATGTCTTATAGAGACACATAAACAACATTATAAAAATCAATCATTGAAGGTCTGGACTTTGCTATTGGTAGGAGTTTGAATTGTAGCATCCAATGTAATAGAAATGTGTGCGACAAGGTGTGAAAATTACTTTCTTTTCCGTTTCCGTTTTATGTTAGGTTTCATCATGAAACTACCATGTTTGGCCCAACCTCCGGACCAGAACTGCTTTGATGACTCACTTTACTGGGAGGTAAAATAAAAAAGGAAATATTTGACTCATTTATATATATATTTATATACAGCGCCAATATAATTTTTCCTAAAATGGGACAGCCTGTCAGGGTTTTTTCTGCTTATAGGAACCTTACCATCAAAGAGTTTAGGAATCTATTAATGAATTAAGTAATTTTATCAACTTGAAATTCTTCTGTGGTGCTTCAAGCATGTTTTTTTGCATTGTCAAGTATCAAGGAAACATCTGGTCGATACTTTGTATTCGACTGTTGTTTTTAATTTGTAGCACATCAAAACTTCTAACGAACTGTTAAAAGGCAGAGGTCTCCCCTTATTGAAAATTAAGTCACACCCTTGGAACGTGATTGGCCAATCGGGATCAGGTAAAAATGCTGCGCTTACAAGAAACGCTAACGACTCTCAACGCATGCATTTCAGGTACCAGAAGAGGAGGAGGCGCGCGAGGAGAGCCTGACCACGGAGCATTACAAGAACAAGGCCGAGGTGTAGATGTTCTGCTTTGTAGCCTCCAGTTGGATCCCCAGAAGAAGGGCGTTGGCAACAAATGAATGGGCACTCACTACAATGAGCACATTCACGTATTACGTATTATTAGCATCAAAAGTGTAAAAGCATGTTTTATGTGATTAGTATGGTTTTCTGTACTCTTTTATACATTGTTTGTTATGCCACACACAACTGACAAATGTGCAGATCTGTCTTGTGCCTACTATTTTTTTTTGCATGTGAAAATCAAAAGGCAAGCTTAGGCCTGTGATTGCAGGCTGCTTCACTGGAGCCCACTCCTACTGATTGGAGACCACAACTCAACCGACCTGGGTCTGAGCTGGGTAGTGATAGTAACTAAATCACAATTTTCGCGAGTAAATAAACCTCCATGTGGCTATGTCTATTGTGGCCATGCATCTCCCGCTAACCTGCCTGTGAGCTGCACCATTGCTTAAGTCTTCAGTGAAGTCTGTATAAAGCCATGCATTTATCTTGCCTAAAACAAAGGTGTCATGTTTATTGTCTTATGTAGTCCATTGCTTTGATATTTTAGACTGTGTACAGGTTATAGGTTTTATTGTGAAATGGACACGGTCAGTTTGCATGAAGACCTGTCAAAGAAGTGCCTTCATGTTTTGTTATGCGACTGTTGAGTAGTAGCAGTTTATGAGTGGAGCATCAACCTTCAAAAGGCAGGGCCAGTTTAAACTGACTATGAATAGAATTGATTAGTAACTCAATTAACAAACAATCAACGTACGATGTGCAGCAAACCAGCAATGCATATTGTTTATTTTTTTATGTTTTTTTATGCAAAGAGTGCTCAATTTTGTATAGATACTAATTCTGTCACATTAAAATTGTTTTTATACAATACTGGTGTGCATTTGCTTGCTTGAGATAAATAAAATGGTTATTAAAATATATGTTACGTGGATGGGATTATCAATGCATGGCTGAATATCCACATTCATCTATCTTAAATGTAAAATGAAAAGGGCTTGTTACACCTAATTCCACTGTCTTGTGACACTTTGGTTGTACAACAGAGGTAAAACACTAGTAGGCCTCAACCTAGAGTTAAAAAGCACTTTGTGTCACAGGAGAGATTGGACAGCAAGGGTGTTCTCAGATAGTGTATGTAGAAAATGTAATGTAATTACATGTATGTATTCAAATTGTTTTTTAAATGTATCGTCTTTTATGCTTTGGGGCCGACCTCTGTGATCGACCGAAACCAAATCATTTTAAAGAGTGTCAAAGCGCAGCCGCTTGAGGCGCTAGCGGTTGGTTTCTGTTTCTGAAAGCAACAAACCATATTGCATTATGGGATATAAAATGTCCCCCAACGGGACAAGTTAGCTTATTCAATTTGGGTTTATTTTATAAATTACCTTGTTTGTAGTTTTCTATACAAACGTATGTTTACATTGTTGAGTGGAATTCACTCGAAGCTATGGTGAGTAGCAAGCTGTTTGCTCGTCAACTTCCATAGATTAAATTTAAATGTGGTTTCATTGCATAGCTTGCTGGCTAGCTAACGCTTGCATAGGGGCTTAACTGTTATTCCACTACACTGCAAAGACAAATACTGACAATTAACAGTTTTTGGGACGCTCTCTTGACCTTTGCATGTTATTAAGTACGGCGTTATACGCTAACAATATTACATATCCGTGGATTGTATGCTTTTAAGATCACCGCAACCCTCCTAAAAAATGTCAATCACTAGCCAACTAGCATAACGAATGCACTTTCAAAAACCACCACATATCCTAAGCGAGCTACGGTCATAAGCGTCGAGACCTCACATACGGGTCACATTCCCATCTACATGATATATATTTTTTGGTGTATTCAGTCAACAAAGATGGAGTCCAAAGTAAGAAGTGAGTCGAGTTCAAGAACGAATGAAAGGAGGAGATCAAGAAGCACAGGCAAGTGAAGTTTTTCCTCCCGGCGTATGTGTCTTTCCATGCTGATATGCAATGGCTCAATATTGACCATGTCAGGCACATAGCACTCACCAAAGCAGTCCAACAGGGACAATAATTCAAAATGAAAAAGAAACTGTTAATCCCAAATGTTTTAATTAAATATTGATATACAACTATATTTATATATACGCTACTTGCATACATGGCTAACATTGCTGCAGGTACATGTTTATAATGTTTATGTTTACTTGCAGCCGAGTGTATTAATGAAATATCTATCTTTAGAAGTCATGAGAGAGCATGTGAGAGCAATGTGCTGGTACCGATTTTGGTAGTCGTTTGATTTTCCAGTTTTTCACAAAGTCACTTGTCATTTATTGATTTATTATATAACCCTTAACAACAGCTAGATGGTCACACTTGATAGGTCATCAGCCCGTAGGGCTTATACTCAGTAGTAGAAAAGCGACTCATAATGAGGCGAGTTATATTTTTATGTCATTGTGTTTGTTGGTTGTCGTGCTCAGGCACAGAGAAAAGGAAGCGGAAACGAAGCCGCAGCCGGTCCTCCTCTTCCTCCTCCAGCTCGTCATCGTCGATGTCTTCGTCTTCCTCGCCCACTTCATCGTCTTCCTGCTCGTCCAGCAGCAGTCGCAGCAGCTCCAGCAGCAGCAGCAGCAGCAGCGGTGAGTCTGCTTCACCACAGGGCTGTCCACAAGGTTTACATTCAGGGCATTGAGCAGACGCTCATGTCCAAAGCCACTTTACAGTACATCAGTTCATTTGTCACACATTTGTGGGGTTCCACATGTGGACAGTTGGAGGTGGGAGTCAAACCGCCAACCCGGTTGGTGGACAACCCGCTGAGCTACTGCCGCTCCTGTTCCACTGTTCAGAAATGTCAACCCTTGTTTGGATTGACATTGGATTGTTTGGATATACAGTATGGGTTTTTTTTTTTCAAATCTGAAATCTTCACTCAAGGTGATTGTTTAAAAAGGAAAATGTGTCTAGACATTTGTTAGAGTTGTTTAAACACATTTCAATGTCACTTTTTAAAAATATTGACAGTTGATATTTATTTTTAAAAGGGCTTTTGTTATATTGCTGTGGTTTTCTTAAATTGTGTTGTTGTTGTGTAATACTTTTTTTTTGGTCAGATTCCCGAAGTAAATCCAGAAAGCAGTCCAAGAAAAGGAAAAAGGACAAAAGCAAAAAGGTTCATTTTCTCCATCTAGAGTGATGTGTCGACCAAGTCGATGACCCTGAAAAGGTTTTAATTGCTTCTCCTTTTGTTTTTTGTGTCCCCAGAAAGGGAAGAAGGAGAAAAAACATAAGCGGAAAAAGGACAAGAAGTCTAAAGTAAAAGAGGAGAACTCTGGCCCTGTAAAGATCTCCAAGGTAGTCCGCAGTCATGTAGCCATTAATAACACATTCATTACCATCTGCTTTTTACCATTACTGTTTAGTCCCCGGTTAATTTACTACATTGGTGCATCGTGATAGTAGGCCCCATTGTTGTTCATTCAGGTACATCAGTGGCGCCCCATTGTTTTAAGTACAGTCACTGCACTGCATGCACCCCCACTAAATTAATAAACCTCTTTTTCATTGAATTCATTGAAGTTCTTGAAGGAGCGGAAGAAGGGCAAGTACAGCATGATCTCAGGGAAGAAGATCAAGATGAAGGTGAAGAAGTCGAAGAAAGACAAACAGGTAGGCTAACAGGCCGTCGAGCCCTGGCAGCGCGTCGACCAGCCTGAAGGCTCCGGTCTCTGCTGCCTTCCTCACGCGTCCTCTTGTCTTGTTTCCTTTGTGCACCAGGAGGAGAAGAATCGGGCGGAGCTACTTGAATTCCTCAACTCGACCCTGTGAAGTTGTAAACATCCAAGACGTACTCCTGCGTGGTGGACCTCCGCTCCCCTCCCCTCCTCTCCCCCTCCCCTCCCCTCCCTCTTCTCTATAGAGCTCAGCAGACGGAGTGGGCTCCCACCCGCCCGCCCGCGTCTCCCGGACAATTCGTACTAAAGGGGTTGTCATGGCAGCCGGAGGAGAGTATGCGTCCAGACAGCCGCCCTGGCGCGCCTCGCCGCCGTCCCACCACGGCGTCGTGGCCAGAGGTGGTTTTTTTTTCGCGGCGCCAGTGAAGGACAACGCTACTTGGCGCATCGTTCGACTGGAGCCGGCGGTCTTCACTGAGGACCCGGCGGGTCACCCATTGGTAACACACCAATCAGTCAGCGGGCTCCGCCTTCTGAAAAAGATCGCTGTGTGAACGCATGGATACTCCTGTGGTTGATCTGACCCCTTTTTCTTAATTGGCTTCCGTACGCACATGTTGATTTGCGATCTGATTTAACGTTTAAATGTATTTTCATTTTTTTTTTTTTTTTTTTTTTTACAGTTTAGCTAATGGTCTTATGAAGCAGCGTCCATCAAAACATGATGGAGGATCTCTGCATTGTTTAGTGATGACACAACATTGTATTTCTTGTGTCGTACCGCTCTTCGTTTTGAGGTTGATTTTTTTTTTCCTCGTTTAGAGGTTGAATGATCCTCACTTTGAAGTTGGTTTTAGGCCTGAGCGACCACAAAGCAAAAAAAAAAACCAACTCATCCTCCAACGTTAAACCAAGTGTCCGGTTTTATTTTAAATGGGCGTGTACCTGTTGGATATTGTATTGAAACATGTGGCTTACCGGGTTGAGACGAGACATAGAAATAAACTGCCGAAAGATCCCCTATAATACTGTGACGTCGGATCATTCCATAGACATTCCAGAGCCCCCTGCTTCTTTTCTGTGAGTCTTCCGTTTGCGATTGAAAAACAAACCTAAGCATGGCAAACAAAAGCATGTGTCCTTGCAGCGGCAGATTGCTCCACGGCCCCGGATGATGATGTTGTTCGGCAAGCCTCGCGGATGGCTCGCGAGGACGCGTCCTCATGTCTCAGACGCAGAAACGCAGAGTAGAGATTAGCGTGTTAATGGCTTGCTGTGTTTCACTATAAATCAGCTAAAACATATCAAAGAGGATTCATTACTTACACATAAATGTTTTTGTTGTTGGGTTTTTTTTAAGTCAAAATGACATGCTTTTGTATAAATCACATTCATATCAATGCTATGACGAGGTTAACCATATCAAAAAATAGCGTATCCAATCGTAGGCGACAAAACAAACAAGGGTGGACACACAGGCTTGCGTCGACAGGCCAGTTTGTAAAACACTTCAAATCCTCCCCTGTAGTGCACTTTATAAAAGGTGTGGCTTACAACCGCGCTTTCAAAGATGCAGGTTGTAATTGCTTGGACTTTGTCGGTTGCAAAAAAAAAGGACAAGTATATCTGGTGGGAGGGGGAGGGCGGGGGCGGCATAATACGAGCCACCCTGACATTGGGTTGCGCCACCATCACGTCCGTCTCATGGGCACGCCGGGGATGGGGTCGCGGATCGGGTGGGGTGGCTATTCCAGGGTCCGGGGGGGGGGGGGGGGGCGACTCCCCACCCAGGCATCAGTAGTCAGGCAGCCTCCACCCCTTCTGGCCCCGCCGGTCCCCGGCCTCGCAGCCCCGCTCCACGTCCTCGGACACCGTCTTGAGGTCGCCGCCGCCGCCGCCGCCGGCCTCGGCGTCCATGGAGGCGGAGGTGGTGAGGCCCACGGTGCTGCCGAAGGGGTTGATCTTGATGCGCGAGCGAAAGTTCACCAGCGACATGCTGACGGAGCGCCGGTTGTTCCACTGGCGGGTGAGACGCCGCGTCTCCTCCTCCTCGCGGGCGCGGTCCACCTCCTCCAGGAGCACGGCGCGGAACAGCCCCAGCACCTCGTGCACCTCGGGCTGGTTGGCCGCCAGGGCCTCGCGGAGCCTGGAGGGGGAGGAGAAGAGGGGGGACCAGGGAGGTTTTTGGTGCTGTTGTGTGTGTGTGTGTGTGTGATGTGTTACACAAGCCACACGTCACACTTGTAAAAGAGAACCGTTCTTAGTCGGTGCCAATAAGTGGAGGACATTTGGAGGAGTGGAGGAAGCTCAGAGGGTCGTCCACTAACCGTAGGGTCGGCGGTTCGATCCCCTTGATCCCCCCCCCCCCTCCTCCAACTGCTCACATGTCGAACCCCCACAAATGTACTGATTTGTAAGTTGCTTTGGACAAAAGCGTCTGCTACATTTATGACGCATCAAAGTAAGGTGATTAGGTAACCACATCAGCCAATCAGAATCGATGCATGCAATAGCGTTTGTTTATACCTAGAGAGAGAGAGAGATCATGAGATGGTCTATTGCAGACAATGTACAATGGGTGTTGAGGGCTGGCTCTCATTTTAAAGGTTCCCTTTGTAAGATTATTAGTTTAAACATGCCTAAATGAATCAATTCCACCAGTGGCTACCTGCTGTTTGTTTAGACTGTGAAAGACTAATTCAACCAAATCCTTGACCTTGCTCCTTTTATAGTATGCCGAGTTCGCCAGACCAATTCGTAAATGCGCATTAGGAACCTCTCGATTTCCAAGGGGCATGATCAACAGGCTCAGACCAAAATACCCCTGGAAGCATTTGGATAGGCCTCTAACCAATCAGAGCAACGAAACACGGCACATCAGAGGCCGTCATCTCGGTTGTTGCTATCTATCCTTTCATTTAAAAATGATGCAATCAATTGAACGGGCATCAGGAGGCTGCATCTGTTTATTACACACCAGCGATCAATCTTGGGAGATATGGGGAGGGAATCTTTTCTACTCTGCGTGACCTCATGGTCCCTCCCCTTTGCTTGATAATGAATGGCTCGGTCATTAAATAGCAGGAGATAGCTACACCACACCCACAACCTAATTACAAGTCAGACGGTGAGAATGTGTACTGTGTATGTTAGTAGTAGGTTAGCTTCACAATGCCCCTCGTGTTGCGGTGGTCGTTAATGCCCTGTTATTTTTGGCCCTGTTGGTGTACTAGTATTGAGAAAAAGATAATAAATCTGCAAAAAAACCTCAAGTCTTAACCTGCACAGCTGTGATGACACTTCATTAGATGTATCCTCCCCACACATGTCTGCTGCGTGTGACAGGCGATTCAGTGATACCACACCGTGTTTGGCACTCCATGTAAGACCACTCATCACCTTTCAACAAAAAGGTGTGAAAGTAGAACACTGAAATGTCGACTGTCGGCAGCACGGCCTTCCCAGGAGAAGATCCTAACAAAGCAGCAGCCCCCGGGAGTCTCTGCTGCCATGGATGAGCAGACAGGAGGATAGCAACCCGCTGCTCAAGAGATGGGGCAGGGTTCTCGTTTACCTGGTGCTTTTATGTTCTTGCAGGGGGTTTTTTTTTTGTGATGGATGGATGGAATTTTATGATGGAATTGTGTGTTAACTGTCAAGAGTAGTCAAGTTGCCGGCACACAATATTTAGCTGTTATGCTGTGTGAGACCGGTTTCAGGTCCTTCTAATATCACTTGAATTTGGAAAGTATTACATGTATTTTTGTGTAGCCCTTAATCTCAGCTATTAGTCTTAATGGGCTTCAAAGCCCACATAACACAGAAGAACCCCTCTAACCCGTAGCCCTCTGAAGGACAAGGAGAAACTAACTGTCAAGGAAGAAACCTTGCCAAGCAACCAAGATAAAGGTATTCCTTCTTCCAGGTATGGTTAGTAGTGGAACAATGGGCAGACATAATGGTAGCATGATAGGCAAAACAGTTTAAGTTGTTAGAAAACATAAAATGAGATAGGTCCGTGTATGAATATGGGCCTGTGAAAACTATTGGGACTTTATTGTGCCAAAGGACTACACAAAAGGTCTACTATAAAATATTGTAAAAAAAAAAAAAAAAAACTTGGTCTGAGTAGACATGTAGAGTAAGGCTACTTAAATCCTCCTCCTCGAACTAGGTCGCCCTCTCAGCCCAGCAACAGTAGCCTGTACGTACTTGAGAATGACCAGTCCGCAGTCTGCGGGGGGGACCTTGCAGCAGAGGTCCTCCAGGCCCAGCCGCTCCCCGGTGCTCACGCTGTACGAGTTGCGGCGCGTCGACGCCAGCCAGCCGTAGTCCACGCCCGTCTTCAGCCGCCGGTACTCGCTCTCGCGCTCGCGCTGCTGCCTCTCGGCCTCCTTCAGCTGCCAGCTGAACTCCAGCATCAGCGTGTCCACCACCACGTCCGAGGGCTCCCGCCGCGGTCGCCGGTGGTACGGGTCGTTCCAGCTGAACCAGGAGGCCATGCTCTGCTGGAGGAAAAACACAACTAAAACATCACCCACGAGTTGGAGAAAGATGGAGAGAGAGAGAGAGAGAGAGAGAGAGAGAGAGAGAGAGAGAGAGAGAGAGAGAGAGAGAGAGAGAGAGAGAGAGAGAGAGAGAGAGAGAGAGAGAGAGAGAGAGAGAGAGAGAGAGAGAGAGAAAAAAGAAGAGCCATTTTTTGTCATAAAGGGAATAAGGGAATTCTTGCTTTGTTTATCGGTCTACATTGTTGTGGG